>PTEX01000062.1:2725265-2845651 GCA_003342815.1 Eudromia elegans | reverse complement strand
AGAAAAAAAAATGGCAGTGCCTAAAACCTTTATCTATGCCTATACATCTTGTTTCATTAGACAACTAAATATTTTTTCTCAATAACATCTTCATATCAGAAGGCTCTGTGTCTATACATTCTGATGTAACAACCTAAAAATGGTACGTACTGTGGAAGGGTCCTAACAAACCTGCAATGTTATCTAGTGACCTTGGGAAGTATACATTGTACCTGCCCTACAGAACACARACAGGGAAAATGCTGTGTAAGTGCAATATTAAAAATGTTTCCCCTGAGATTACAAAGGCACAGAACAACAGAGAGAAGCTGTGGCCTGCMTGGGTCATTATGATTCTGACAAGTTTTTGCACCGTTTAAGGAAACCTCAGAGAAGTTAAGCACAGCAGGGCGCCTGCATTGTCATTAGCCATACGCAGGAGCAGTAGTGCCACTAGCTTTGATGTAACCACATGRTTATGGCAAAATACCATCTGGCATTTCCCCCTGCTACTCCATAAACGGCATTTGTACGTGGTGGCCACTCTAATAACACATTCTTAAAAAGTGAAAATACTAAGCAGATGTCAGGTCAAAACAATTTGTTTATATGGTACAGGCTTCAGACATGCAAATTAGAGCTTTAGAGTMATTTTTTCCTTCTAATATTATTATATCATAAAGGAAATATGCAGCATAAAGAAATATTGAACCAAAAGAGAATAGCTATATGTGTAGAAACAAATATGAAATTATGTTATTGCATTCAGCACCACAAAWCTTGAAGGTGCTTTATGGATTACTCTTTTTATTGAGGAAAGTTTCCAAAGTAACTTGTACTTTGCACGAGGATCTTTGYGCACGTCCAGTGTTTCAGCTGTGCCCTTTAGCTGTGGGAAGGCAGCTAAATACCTGACAAATAAATACCACGTATCTACTACAGACCCTTCTACCACCAGCAGAAAATGTGATATCACCACCTGCATACAAGTGGCCCTGAGATTTACTTTATGGCACAACTGTTTGCAAAGAAGAGCTTCCTGGGAATTCACAGGAAATAAATACATGACTGGGATGATCCTGCCTGAAGCAAAATCACACAACTGTCTGAAGAGTTTTTAAAGAATTCTCCAGATGTAATTAAAAAATTAGATGTGGCCCCAAGAGTCCAAATGCTAAATTTTAGAGACAATTTAATTCCTAGTTAGGTTGCTTTTAAAAATATGTTCGTAGTCATACAAAAAAAAGGTATGTTTTTTGTTGTTGTTTTTATTAATACTGTCGTATAACCACAGCCTTTCTGCATGTTCTTGGATATTTGAAAACATCCTATATTGTCTAGGGCATCTTCTGACCCTGTATTTCTCTCTTTGGAAAAAGCAGAATTCTGTAGCTGCTGCGTCAGTCATCCTGACAGGACCAGCTCTGCTAAACTTACCTAGGAGCAAATCAGTTTAGGGAGGGGGCACTTGGCTGGCAGCCTGGAAGACTCCAGCTTTGGTCATCTGCAAGACAAATATTACTATTACTGCAAATATTACTAAGGCCGAAATAGCTCGTAAGTACATACTGTGGTTATAAATCAACAGTGTGCACCAAAGTCCTTTTCATTTCAGTGAGGTAACAGGGACTTTGGGTACAAGYAGCATCTTTCAGGGCAGCAGGCCCTGTAGAGCTGTACACCTCTGTATGGGTAACAGTGGGTAATTCTTGCTTCCTCAATCCAGATGACTGTTGTTGTGGATATTGGGAAGAATTARATGGGTTTTATATCCAAAATGCAATTTCAGCACAAAACTACAGCATTTTTTCATTAAGAAGAAAGGCCTCAAATACAACCAGTTAAGTGCAGCCCTTCCCCCTGCAATGGAAAATCAGCCATTTGGCACCCATGGCAATTCACAACAGCTTTCGCTTGGCTCTTGGCAATTTTTAAGGTTTGTAACTGACRCTTCGACAAGGTGATAAATAGGAACATTAAAAGTATTCCACACTCAGTTACTCTGCTGGAAAATAAAGTACAGGGTGGAGAAGCCTCGCACTGGTATTTTTCCGAATGCATCACTTACAGACAATCACGCGGCTGGGTCAYTTACATGGAAACTACACACACACGTAGTCAGGCACATCTGGAATTCGGCAGTCAACCTGTATCCAATGGTTATTTATCTAAATATGGAGTCAAGAGGACCTTAAAATATGCTACGCTGCTTATAAAAGAAGCATAAAAGTCATAAAAGCAGTCTTTTTAAGATACTGTAGTGGAGAGCACTAACACCTATATGCATAGAGCACTAACACAATAGACATGGGGAGACATTTCACATGTTTCATCATCTAAAATAATCAAGCAATGCGTGCACGAGATTTTCAAATGCTGCCCGCTACGGCTAAACATTCTCTCCCGTTTATTCTTCCCTCATGTGGTGGCCACTCCAGCTCTTGGATATTTTCTGCCACCTCACAGAACTTCGCCAGGGCCCCCAGATGTGGCTGTCACCACTGCGGCTCTCACAAGCTCAGAGGTGGCTTCAAAAACCTGCTCCCTCAGCCTGCTGCCTGCTAGAGCAGCTCAGACCCTCACAAAACGTCACCTTAAAAGGACAGTTACCTAGCCAAGCCGAGCCCTTAATCTGTACCAGATCACTTCAGAAACTCATTACATTGAACCATTCGTTATGATCCTGGTCCTTCCTCATAGAAACTCTTTTCCACTTGGTTTACAGGGAAATATTTGGACAGATTGTTACAATTATCTACTTTCTACTAAATGCCAGGAGTTCTGCCACTACTCTGTGAATGACTCCTCAGATCCACAGGTCTTCATGTAGGAATCCCTGCCTGTATGTTTGCAAAAGTAGGCCTATAACTGCTTTAATATTCTGCCCATAATTGTAACTAAAGCACTTGCGCTTATTTTTATMATGGTTTTCATTACTTTTAATACTGAAAATTAATTCTTGATTCAGCAGGCAATATGAACACAAGTCTCACTTTAAGTATCTGACTTAACTTATTTGGAGCTTTTGTTTAYCATTAATCCTCAACCTGTGACCAGAAAAAAAACCCACAAAATCCCACAGATTTAACCCACAACAAAATTAAACTATTCCAAACACTTTCAACTGTTTCTACCTATTCCAACTGTTTCAACTAACATCTTGATGGTATTTTTGGGGAATAAAAAAAAGTATTTAACGAAAAACTGACACAATAGAGTTTCATCCTGTCTTAGCCCACATGTACATCATTTTATTCCTGCATTTTGCATAATACACTTGACTCTTCTCRCCATTTCATCTCACCTAAAGGAATGTGCAAATACCTGCAATTGTCTCCATTTTGTTTCACTACACTTTCAGCAGCAGCTAAGAGACAAAAAKGTCTCTTTTGTCAAAGYAGCATTCCTTACAGACATGTCTACRWGCTATTCTTTGGACTGAKAAAGAGCAAGTACCCAACCAGYCGTGTTTTAGACAGAGCTGTAGCTCATCCAACAACAAAATAGAACTTTCGAGATCAGTTAAGGTCAAGAATGCCCAGAAAAGGACTACTGCTGTCCCGCTATCTTTTGTACTTTGGTACATTTTCATGTTATAGAAACCACGATTAGCATCACTGCACTGAAGAACTTAATTGGGAATTTGTTATTGCCTCTGCAGACCATCTTGGCATGAAAATAATCCTTTCCCTGCAACATCAGGAACTCAGGTAAGCAGCTCTAATAAGCTCTACCATAGTGTTCCCATGCCACGAAGTATTTCTCATTTCAGGTATCTGTGTCTAAATAAGCCAGCGTTGCTTACTTTAATAAATAACTGGCCAAAAGATGGAAGTTTGGAAAAATTGGTAACTTCATCAATAGAGAGGTCACAAATGGAAGCCTGAAGAGGTCCATGCTGGTCAGAGTATTCATTAATGAATGTTCATTAAAGAATCCACATTCAAAATGACAGCAAATAGTGTGTTGATAAATTTAGCCAAAGTAAAAATGCTATTCAAGGCAGTCAAGAAAAAAATTAACTGCAAAGATCTGTGAGCTTCCCTTATGGTAACTATCTGGACAATCAAGCGACAGCTGAAATCAAGCTCATCAATATGGTGATATACAATGCTGTGCTAACATTATAAGCTGAAGTCAGGCATAAGTCAAACTTTCTTTCCATTCATTTAAATCAATTTTGCAAAAACCACCACAAAGAAATCAAATAAATCATTATTTCTGTTTTAATTAAAAAAAAACCATGTGATTGCTTCTTAAGCGCTATAAGTCATTCTCGTCCAGGTTTACCTGCTAGTTGGGATTCTCACTGTCGAGAAGGAGATTCTCATTTGAAATCCTATTTTTAGTCCACCTTTTTCATGTCTCTCATTAATTTGCCTTCTTTCTTTTATTACATTTTAAACTGAAGCATTCTTGATGAATTGTACTAATTATATTTAGAAGCCTCACGCTTAATTCATCTATGAAAATGCTTCAGGAACCACAGAAAATAGGATTGAAAGGGATGTCAAGTAGTCATTTTGTCTTTTGCTGTGCCTGAAGTCAAGACCAGCTTTCTCTGTCTCACTCTTGACTCACAATCACTTCTTAAAGATTTCCAAAGTGGAAATTCCAAAGCCTGATAGGCCATTTATTTCAGTTCTTCACCCTTAGAAAGTTTCCAGTAACAGGTAATAGAAAGCTTCCTTGCTGCAATGTGCACCTTTAATTCTTGTCCAATTTCACATTGCAGTGACGAATAATTCCTTTCAGCTTTCCTGCTGCAAGGAATTATTATTATCCTTCCTTCACAGCTTTCTTTAGGTGAAGTTCTTCCTTTAGGTTAAATAATATCAGTTCACTCCATTTTTCCTTCTAGAAAAGACTTATAAWTTTGCTTCTACATTTTATTCCAGCTTCTTCAGTTTTCAAGCCTCTTCTTGGCGTAATATATTTTGTATCRCTGGCCCATTTGGAGAGAGGTTACGTATCTCATCAAATTAAGTTCATCTCATTTCTATTTTYTGCACACTGAAATTTCAGATGCTATGCATTAACCGGCCTACCTGTGCTTACAGTAATATTACAGGTTTTCAGTGACTGAGTGGTATTGAAAGAAGTGTAAATTAAAAGCTCTTCTCTCTACAATAAATGTTGAGCTGTCACAAGATTCAACGAGAAAAGCCAGCTATGGTGGCTTATGTGTCAATGTATTACTTCTAAAGGTTGTCAATTCGACCTGCAATTTGCAGGCCTAGCTAGTTCTGATTCTTCTGGTAATCACAATTGTAAATATTAGCAGTACTGGCAGCCTTATACCTATCTATTCTACAGAGCTAGCAAAAATTCAGTGTCCTTGCTATCTGATGCCTAAGTACTTACAGTCAGAACTAATTATATCRTAGATATGGAAGACTATAATCAGACTATAAGCTGTGCTGGACAACTTTTTTTTCATTTTTAATATACAAAACAGAATTATTTATACGACTCTATTTTTTCCCAAAATTGTTACTTCACCCCAACAACTCCACACAGTTTTTAATAATATTCAAGTCCCTTAACTAATAATAAAACCAAAAAAACTTAGTTTTAAGGCTTATTAYTTATTAACACTTATAGTCAAAATAAACAGAAAACTAGTCAGTGAGCAAATCCAAAGAGTGAGACCCATCCAAAGGGGCAAGAAACATAACGGGAAGCAAGAGATTTTTCCAAATGGAGAGATACAATTTCCTTTTCTGTCAAAGCAAAAAGACAATCCTGCCAAGCAAGTCAAACAACTTGGTCAGGACCTGACTGCTTTCTCTCAGTTCAAGAACATATTCACCCAGGCCAAGTAATATGACTTGTCTGGCTAATTCAGGACTGGGATAAACRTGTCTTCTGATACATATAGWGCAAGCAAAGAACAGTGATGAATAAGAGTACCACAAACTCCTATACTTTTAAACATGCATTTGAAAAGACTATGTATAAAACATTAAGCCTTCTTYGCTGTGCTAACTACTCAAGAAAGCTCACTGCTAACAAAATTTTGAAARGAACAATAGAAGGTCTGTAATCAAATGCAGGATTATATGCAAACAAAATCCAGAATTCATGACATTAGAAATTGACCCTTTTAAGAAGTTCTCATTTAACATTTCTCATTTAACATTTATTTCTTATTTACTTCTCATTCACTATTTTTCAGCAGTAAATGTGAGGAAATAACAATTTCAGGAAACTGCTTTTGAACAAATTGGAAAAAAACTCCTTTGAAAGAAGGGACAGGTGAGAAATACATCAAGATAAACTGATTTTGCAGCTATTTTAGTAACTCATTCGACCAACAGAGGATTCAAGAGAGAAGCAATCTTTTACTTCACTCCTAACCATAATCTATGTGATTTAATAATTATTTKACAGAAAACTGTATCTCAAATTACAGATTTTAAGTTCTGTCAGAAAGGTAATGACTTTCATAGCCTCCCGGCACTGGCTAGGGACCACACTACTTCACCTTACATGTTAGTGATAACGCACATCGCAAGGTTATTAACAACACTTCTTTCCAAAGGCAGCACTTAGAAAGGGGATAGTATTCAAGTTGACAGCTCCAATAGTCTAAARGTAAGTCTGAAAAGAAAGCTACGTGCATGGAGTACAAGGGTTGGGTTGTCCTTCAAGAATTTCTTGAAATTTCTTGTAAGGTAGGATTTTCACATAAATAACAGTCAAGGCAGCAAAAAATGTAGTGCAGATAAAAGGTAAATGAACACTAAGTTGCTGGAATTTCCAGGGGAATCTGAATTTAAAATATGATAAAATACCTGAGCCTAATTACAGATTTTATTAATTGCAAACACTAATTATAAAGACTAGCTCTTGTACTGTGCTGCACTTGGCTGTGAGGAGGAGGGTCACCCTTGGAGCAGATSCCCTGGCTCTTCAGCTGCCCAGGCTCAGAAGGTATGGGAATTCTTAAGAGTGTGTAGGAATAGCAAAATAAATAAATATACTAAACAAATAAATGGCAAAAGCCTGAATCAGTGAGCTAGCAGAGTTGTCTTGTGTTAATAATAAAAAATAAAGGGAGAGAAATGACAAAATATGACATAACATTTGCAACGAAGGGACATGGGGAGCTGGTAAACTAGMTAGTTGCAAGTGAAATGAAAAAGAAGTTAAAAGTGTTACCAGAATGTGTATCAACTAACATATAATTGAAGAGACATGTAACTTACACTCAAAAAATGTCCTTTTGTCTCCTATGTTGAAATGATAAGGTAATAAGAAGTACACAAGTTAAGTACTATAATAGAAAGGTAAACCCTTCATTTGTGTCTATTTCATATAAAAAAAATAAAATCTCAGAACTATTACACCACATGCTATTTACTATCTTTATTTTGTAAAAGTTCTGCCTGCTTTACAAATAATAATCATGGTCTTAGTCARTAAATTGTCACATCACCCTTTCTCCTGAAATTGCAGAACCTACAATTCTGCAACCAGCAGAATTGTAGAATTGTCTTCTGCCACAAATTTCCAAGATTCTGCATGCAACAAATTAACCTTAAAATAAGTAACAAAATTTTCACAGCCAGGATTAGTCATTTATAGTAGGATAGYTGTTTAATCAGAAAGAGAAGAGAGACATCAGGAGAGACCAAAAGCATCCATCCTAAACGTTGATGCTGGTGTTTGGAGCACTCTGCTGGCAGAGAAGTGCCTCGGGTTTCAATTTGTTCAAGCAGAAAGGAAAGAAAAGGARAAACATCATGTCCTTAGGGATACTGCCAACTCCCTGGCTATGGGGTAGACTGGCCAAATAAAACCAAATAATCTCTAGGCTGTGGGATCCAATGCCCCAGCCTGCGGTCCATTTGGAGATATTGCTCTGTTTCCAGATTTTGCCTTCTGGAAAAACCCCAGGGCAGGAAACCCTGGTCTGGAAAGGTTAGAAGCACTCGGGACTCCAATGGTTAGACTCCTGTGGGTGCACCTGTTTGGCGACTTCTGACTGATTTTCAAATATTCCTAGGATGCTGAAAAATCACATTTTTAGGGCATTAACCATTTACTCRAATACACAAACACATCCCCTTGTTTCTGAGGTTTCGCTATGGCCTCCCAGTGGAGAGGAAAATCTAATTTACAGTTCTGAAACTATGCGGCTTGGTTTATCTTTACAGAAAATTTCCAGGGCAGCAGTGCTGTTAAGGTGCATTAAATCAGTGCCCAGCTCGCAACGCCAGCGCAGGACGGGCGGGAAGCTCTTGCTCATCCCACACGTCCCACACCTTCCTCTTCAGTGGCCTTGGCAATCCCAGGGGCTCAGGGCAGATGAAGGTGCTTCAGCCCCTCCTTTTATATAACTTTTTGTTTTATTTTTATTTTCTTTTTTTTTTTTCATTTTAATARCTTCTTATTCCATTTGTACTAGAGGGAACATTGAAACTAAAGCCTTGAGTGAAATTAAGTTCACATGTGCAATACAATAGATGAAATCCAAAATAAATGGGCATACATGGTGATGATAAACATTGCTAAAAAGGGAAATAGTGCACTGTACTGCAGTGCTAAGGTTTTGCGTTTTATGATCCAACTTAGCTGGGGCAAAGTGATCATAGATATTTYACCACTGACTTAATGTTTTGGAATTTCTTCCTGCCATTTTTTTTTTTTTAGCTTGTATGTATCTATTTGTTTTAAAAGAGAAACTCTTCAGACTTAATGCTTAAAAGAAGCCATCTCTATTAGATCACTACTATCATGGCTCAAAATCTTGTGTAAATAGTTGGGTGAGGTTCTCAAGCTGCAATGTAAGGCTCTGGATAAGTGTAAGGCTTTGGATACATTAAGCTCCAAATCTCCTCCACACTGAGGAAGGGATTCAGATTCTGTGTCATTCTATAAAATGTTAAGCCATGCAATTTATCTAAAATACCTACCAGATGATATCATACAAACTTGTTTAAAAAGCACTTAAAAATTAGTGTATACAATTAGAAGCATAGCTAATGCACTACACATGCATTTCATTCTAAGGGATAAAGGAAATTATTGACTGCTAAAAAAAATACCAATCTATGAAATGCCCTTTCGCTACTAAAAGCAAGTTTCGCCTGAGGAAGGAGAGGGGCTTGGTCTATAGCATTTCATTCTTTCTAGGGAAAGCTGAAGCCTGCTCATCACTTTAAAGCTCCCACATGTTTACCTGTGTACACAAATGGGGTGTGTTAAACCAGTGAAAACTGAACACGTGCCAAGACATTGACAGAGTATTTAAGGGTCCCACAYGGGTCTAGTTCCCACAGTGTTTTTGTTTCTAGGACAGCAATAAAAACCAATTAAAACACCTGCTTTGTATTTCTTCTTTGTCACAGTGCTGAAAGCAGGACTCCTCGTATGCACTAGCCCAATGTGTCACACTTCCCCCAGATTTTGTAAACAGCCAGCACCAAACAAAGATCACAAAGACTCTCTTCTTGCTCCCTTTCTTCAGTATTACACTCAGAATACGCCTGCAATACTTTCAACAGTAACATATGTCTGTGCCCAGCAAAGTCCTGATGTACCTCTACTACAGATAAATACAACTAGTTTTAACACAATGATTTAATTGATAGCGTTTGGCACGGGAAATGATAACAGGAACAGCAAAGCGGTATTGGCAGCGATGCAGGATAGCAATGCAATGCACACCAGCAGTTTCTGCTGGCGTTTCTGCAGCACTCGGGCTCTACTGCTCCTGCGGCAGAACGAGGCGGGCCTGGGTGAGCCCAGGCTGCCGTCACACCTGCGGCACATGATGTGATGTGTGGCACGCAGGTGAGTGCACACAGCATCAGAAACAGGGGCTCGTAAGGAGTTCCCAAGGGCTCGGCATCCAGTGGTATCTGCTCMTGACAAAACCAACGGGGAAGGCACTGCTGTCAGTTCTAAGTGCTGGGGAAAACTTCATCCTGGTGCATCGAGTAAGCACAACAACAACAGAAGGGAGGCAGACTACGTCTGGAGCTCATATAGAAAAAGGACTTTTTCTTCAAGTAAATAAGGAAATAATTTAATCCCCTCCCAAACAGGCACCATATTCATAATTTACTTTTCATAGGTAAAATCCAATARCTTTTTTTATTTTTGAATTGAATAGGATCATGCAGGGAACTCAGTCCAAGTTTGGGAACTGAAGGCCAGTTTTCAAATTTGCAGTTTAATGCTTAATCCTCCTAGGGTGAAATAATCTTGGCAGTTGCTAATAATCTAGCCAAAATAATAAACCAATTCATTAGTCTATCCAAATCTGTGGACACAATCCTCCAAACCACTCTGCTACATTTAAGCTCAGTTATCCAGTCTCACAGTATGCTCGTTCCAGATCCTAAAATGTGAATCTTACATCAAAAGAMTTAGTTCTCCAGGGTATCCTAGACACAGAGAGAGAGTGTTTTGTTTGGCTTGGACCATTCATCTTCTCACTTAGTCACTGGCCTTTCTGAGACTTCAAGCCTTTACAGCCAACTTCAGGCTAAAAAGTTCCACTACCAGCAGTCCTCTAGCGGGGTCGATTCAAACTGCACGCCAACACTGCGGGCAAGATGCACTGCACAGAGGAAAATCCTGATCAAACATGAAATACTGAAACATATTGATACATGCAGGTTCCTCTAGAAACAGAAACCACCCCAAACACACCACAAAAAAATGAAGCTATCATTGAAAATGAAATTTTGATCAGTATACTATTCAATATCGCAGCGCAGGAAAAGCAGAAGGAAACTGCCAAAGATGCTAGTTAATATTSCCAAGCCCTTAGAGACAATTTTTTAAAAGCTTGCACAGGATAAACTTAGCCAAAGTCAGATCCAGACCAAAAGAGCAGATTTTGCTAAGTTGAAGATGCCTAAGAAGCRACTTGGATGAATCTGTGGAGCTAGAATAATAATAATAAAAAAGGCCAGCTGTGGAACTCACACAACAGACGTTAGATAAAAAAAAAATAATTAGAATTCCAGCATTTTGATATGTATTCATGCTTATCCTGTATCATSCTTTAAACACTGAAGATATTATAATACTAAAAAGTCATTTATTTGTGCTTATTATGACACTTTAACAGGCAGAATTATTTACCTCTTAACCATAACATATAGTGACAATATATATGAAGTATATGCTTAGAATTTGCCAAAACAAGTTTTATTGTGCTTCCTTGCTSAAGTAATTCATAAATGAGCAGATGGAAGACAAGCATTAGATAAAACAGCTAACATCACAGCTAAAGATTAAATAGTAACAGGCTAGAAAAGTTTTCTTTTGATCAATTTTTGAAAGCGAGGAGAAGCAGCAATATCCGAGCCTGCCAATTCCAGTTGCTATGGCAACGGGTTGTATTTTTAGCTATCGTAACAACATTTAATAGTTTTAGAGAAGGGTAGTGCTGGCCTCTATTCCCTTTTCCAAACAGAAGTTCTTAAGTTTCTGCAGCACTGGAAACTATAGGAGTGTTTCGCTCATACCAGATATCTGGTGTGTCATGTTGCCAGCTTCCCCTCATGTCAGGAAGGAAGGAAAGGGAAGGAAAGGGAATGAAAGGGAATGAAAGGGAAAAGGGAAGCCAGAATCACTTGAGCTTTTAATGGGAGTAAAAGGAAAAATATAACTAAGCCATAAACCTTAATATCATTCACTCTATTCTGAATCAGTCAGTCTGTCAATTTTTCATTAACTTCCAAGTTTTCTCAAGGCTACTGCATATTTTGTCGTCTTCTTCTTTTTCCTTTCTTTCTTTTCCTTTCCCCAGAGGAGGGGGGATAACTGCTAGCTTGGTTCATCTGTTACTCARAACCAACCCCCTTGCTTTCCACAGTCCTCGGCACTCACTACTCTCCCCGTCTTTTGTCCTTCTGAATCATATGGGCTTCACTCCATGATACTGCCTTTCTACTCTGCGGTTCGCAACCGTTCGCTCAAACTGAGTTCATCTCGCCCGAGTGAGCGGCTATAAGGCRGCAGTCTGAGCCACCAGACAAAATTCCCCACTCATTTTTATCCAGATTAGGTGCAAGAGGACCAGCTAGTGCTGGTTCAGGAGAAACCCTGCACAGGAACCTGCACGCGTTGTCTTTGTGGTTCCTTCCCTCTTCCTTCCCGTTGCTGTTCCCACCACCAGSTTTTTGCTTTTTCTCTTAGCCCGCCTGTGCTGATAGAAAAGCCATTAATGAAACCCTGTGATCCCTGGCTGGCAAAAGTGACAATGAAAAACGACAGTCAGATGTGGCTCACCTAACTTCATGCCAGACAGTACATTTATAGATCRTGCCACAGAAAGCGAGGTGCATTTTAGGACCTAAATATTTTCCGTATGGCAACGGAAAAAATACAAGCTAAAAGTGTATGTTGGGAAAATACAGCTTTTTACAGTGTCTTGTTTCTAAAGATAGGAAGTGCTATTGAGGTACAACAGAATGTATAATTTACATCCACTTGTATAGTAATCACGGCGTGTTATCTTCTGAATTAATCAGAATTAATCATGGGGTTTTACATTCCAAATCAAAACAAACACTGCCGGGATGACACTCATCCAGACCCCAGGACGAGGGGCTCATCCACCGCTCGCTCCACAGGCAGCGAGTTGATGGCATGGTGGGTGCCATGCAGGTGCCTTTGCGACTTCCAAAGTCTCTCCAAAAATGCACGGCCTCTCCAAGCAAACCCAGCGAGCGCAGGGCCAGGCTGTGGGGCCACGGCGCTTGTGCAGACACGCGGAGACTCTTCAGCACCTCCCTGCTCCTCGCTGCCTTGCTGGGCACGTGCGGGTTTGCACAGCCCCCAGCCCAGCCTGCGCCCACTGCAGCAACGAGCAGCAGCCCCGGCAAGCAGCCAATGCCCCAGCCCTGCAGCCAGGGCTGCCCCGCAGCTGGGTCCAATGGGCCCCGTGGCGACACAAGTATCGCGGTCAGAGCTGTCCCCCTGTCTTTTAACACACGTGTTTAACCCTAAGCACTGCAGCAACCCGACCAAAGCTGCCGGCTAGGCAGCCCACATGCTCCGAGTCCAGGCCACGGGCAAATGCTTTGCAGCGTTAGGCCAGCGTGCTCCCCATCTTGCAGCTTTAAGAAGCAGTAGGCTGCCCTTTGCCTTGCCACTTCAGGACAAATGCAGGTCTGCTAGCACTTTCCGCTACACTTTTCACACGGATTGAACTATTTTAAAGGCTATATTGGSACAAGAAAGCATGGCAGCAATAGGCCCTTGAGAAATTTATGCAAACACCACTTCAGCTGAGAAGAAGTAATATGTGGAACTCATGGACGATGTCAAAGAATAATTATTTCCTAAGCTTAAAATGACATTACTTTGGCCCTGGCTATACCTCATCTGTTTAATATCTGACAACAAAACGCTGGCCACGTTTTATTTGTAGGAAACAATTTCGAAACGCCAGGAACGACTCGGGCACTTGGTGTCCTCCCTCACTGCT
The DNA here is from genome assembly GCA_003342815.1 of Eudromia elegans. Taxonomy (NCBI): domain Eukaryota; kingdom Metazoa; phylum Chordata; class Aves; order Tinamiformes; family Tinamidae; genus Eudromia; species Eudromia elegans. The sequence goes on along the minus strand of PTEX01000062.1, from coordinate 2,832,216 downwards.
GCGCTTCCTTCCCCCCAGCTCCAGGCGCCACCCCAGGCTCAATGCCTCGTTTGGCAGCCACTCCGCGTCCCCACGGCCGAGAAGGCAAGCGGAGCCGGGAGGCACCCACTAAATTAGGAGCAGGGAGACTCTACTTCATCACACGGGGCGCAAGGAGCCATAAAATAAGAGACTTTGCACTCTACGGTTCAGCGATGCTTATTTAGATTAACATGAATTAAGTATCTCTGTGCTTACAGATTAAACCATAATATTAAACCATAATTCTAACACACAYGTGGCGATAAAATGAAAAGAAAAAGAAAAAGAAATTTCATGACTCAGTTGTTTTATTTATTTATTTAAAGATCTAAAGTCATGCTGGCATCAGTAGGCAACTAGAGAGCAAAAACGGCACCAAACGATTTTGGCAAGAAATCAGGACTGCCATGCATGATGTAAATGACAAAAAGTCAATATTTTCACAGCAAGTTGCTTGCAGTCGTATTAACTCAAAGGAAAAAGAGCACCTCCTAAGCTGTGCACTCCATTGATTATAATGCAGTCACGTACATTTCAATCCAAGACAAATTTACCAGTCCTTCTGTTTTGCAAATGATTCAGAGATTACATATAGATTTTAAATTCCAGCAAGTGATTCCACAGACAAGAGATCTTATCTTGCTTGAAGAGTATTTGGTCAAACTATATCATTTAAACAATATAACGAAAATGCTGGTAGCAAAGTTGCCTACAGTTATGTGGTAAAAGTGAAGGTATAAAAGCTCACAGCAATGCTACTTCAAAAAATACATTTTCAATTTGGGAAGAAGCTGGGACCTGGATTCTAGCTTGGCTTTTGCTCTTTCCTTTGTGCTTTTTCTTTTCTTCGTGCTTTGAAATTGCATTTCTACAAGAAGCTTACAGCCGTAGGCTTGACAGAGTAACACCAGCCAGAGAGGCTCACCCAGGAAATACTACAGGGCCTCATAAAACTCCACGATAAAAGTGCATCGATTGAGCTTACCAGTGAGTTGAGAGATCTGAGATGTCTGGTCAGATTTCTACGCCTTTCTCTAAAAATGAACTAAGAAGCATAAATGTCTCCCCTTCAGCATTGCTTCCAGATGGCAGCTCTCTACCTAGAGTGCATTTCAGCAAGACAGTGAGCAATCACGGCCAAACAAAATCCATCTCTTTAGGAAAACACAATACACTCTACAAAACCTGTTTTTTTTTTTTTTTTTGTCTCATCTTTTTAGCTCATCAAAATTTGAAAATCTCTTCCACACAGGCTAGGCAAATAGAAATAAAAGAAGTTTGAAGGAATTAAAAGTTGAGCCAAAAACTATTTGTATTCAAAAGAAGAAGAATCTAACTATGTAAAGGCATAAAAGGCTCTCCTATAGAATAAAGCAAACAAACAATTTCCATATAAAGCACCTTCCTTTGTTTTCTTAAGCCGAGAGAACAAGTGTATGCAAATAAAAGTCCTGTCTGCACTGGAAAAAAACTGTGATCTGCAGCTGATTGCCAAACTCACATTTATCAGAGCAGCATGAATCAAAACAGGTTGTTTTGTCTCGCTTGCACTAAATTTTGGTCAGGACTTTATTTTTCCCATAGTTGTCATGGAAACATGTGCAGAGCAAATTAAAGCAGATAAAGCGCTGCTGACAAAAATAAGCTGTTTCTGTTCAGGCTGTGCTGATTAATGCTTTCTGAGATACTTAGCAAACTGTGGCACTCACACAACACTTCTTGCTCCTTTACAAGAACATTTTATGTCACTAGAGCTTTATATAGGCAAATGTCCAGATACAGCCTACTGAAATGTTTATTTCTATTCCCAGAATCCAAATATGCATTTAACTATATAGAGAGGAATTAAAATAAAAATAGTAAAAGAGAGAGAAGAGAAAGAAAGAAAGAAGCACAAGTTGAATGATTCTATTTATAAATTTATCACCTTTGACTCTAAAACTCCTTCCTTTCTCTTTCAACTTTCACAGAAAGGTCAAGTCATCTATGCACTTTCCTACTGCTAAAAGACGCCAGACACCCTTTATTTCACAGCCATTTCTTTCTCTTTGATGTGTGAAAATTTTAAGGGATGTATATTCTWTTATTATGGCTATCGAGAAAGGTGAGGGCTCCAATATCTGAAGTACGCCTGTCAAAACACAAATGCCATCTTCACCTTGCTCTGCTCTTGCTCGTGAGAGCATCCCCAGGCCAGCTTATCCCACATCTCTCCAAATGACAGCATTGCCCCTTCACTGCATGGAGGAGCTCCAGAGACCCTAGCAACCCTGCAAGGCTGCTCAGGGTGCTGAGCGAGGCCTCCACTGGCAGCCACACGATCAGTCCCCAACAGCCTGCGAGCTCCCGTTCCAGCCCCGCAAGGGACACCACGCAGCTGCTTCCAGATGTGCATTCCAGGGAGCGCTCCGCCTGGCACGAGGCTGCGGGGCAGAGGCTCCCTCGGCTTCTCCCTCACCCTTCCCCTTGCAGGTGCGACCCCGCGGGGCAGACCTCCTTCCGAGCCGGCAGCACAGTGCAAGCAGACAGGTCGGCACCCATCAGGGTAACTAAGCAAAAGCAATTCTTTTCTGTGTGCTGTTCAGGTTACTCTAAGCATTTTTATCGACTGCAGTGTAACAGTTATGTAGRCAAAAAGCTGGATTGAATCTACTTTAGAGATTTAAATTGTATAATACAACAGTGAAAAATAACCCTATTATTAGTAGTAAAATAATCCTCTTGAATTATGAATACACAGAAATAAATATAGATCACAATTTATTAAAATGATAATCTATTAAAGGATATGTAGCATGATTTAAAATTCACCAAGTTTTCCACCCTTTTAGCTTTGGATCAATCAATGTTTTCTTACTGTTTGCTCTAGAACAATACACTTTCTGATTCTGAGATATGCAAGCTATGTCTGAAGGATAAATATTAATTGTCTATTCTTTCATAAAACAAAGGAAAAAGGCAAAATCCTGCTCTTTAGTGAAGACTCTAGGTACAAAGTTCTCTCCAGGAGGGTATTTTCATGTGGAGAAAGCAGTAGATAATGATGGAATTGCTAAAAGTTATAATTATAAGATGTCAATAGTTGGTATTTTAATTATTTGTATTTAATTGAGGAGATAGTTTGAATTCTGACTTGTACATCAGTAGCATAGATACTTTTAATTATATACCTTTCAGATGTCTTCCCGTAATAGACTGTGCTCACAACAAGTACCATCCAAAGTATTTCAGTTTGCAAGGATGATTCAGCTGGCAACACTTACCGCTTGTCACCGCTRTGATTTTGTCATCTTTAGTCTGAAATTTGCCTCGCCACCATAACTCTTCTTTTCAGATTCCCACAGCATTCCTCAGGGTGTTTCGGTTTCTCAGAAGAACACAGACAGTGTGAACACATTTTCCAGCTCCTTGCTAGCTCAGAGGTGGGAGCAGGAAGGTGTCCTCAGTCTGTTCCTGTCCCAGGTTTGAAGTGCAGCAATGGCAGACATTAGAGATATGTAGTCTTTAAGAAAACTGAAGTCCTATTCTTGCCACCTTCCAACGCCTTGCCTCTCCTCTAAGGATAGATGCTAACATTTAGCATGCTAGCAGAGGAAACAGTTGAATTTTTATTGTTTAGGCTAGAATTAGTATGCCAATAAATAGATTTTTTTTCTTTTGTATCAGCTGCCAGACTTCTTGAAGGACTAAAATAACTTTCAAATTTTATTATTCTTAATAATGCCTTTCTTGTGTTCATGGCACCCAGTAATTACTTGTAATATAATTTTTGCATCGAGTGCCAGATGTAACTATGTTTCTGAAGCTAGTATGAGAAAAAGTGATCAGTGCCCATCCCAGTCATTTACAATCAGAACAAAATTCACTGCTTTCAATCTCTTTTTTTATATATAATTCCATAATCTTGGTATTCAAGATGAGCTACTTTTTATTTAGGAAACCAGAAATTCTGTTTATAACATTTKCCAGTAAAGACTAAGAACACATTACAGTTTTACTGCCCCTCAGTGCGTAACACTTAGACCAGGGAACCACTTGAAATTTAATTAAGCTCTCTAATTCCTATGCCTTCAGCTGAAAGACTCTCACAGTGCTTAGGGGATAGAGATGCATTTTTTTTCTTTTTTATATATATTTTAAAAACATACTATAAATAATTGGTTTTATAACATGTTCCTACTGTTTCTGAAATTTCTCCAATTGTTATGTGAGTTTTTGCAATTTCCCAGTGTTAACAACACGAGTGGAGGATAATAATGCCCTGGCATCGAGCAACATCAAATATTTCATGAATTTTCCTATGATTTCAGTCCTTTTGTTGGAGACTTCTGTGTAGAAGATCCACCTTCTACATAAAAAGCATATTTCCAGTCCACTCTGAATACAGTGGCACTATAATTATAATGTTTGTATAATTAGGGTGTCTATTTAAAAACTCAAAAGAGGTTAAAAAAAAAAAAAAGACTGTCTTCTTTTTTAAAAATAATATTAAAAAGAAGCCTTCATGATATACTTTTGYTTGTAGATATACTAACCTATGGTATTTTTATGTCTTATAGAACTATAAGTCTCATCTCACTTTTCCTTCCATTTTGAAGATAAATGGTTCCTCTTGGAATACTTAAGAAGAGAAACTCAGAATTTAAAGTGAGTTCCAAATCTGAACTTGAAACCAGACTGCACCCTCTTTACAGAGAAAAGTAAAGGAAGCCTAGCTAAATACCTGCTTTAGCTGCATACTCCTCTATATTTCAGAAAGTTTTAAGTAGTATGAAAAAATTCAATACTTTACTGAGGTAGAAATGAATCCATTATTTTTAAGTGATCACTTTGTAGAAAGCTCTGAATTTTTAAGTTTTCTGTGAAGTGATGAAGAATTATCTTGAAAATCACTGAAAAAATGCAAAACAGACAATGAAAATGACACAAGAAAAGTCATGTATATAATTTGCTTTGGAGCATCTTTTTATAAGTAACTGATGCTTAGTATTTGGAATTCAGATAATACTGAATGCCAATATGGATTACCTAGCAAATTTCTATCTTTAATACTGTAAACACCATGTATTACAAATCATTGCCTATTTACCCATCTGTCCTAAAAACTGTTGAAAATTCCTGCCAATGAATTGCTTTTCACTGAAGCTGGCTAAACTAGACTTCATTCTGTAACATATTTTTGTGCAGAATGGTGACTAAGAACATGAAAACACTGCGGCTTCTTCTTACAAACTTGGACCAACACTGTAAGAGGGCAATCTTTATAACTCCACCAGAGGGAAGATCTAATGTTATATTAAGGTATACATTACAGTATGAGATCATATTTAAACTAATTCTTGATTCTATTTTCAATTTAACTGGGAAATAGAAAAAAAGTGTGACCTCTAATTTGACATCCTGATATTCACAGTATGAAAAAGGTCTTACCTGCAAATATTTACAACTCAATGTGAAATATTGTCTCTTTAAACTGAGAGTAAGGACAAGGCTCAGAATTGTCCAGGGACACTTATTTTCTTCTTAGATAATGTTTTTAAAAATACAGAAAATTAACCACTTCAACTTATTAGCAATTTTCTACCAATATACAAATAAAGTAAGTGGGACTGAAGAGGAATAAAACCCATAATGTTGCAGAACCGTTAACAAGATATATACAAATGCTATGGACTGAAAGCAATGCAGGTCATTTGTTTTGGATTCACTGGTTTTCAAGCAAGGTTTGCAACGTATGACAATTTTTCAAAATAAATATTGGGTTTTATATATTTTTGCTACTTTAAAAAAAAAAAAAAAAAAGCTGTTGAAAATTTTGGAGAGGAATCCTTCGACTGCTCTTTGAGACCATTTGGAATGTGTGCCTTTTTGAATTGCCGCAGCAATTACCAGTTAGCTCTTAAGCACATCTCCAGTGTACTTGGAGGTGTATATATACCATACCACAATTGGTAACAAATGGCAAATACTGACACCTTACCATCAGCTCTTGGTATAAATCCCAACTGATATATCCTTCTAGGGAAATAAAATACCTTGGATACTCCTGTAAAGAACAGAGGCAGAAAGAGAAATGCAAAGCATGAGAACTATTTGAAGGGAACTTCAACGATGTGTTTTGAATTTTAAGTAGGCCACTATCCTGTGTGCTGCACAAGCCAGAGGACAAATTTGCTCCAAGCTCCTAAGATCTTTCAAATCACTTTTCAACCCACTCCAACAGATTTTCGAGCCAGATGGATGTGGATCAAGAATGTATAAGCATATGGCAGAAATGGTAACGTATCTTTGCAGAGGTGTATAATGGTTCATTTCAAAGCATATGTGTCCCAGGGGTATTAATAGTCCCTTCGGTAAGTTTCTGAGTTTTAAAAGGTTAAGATTTACAGGAATAGTTGCAGTTTTCTGCAGTGAGGTACCAGCAAAGCAAAGCCAAACTGATAACTGCCCAGAATTATTTCAGTGCTTAGCTACAGCCTTGTGGGCCGTGCAATGCACCGAAATGACCCTGCATCAGAAAAYTCTCTTACCCTGCAGTGGTCGAGAGGTTTTATTTCATCATCATCCAGTGAGGTCATTAGCACTAGACATAAAGGGCTTTGGTTTGCTTTAATTTCCATACATGCAAATGATGATTTATGCAGTGCCAGTTAGTATGCGCACTGGCCAGACTAAATGTAAATGAAAGTAGGAGACAGTGCCCCTGGAACACTCCAAATACAGTGTCAGAGAGACATCCTACTTCTCCATAAAATACTGCTTGTGGCTTTCCTGYGGCTRCTCGTAAAGCTAGGCTTCCAAAAGGCATTTAGTACCTAGGGACACGACCATAATTGAAGAAGAATATGTGCCGCAAAAACACTGTAGTCAAATGCTCTATTAGATGATAGGTTGGCCTCACTTCTTATGTTGCTTAAAGCCAGACAGCCTAAATTATCTCTCCGGGATGCAGCCATGCTGGCTCTTAATCCCTTAATATTTCTTTTTCAAAGTTCCCTTCACACTACAATGGCTTAGATGAGTTTCAAAGCAAATAACTACATATTTATATATTTTCTTTCCTAAAAATCAGAATTTCTGAGAATCTATACAATAAAACATTTTGATGTTTTCTTTCTCAATCTTAGCTTCACTCCTCTATTCACAGTTCAGCTCAATTAATCAACTCGACTAGTCACTACCTAATTTGTCTTCATTACTGATTGGAGAAAGTCTGTCCTCCTTCCATAAGTTCTTTCTTTAGGGTTCTTCTCTATCTGTCCACCCAAGCATTGGGGATTTTTGTTTGTATGTTTTGTTTTCTTTTCTTTTACACAATATCCCTCTTTTTAAATGTGATACTTAGATCCAGCCTTGGGAAGATAAACCATTTGGACTTGAGCAGAGACAGAATGCTCACAATAAGAAAAATCCTTTCTGTTGTGTCACTTTGTTTCCTCTTTGTCTGTTACTCGCTCCCATCAATGAATGTCTAACTACCCTATGGTTTAAAGCAGGCAAATAGGTTGATGACATGTAATWAATAAATGAAAAATAAGCCTATGGAGTTTTCAGAACTATTTTGGTATCTAAAGACTCATGACTTTATCTTCACGGCTTCACTGCCAGTTATTCATGTCGTAAGTTTTGGGAAGCTACAATTACTGACTGGTCCACCCTTTACCTGCTGTCATGGGATGGAGCTATGCAGAGGGTTAAGACAAGCAGACTCCATCTACCTTTAACACAGAGATTTCAGCAGCTGGGGGACAACTCGAGGACAGCATTTTAGACAGCGAACTGCAGAGGCATCCAGGGAGATACGGGTGCTTTTAGAGAAAGCAAATGTAACCCCTGCTGTGTAGTTTCATTTAAACTGGTAGAGCAAACACACCTCCCAAACATGGCCTTGATAAGCTTGGGAGATCGACATCTGTAACTGGACCTACAGTGATCCAAATGATCCTTCAAAAACACTAATACAGAAAACCAAAAGGTCTGATACACTCTTACCTGAACCTATCTCCCATTCATAGAAAACGTCACTTCTTTTAATGCCCAATATGCTAAATGGTCGCCCTGCTACCTGCTTCACCACTGAGGGCCAGCAGGTTCGTGTGCTCGACGTTAACTGTTAACATCTTAAGCTGCTGTAAATAGCTACTTTTAAAAATGATGTTGTTTAATGAGCGTGTTCTGGTCTGTTCCTTTTTTCCCTGTTATATGTCTATGAACAGGACTAACATTTAAAAGCTTTTATTGCTATGCAAAAACAATTTCAGTAGGGATAAGGATGCAAGGTTTTTTCTAGTATTACAACACAAAGAGCAAGTTTCTGGAGGTACAGAATTATATGTCAAGGTTAATTACATATTACACAAAATTGCATGATACCGTATTTGTGCTGCTCATGTTCTCTTTAAAGTCATAAATTAATCTTAGGAGTTTAGATATGTATRGTAATAGCTCATACAATYTTACGAAACTCTGGGTAGTTTATTYACACAGTCATTAATTGTGATTTGCATGTAATCAAACCTTAAGCCCTATATAAGCCCTGTGTTCTTTTTAAACAAAGAAAAAAAGACAAAAAAATCTTTCTCTAATTTCTGCATTTGATGACACTGATTTTTCAACAGATATATATATGTACACACACACATATATATAAAATATGTGAAATATCCAGAACCATATAATTTTACATTTCTTGTCTACTGTACTAATATCATTGAAAATACTTTTCTCCTAGAGCTACCTGCAAAAACTGTTGAACTATATTTAATAACTATGTGGCTTATTAGATCTGATGTGAGACAGGAATATAGAGCTAGAGGAAACCCCAAARTTAGGAACAGAAGAAAGGAACAAAAATATTTGCTGGCTTCACCACGTCTATATGAATGACATTGATATTTCTGCACATTGGCTTAAAATAAAAAATGTATTTTCTAGCAAAAGTAATGTTGCAATAGACTACAGCACCTGTGTGTCAAAAATCACCAGATTTCTCCTGGACACCCAAAACCAGGGTCTGTAGTAGCAGAACTCTTGAATAGGCCTAAGAATCAGAAWGAATCTGGTAATATCAAACTTTCCATTATAAAACAACTGCAGCATTTTGCTATTTTTTTTCTATTTGCCTAATTATCTTTTTAGAGACACAAAACTTATATATGCAAAGTATTAGTTCCAGACCAACAATGGGAACAACCTCATTATGTACGGGCATTTTCTGCTTAATTTTCAGGGCACTTATATTTCCATTCGCTCTCGGGTTACAGTGGTCATTTGTCTGCCTGTAATTTCACACGCAGCATACTGCTGTTCTCATCAAAAGTACAGCGCAACTACAAAAATGAGGAATGACACATGCTATTCAGTAGAACGTCTCCATGTAACCTATATGAGATTTTTGCCAGCTTTGCTGGGCCAGTTGTATTACCAGTGGTCTCCAGCATGCAGCACAGATGTTCCTCCTATGCTGTGCATGGTTAGATTTCAAGGGAGTTCTCACATTAGATGCTCAGATATTCCTTAATGTTCCCACAGAGACTGCAGGTTGAATTGCTGCCCTCCTTTCCACCCCACTAAGGGAAGATCCTGCTTCACAGATAACAGCTGGGAGAGACATTTGCACCAGCTCAATCAATACTTTTTTTTCCCAATGAAAAGTTTAAAAAGGAATACAGCAGTCAAAAAAAAAAAAATCCTCAAACATGAGGAGTTACTAGAAAACAGAGGAAACATCCCAATGCCATAGCAAAAATGTCTGCTTCTTGAATACCTCTCAAAASTCTTAATCTCAAAAAAAGTTATAGAAAAAGCCACTGAAAGTCTGACAGAGGTATCAGTGCTAAGTAACACTTTGCATAAGAATAACCAAATATTCTGGGACTCTTCAGCCTGAAATAAGAGGAGTGAGAGGCCTGTAAATCCATAAAAAGCACAAAAATGGTGCATAGATTATTCAGTGCCTCTTTCTATACAAGTACAAGGGGCCATCACCTCAAACTAACAGCCACAGGCTCAAATCTAAYGGAAGGTGATCCAGTTTACAGAAGGGGTACACTGAACTGGGTAACTCCTAGTTTTGCATATGCAAAAAGGTGTTGAATGTTTAAAAGAAGAGTGTGCGAGAAGAATTATTAAAGGTCATTGAATAGAAAACCATGTCAATAGGAAATACAAAAATTATACCAAGCTCAGGAAATCYTGTGAACCAAGGAACAGTCATAGACTAGGAGAATATCCAGAGGAAGTTTCATCTCTCCCTAAAAAGTTTTTATTCTTCTTCTTATTTCAGTACATGATGACTTTAGCAATAGGATCTCTTRGCACCCAGGCACTTCATCTGAAACAGCACAGCCATTCCTACATTCTAAAACTYTCTGGAAGACACCACCAGGTTTGACTGGTACTGTCAAAACTTACATTGGAAAAGTTTCTCTCTATGGAGTGGAAATATAAATCAGAACTACAGATAACGACCTAACTCATAGTAGAAAATATAGACTGTGCTGGTGTCTGGCACAGTCAAGCATCGTTTTTGCTGCCCTGTCATTTTTACGCAAGCTAAAAATCTTCTGGTCTGTAAACTTTGGCTAGAAGATCAGTCTGCCTTTTCGGGACCAGTGTAGATAGGAATGAACAACTGCAACAAGAGATCCTCAAAAGGACCTGCCCAGAATAGAAGGGAGTCTGATGGGCAGGGCATTCACAGAGCAACTAGGAGAACAGCAATTGCTGGACACTTGCACACAGGCTTCACCTGTGTTCTAGTGGGATGGGATTTATGCCCTGGTAGTAAGATGCTGCATCTGAAATTCGGCACTGCAGTAAGGGACACGAAATACTAACAAAAGCACAGCACTACCTGGCTGCTGGATATGTGCTGGTTTGCATTCAAACAAGCAGGAGAGAGGGCAAAAATGAGTACAGAAGTACTTAGGATTTTTCCCATTCTAGATCTATGTTCAGATTTCCAGGCTATTTGCAGTCATCTTTTTCTGGTRCAAAAACATTTTGACACATCTTAGGTTATTTCAGCACAGAACTAGGGTTTCCTTTGAAGCTGTAGGGCCGGCAAAGCTGGTTCCTATTCAGAGGCTTTGCTATTCTGATAGGTGCTTTGTATGCATGGTCCAAACCTCCTTTTATGGACTGTCATTTGGAGAGAGAGGAGGTCATCTTTAACTCCAAGGGGCCAAAATAGACTCTGTCAACAGCCGAGGAAAAGAAGTCTGTGAATACGTGTACATGCAGCTATTCTCTGTAGTTAAGAAAGGGAAAGATATTATAACTACAGACATATGAAGCTCATCTTAAGCACTCAGATTTGTTACCATCTGCAGTTATGAGAGGCATTCATTCTAAAAGCCAGTCTGACATACGATTTTTTTAAACAGATTTTCTTTTTTAATTAAATAAAAGTGTCGTCAGAAATAGATTATTAGACATACGGTTCTAACAGATAACTATATTTACAGACTTAACAACTAGGCCGCCCTATTTACTAGCGCCGCGGGCCTGCGGTACGCATTACAACTCCTTTTGGAAGATGTTTGCTCTAGCTTCTTTTGAGGTCTGTGTTAGAGCCAAGAGCCTTGAGAGCTGCTGCCAGCTCTGGGGGTTGTTGCAAACAATGCAGGAGTTGCTCAGCAACAGCACAACACACGTTGGGTACCCGAGAGCATCGCACATTCCAGACTGCTCTGCGCGGCCTCATGGGGCACAGGGACCCCRCCAAGCTAACAGCCAGGCTGGAAAAGCAGACCCGAGGCTCTGCCCCGCAASGTTAGAAACATGAGGTGAGGGATGGAAAGTAGAATTTATTATTAAAATACTTCCTTGCACTTGGTTTGCAATAYTGTTTGATTTTTATCCCAAATCAATAATCCCTGATTTCAGCTGCAGCAAAATTGAACTTTTGCTTAAGAGCAATTTAGTACAAAGCAAACTTTTTAAAAGGATTATAACCTTCCTAGCACAGGTCTATATGAAAATAAATTGATCTTTCTCTGCTTACACACAGCTCCTATCACATTTCTTCTCCACAATCAAACTCYTTACCAAACATTAACTTATTGTTAAAAAATCCTTGGGTTGTAGATAACTCTTACTGACATTAAGTCATCAAGACTTGCAGGAACTTCAGGCATCATCTGAAGTCATAGACAGTTCAGGGTTATATGAACATAAACACTTGTTTGGGAAAAGATCTCAACCTTATCTAACATACACCATATATGACACATTTCTGCCACGCAGAAATAAAGACTGTGATATTCTAATATTGCTTTGCATTTGAGAAAGGTTGGAGGAGGAAAATAGTAGTAATTTTCACTATTTACAGAATTCTAAAGAATTTGGATTTAGACAGTCTGGAAAAACACGTGATTTTTTGATATAACTTAAAAAAACTAGATTTGTAAAGGTTTTTGGCACTGATGAGATGCCTATGCTATAACTGCARGGCATGTTATTCTGGACTGTCTGATTGAAAAATATGATCATCCAGTGTAGTCTGTTTTTGAATTTTTACCTGCTACAAAAGCACAACAGAGGGCAAAAATAGACAGGATAACCTTCAAAGACAATAAACACACTGCAAGGTGTGTTCAAGTAGCTTTCTTCTCCTCCTTTACTATTAAAGACTGGCAGATCTTAATGCATTAACGCTATGGGTTTCACTTGCATCCAGCAAAGACTCGAATAGGCATTCAAGCAGTGTAAAACCATGTACGTGTATATGCAACCTGATTCCAGCCCTCAGGCATCTGAATATTACCAGGGCAATATTCAATCTCCTACTGTTTGAAACTCGGTGTTATAGAGACCCTCTAAAAGAAAACAGAGGAACAGTATAGATGGAGACAAACACAAACACAATTACACACTTGTAAAGTTGGGGCTCATTAGCCTTTTATWTTTACATGTAATTCTGGGAAATATTTGCTCCATAGGGTCATGGTCTTGGACTATGATTTGGGGGCAATTGAACTGAAGGGTATAGCTACACAGGCACATCACTTCCAGGCTAGCTAAGGTGGGGGTTTACACTCTGCTATTTCTTGGCATGCACAAATCTCACCCTACTTTCATAGTAGGGTGGCTTGTGCCACTCATGGTCTCTTTCAGAAGCATAACCTGAGTGTCAGAGCTAATTKTCTATGTTTTTCTGCAGATTAAAATTAAACAAGCAGAACTTTTCTCAGGATGTTTCAGATATCTCAGATTAGAACCATATTACTAATTTTAGCTATAAATTTTTGAACCTTCAGATGATTTTGCAACATTACTATCTTGGTCAAAATGCAGGGAACCTGCTGTCATTTCTACCTTAKAGCAGCTTTGCCTGTTTTACTGAAATGCCTTATACTTTACTCAGCAGCCTGCTTAATTATAAGGGTAGCCCCTCTATGGATAACATCAGAATGAGGAAATGTCAAGATTCAAACCATCACCACATGGCATATTTGATGAATGAGATTATTCTTGAGTCAAATATGATTCTACTCACTTTCTGACCCCTCTCTTGTATTTTCCCAATAAAATTTTCATCAATGGGTTTCATTACATACATGAAATCTATCTATTTAAAATACTAAAATTATGATATCACAGTACATTTATTGGAAGGAGTTAGCACAAATCCCAGAAAAGTCCTCAGGATTTTTGAAAACWAGCCAAATCCAAACCCAAAGCTTGGCCTGCAGTTTAGTCCCTCCCCTAGTGATTATGTCATGACATGTGCTTGTGTATATGGCTGGAATTTTCCTTATAACCTTATTCCTTATAAGGAAAATGAACACTTACTTTAAGCTATAGCAGCAGAGCAAGTGCTCATGATGCTTAGGATACCTCTTGCTTAGAAAAGGAGAGAATTAGTCTGGGAAAAAAAGCAAGGAAGAAACAAACAAACAAACAAAACCTATTCAAACTATTTGTCCTGGCACATTGAACTTCATTATATTACTGCCTCTCACTACTTCTCTCTTTTAAGAGCAATTGCTAGAAGCAATTAAAATGTGTTAGCCTTCAGAAAGAAAAGACTGCAAAAAAGGTGCTCTCAGTCTTGCTTTTGTCAACCATTATGAGCTTCCCTAAAGTGTCCCAGCTCCTTAAACAYAACCATGGCTCTATGAGGTTTCTGCTCCAGAAACTGTGGCCTTGCCCACTGCGTCTTGCACTCCCTGCTCAGGATAAGGGCTAATGATGCCTCTGACTGGGCAACTGCAGGGACAGCACTGGGAAGAAAGAGTCATTTCACCTTCAAAGGTCTCCCGTGGGTCAATGACCAGAGACTTGYCTCTAGCTAGCTGCTGAATGAAGGATAACACGAGGTTTTATTTGCTTATTTTTAAATAGGTGGACTGATAAAACTGCACTCACAGACTGCCTTTGTGAAGACCAACTATTTAGTCTGTATCCCAGCTCAGATTCACAACCTATTTAATAACCAGAAGGAATGTAGATCTGGAAATGCAGTTCAAGGCAATGTCAGTTTAGCAATTATTGCATGAATGCTTAACGGTGTAGCAAAATAAAATTAATAAAACATAGTAATGTGCACTTAAAAATTTAAGTGTAGGTAAAGCACATGCATATATATTATGCAGGATAATTCTTTCTCTAAATGGACACGTCCTTTGATAATACTTGAATACTACACTTTCTCCTCATTGATTGTTATACTGTGTCTTCTCACCAATGAAAAATAATGCTGTGTATAGTAATGCTTCATTGTGTTCTCATCAATGATTTGGAAGGAATGAAAAATGAAAGAGTTATTGGACTTGCTGGAAGAGTGAGTCAGTTTCAAGACGTAATATTGATACTAATTTTTAAACTACATACTAAACAAAGGAAAACAACACAATGAATTAAAAACAGACATTTTAGAGCTTTATTTTAAATACAGGAAGACATAATTCTGCTACCTAATTTTCAGGGTCTGAGGGCAAGAAAATCATCTGGAAAACAATAGCGAAAGTCTGTTTTATGTTCATATGATGAAGCATTAGAGACACAGGGGTTATATCAAACTCCAAATTAGATTAGTGAAATAAATTCAGATRGCAGAAGAGAGGAGATGTTTTGGGTTTGTGATGTATAATGCCATATGAAAGCACCACTGAAGCCCAGTAAGCACATGAAAATCATTGAGGATGTCAACATTTGCTATGATGATTCAGAAAAATAAAATAACATTAGCATATTTTAGCTATGTAGAATGACATAAGGAAARGTATAAAGGAAAGGGAGCAAATTTCAAGAGTGATTCTGCAAGAAGGTTCACAAATGAAGCCTCTAAATGCAGCAATGACAAAGAGATTGATGTCACAGACAGCAACATTCAAGGATAAACCTTGCCGTTAGACAGCTGTAGGACAAGAAAATACCATCAGGTTTACCTGGTCTGATTCACTGCCTTCTGTAGTGTCCAATGCATCCCTGCTATTGAGGCCGTATGTAGCCTCCTCAAACTTTATCAAGGTTAAACTCCTTCACCTCTTGTGAAGTTTCTTGTCTAGTTTCTTTTCCTCTTAGTTACTCCATGCTAATTGAATATTATCCTTCTTTTTCTTTTTTCTTCTCTTTGGCTTGAGAGAGGCAAGTTTTTGAATGAATGATGGCTTTTGCTAAACAATTACCTTTCAAGAACCACATAGTAACATGAAACTTAGGCACATGTACCTGAAAACGGGATGATCTAAATGCCTCAACAGTGGCTGCTCAGTCACTGAAGTGCTCACACTTTCTAGAGATTTTAATAAGTTTCACTTCAAAGCTTTCCAGAATGTGTAATTCTGTTTCTGAGCACATCCCTAACTGCCTCAATCTCAGTAGTGGTGAGTAGGGCTCCAGCATTAGCCTCCATCCAAATTTAGGCCTACTTAAATTGTAACCATTGCTCATTCATCAAGCCAAATGTGTCCCAGCACATGAGAAAGAAATGAAGACAGCTGAGAGCAAGAGAGATCCCTTACTTTATTGGTGAACACATTTATCTATGTTGTAAGTCTTGTCATATAGCTCCAATTTCATAGCTGGTATGGCAGCTGATTTTTAAGTACATAAGAGGGCAAAGATCAGGGATCACAGTTTTAGACAACGTGTATATAAATATATATATATATATATATACAGACAAAGGAGAATTAAGCCAAGCCTGTCAGTAATCATCTTGGTTGCATTTTGCAAAGAAATTCCACCTCTGCTCTGGTGGAAAGATTCCAGGCAAAAGGTTGAACATATATGTTTGACTGAACAAGAAATGATCAGATATGAAAAATGCATCTGGATGGTAACAGCATGTTCACAATATCTTTTCATGCTACAAAGCAATAAAATAAATGTACAAGACAGACAAGGACAAAGTCTTTAAAACTCTCGGGTGAGGCGATTATGAATGAAGAAGTCAAAAGGATGAGACAAGAGACTAAAGGGCTATGTATCAAATAATAATTAAAAAMCCAGTCTATATAACTTTTTTAATACTAAAATCATGCAATTATGCACCATAAGTGAAAGATACTGTAAAACAACAACAAAAAAGGTCACTGCAAATATTCATATACAGTGTTTATTGCTGAACATCAATCAACAGAGCTACTGCAAAGGGATCTTCGTCGTTATGGTTCCTGAAACAGTAAGGCCCCAAAGGGACCATTCTGGATGGCCTGTTGAATATCGCAGCGTTTTTTTCCCCGAAAGATATCACACTATGCAGGCTCCAAGACTCAAGCAATTGCAAAGGGAGTACTTCTAAAGTTAGGGACAAAAATTACAACACTATGACAAATATCTAAATATCTTTCACAGAACTGAAGACACAATTGCATACACACACAGTCTCACAAATCACTTTTTTATTTCCCAAATTACTCAGAGGCACAATACGACAATAGACAGCATACTGAGTGTGAAAATTTTTTCTGATATTTCCCAATTTCTATCAGCATAGAATGGAATTGCAGGTTTCCTTGACAGTGTGATACAATGCTTAAGAACACACACTTAAATACTACCAACATCATTACTACTAGACTGTTATCACTACTTCCCTGAAAGGCAGTTTTCTGCAGAAAAATATAGATTTCAAACTAAAAATGTAGTTCAATATTATGCTTCCACTATAGAAAATGCGCGTATCATCAGTTTCAAATAGTTCAGATGGCCAGGTTTTGATATCCCCATTGCATTGCATTCAAATACTTTAYTGAATGCAAATTCAAAACATCCAAAACAATCTTTCTGAATGTAAGAATGCCTTTYGTGAAACTATGTTGGAGCACATATATGTATGAATCGCTGTTTCACGCCCGGAAACTGAAGAAAGAATGTTTCGGTTTTCTATTCAAATGCAGTAAGAACTGTAAAATCAGTTGCTTCTGAAATTTTCTAAAGACAATTGAGATTCACCCTCCTGTAACCCTCAGATATTTCTGTACCTTTTGGGCTGCAGTAACCACGTGCTGTTACGGCTGACTTTTTATAACAAAAATACCCAAATAACTGCTTGTTCCAAGGGAGACAGAGTAACCTGGATACCTGTGCATCATAAAAGATAACACTACTAATAGGCTTTGATGGTTTCTGTGGTTATACTTGAGGCCTTTATAAGCACTGGCTATAAAAATGAGTGTTTTAAGTAATTTCAGCCAACTACTAGGTAATAGTGTGTGAATATCCCAGTATATGTGAAGATCTTTTTCTATAACCCTTAACAACTTTGGATGAGTAATATTTAGAGTAGCCCATGGACATGAAGATATTGCAGCCTTATACTTCAAAATGATTCAACTGAAACTGATAAGAACCAAAATTTCCCTGGTCCTCCAAAAGAGAAAATGTTGGAAGTGTCGAGTGACACTACTTGGGAGATATTTCATCCTTATGATGAATGTCCATGGTACATCAGATCTGTTCCTCTGCCACATAAATTCATTCTAATGTTGTATAAAGACAGAATAAGTTATAAGTCTTCATTTTATAGAAAGATAAAGGTATAATAATAAATAATAATGAGTGCAAGTRCAACACAACTAACAAAACTGACAAGAGTTAAGACTTAATTGTCAGCTCAGGAATGACACCTTTATTATTAGTTCACTCCTAAATTACTTTTGTGAGGGACATTTTGACAATGTTTCACTCACAGCTCTGCTGCCAAGTTTTAATTAGCCACTGTTCTGAGCTAAGCTGGCAAAGAGAATCCTAAACTTCATTTGCCACTTTGCATGAGTGAATTCAACATATCGGCCAACTCATTAGCAAAATTTCTGTCCTACCACTGACAAACACTGCATATGCAATTAAATTTAGCATGAACTAAAAGTTTAAATTCCTTCCCTTTAACACAAGCTATTAAAAGGAGTATTAATGACAAAGTGCAGGCCAATATTCAACAATAAAATCAGTTTCTTACTTAACTGTATTAAAGTCTTTGTAAAAGAAAAGGAAAAATCCATTAGCACTTATTTTTCAAGTCTTCACGTCATCTTAATTAGCGAAAGACAATTTTTGGGTTGGTCTCTTAGTTTCTCAGTGTGATTTGTATATATTACTTAGAGACAGATTGCTATTATCTCCTTCAGATTTGTTAAAATTTAGTTCTTTAATTATAGTGCATTGCTCCAGTAAGGAGCAATGTCAAGAGAGCATTATATTATAGCCGTGTTTCTTTAACAAGAAAGTTTAMGGTGTTGTGATTTCCTTTAAATTTTGTTTAATATCTAAATCATATTATATATTTCAGTCTACCTGAATGGTTTTCCATTAAACAACAACAGAATAAAAATAACTACTAGGTACTAATAAAGATGAAGAGCATCATTACTATTATAATTTAGCTAATTTTGGCTTATTAATTTACTAACTACAGTGGAATAGTCAATTTTGCCATTTTTATAAAAAAGGATAATTATAGTAAGTGGTACATAAGTAAAGAATTCTCTCRAGAGTCAAGAGTTTCTAGAGAGAAATTAGCTAAGGGAATGTGTTTCCAATTTGCTGGATTCATATACATGAATCTTAAAGACTATTTTTGCATAACAAATGAGGTATGATAGAAGAAATATGTACTAGCTCAGACTAGGTAGTGGTAAAGAAAAATCTCTTACATAAAGTCAGAAGTTGTTGTTTGTTTTTCTTCTTGATACACACTGCCCCTAATAGCCTTAAATTTCTAGATAAGAAAAAAAAACTTATTTCATATTGATAAYAACAAAATAACATAAAACATCAAATATAAAATATCCTAGCTTTCATGTCTAAACTATTAAATAATATTATCATAATCAAGTAATACTAATTGCTTAAGATTAGTTAACTAATCAATGCAACAGTAAAATTCTAATGTTCAGCAAGATTGATCTTTTAACATGTAAAACCCTAAGGAACATCATCCAGTTCACAATTTACATCCCCTATAGTTATTTTTCTGTAGGTATGCCAGTGCATAGGAGCAGGAGATGCTACTGTAGGCGGTATGCCAGTGTACAGATGTGGAAAAGAGCAAGAGAGCACCTTCAGACACTAAGGACCCAAACCTGGGAAGGGAAAATGAAAACACCAGCACTCGCTCGAGGTGMTTAGGATCAAGCACCTTTGCATATAAACTGTGGGAAACTTGCATGGTATTTTTCAGTAGCTTTATCTAGCTCTAAGTACATTTCTAGATGATTCACTTCTAGTAATTTTGACTTGAATTTTAGATATCATAAGCAGCAAAGCAGTTGGATGAATAACAACTACAGCAAACAAGTTCTCAATAAAGTAACCTGACAGATTATTCTTAAAGGCCATTGCTCCTAAATATTTGTGCACCTTTATCTGATCTCCATCTAATACTGCTTATTACAGAATTTTCTATTTTGTTCTGGTTCAGCAAAGTATCACTGCTGTATTGAGCAGAAAGTAGAATGCAGTCAGATGTGTGTGCACACATTCTCCTGCACCACTACAAGTATACTGTAGCTTTGGAARGGCTTTACTCTGTCTTCATCCCCTTGCAGTCTGTGGGACAGTCCTCACTTGCACAAAGTGCTGGAGTTCTACCAAAGGAGACAGCTGCAGAGAGTGGAGGCAGCAGTCTGCTTGCTTTGGGGCTTCCCTTGGCAGTACCACTGAAGCAGCTCAAGATCACACAAGTGGGACAAGTTGCCTTGTTTCTCTGTGTGGTGAGTGCTACCATGAGGGGCGAAAGATGCAGTCACCCAGGAAAGTCTGATGCCCCACAAGTCCCTCAGCAAGAGGCGTAAGGGTTCTCTGCTGCATAGCACTGTTGCAATGATGCTGACCGAGGAGCACTTTGCTATTTGTCTTTCCTTTCCCTTTCCAACCCTTTTCTTTGACCCACACTAAGAAAGAAAACAATGACGATCCAAAACCTAAGATGTGATGTAAGAATGAGAGTTCAATTAGAACAAAATGTTATTGATGATGCTGAAATACTGARTAAAATATTAGCAAAATACCTCAGTATCACAAATAGAATTAAGGTAGGCAATAGAAAGCTCTGCAGATTATCGTCATATAAGGCATTTAAAAACAATCTTGGCATTTAGAGGAAAAGGCAAAGGATAATGAAATCYGTCCTGCCAGTAGAGGAGAGGAAAATCATCTGCAAGATGGTTTTTACAATTTTCCAATTCCATGCTACTCCAAGCCCCATTGCTATGTAATAAATAGTCCACATTTGAAACTCACACCTTAATAACAAACAGCAATAACAGTGATTAACATTTACCTCTGAGTGTGCTTTTCATCAAGGAGCTTTATAAAGATGCCTGAGTAACACAACCCTCCTGCTGTAATTATGGAAAGCGCTGCAGGAATGTGGTGAGGGGCCCAAGGGCATGTGGCGCTGCGGTGACACAGAGAGAGGCAGGGCTGCACARCAGACACGTTCCCTCAGCAATCCCCACCTAGAGGGACCATCAYACTCTGGTTTGGTTTAGACTTAGTTATGACAAACCCATTCTGACACGCTGAAAATACGCAGCTTCATCACTCCGTGCACATACCGGTGTACACGAGTCAGAAAGTCATGCTGTTTAGTGACAGAGTCAATGTTGTTATCATGCACTGCGCAGAACCTCATCCAGAATGTAGCAGGAGTGACATTTTGGTCTGTTCCAGGCACGGTACATTTTCCTGAAACCATCTAATGAACAAAAGTAACTTCTTCTTGAGGGAAACGATAACAAAATTACTGCAAATTTATCATGACAAAATCTGCAGTATTAATCAAGAAATTGGACMTTTCTTCTATAATAATAAAAATAACTGGATAAAATAAAATAACTAGATTAGGATTTTGTATTTAAAAATCACCAAAAACTCCATTCAAGATATCATGGATTTGTATCCTGCCACATAAAACATGCAGAGAAAATGGACAACAAGGTGCTGAGGAAAGAGTTCTTCACTGCTTGCCTCAAAATGTATCTCAGTTCATGAAAAAAATATGATGGGTGCGTAAATAATGGCTCTGTAATTGAAATGTGATCTTATGCTAAGAAATGAATCTTCATTGATGAAAATAACTGTAGTGAATGCCTCATTTAGAATTTTCATACAAGATCTCAGATGTCTGAATCAAAAAAATTACATCAAGCCATAATGTCTTGCAATCTTCATAAAAACTATGAATTACATTTTTATTGCTCATAGAGCTGCTTATGTTTTTATTCTTTCATTTTTTCTATGCCAATTTATTCAAGGATATGATTTTCCCTGTTATTATCTGTACACTATTATAGTATTTATTCTTATGGAGGATGCTTTACCCTGCTCTACATTTCTTTTTATTGGAAATAGAACAGCTTAATCCAGCATTCAGCAGGTCAGTTCTTAGCAAGAGAAGTAGAATTAAATCTTCATGTGTTTGTTTTTGTTTTGTTTTTAATCTTATTTTATATTGCTAAAACACTRGTTGCTTCATTAGAAGTGTTTATTGTTCTCTGTGTGAACACTACAAAAAATTTATCACCTCATATTTCTTCCCTTTTTTGGACTTGTCATGCAAGTTAAACTATAACTAGAACAGGTTAAGGATGAATAATTTCTGCTCTTAGTCATTCAAAATATTGATAGGCAGCATTCTTTGTCACTGTTTAGCTTACCACAAACATTCTCCGGAAAAGTAAGCATCCTCATCCTTCAGCTAAATAATTCTCCGGGGAGAACCAATAGCATTAGAAAAATTTGTATTAGTAAGACTTTAGTTATTGAATATTGGATCCACAAAGGTAGGAACTACTGCATTAAAATATTGAACCATTGGGAGATGACCCAGATGACATGTGAATCAAAACCACAGTACATGATCTAAGGTCATACTGTTCATCCTTGCTATGAAACCAAGAACTTTCTAAACAAGAAACAGAGGACAAACTCTGGAATAGCCAGATAGGAAACATCCTGCCAGCAGCCTCCTTTCGAAGGGCTGCAGCTCAAGAACCAGCTCTGGTTTCTACCAGAAACACAGTCCTGTACGTTGCAGGCTAGGAACAGACGGATGAACTCAACTTTTAGGTATCAGAAATGCGTTGACCCASGTTCTAAGCAAAACATGCACAATAAATACAAATACAAAGTCAAGAGGGGAGAAAAAAAAAAATGCCTGGCTTAAAATTTCATTACTGGGAAGATTTCAAACTGGGAACTCTGCCACTGAAAGGCTCACATGCTTTCTATGTGAACCTGGGCCAGATATTTTGTGGTTTCACATCAAAAAACACTCCRAATTTGTGGGTTTTGCATGGTTTCAGTGTGAAATTGGGTGAAACCTGTGTTTCCCTTGGAGTTCTGAAATCAAAATGAATCYAAATGCAAAGCAAAATTCAATGAACATAAAGACAAGTTGATTAAAGCCAAAGAAAATGTATAAAAGCAACAAATTTTGCACAGCTATGAATGGTACCTCTTTTTCAGGTCATTCAACACTACTCAAAAATCAAGGAGAGTATTCAGAAGTCTTGTGGACTTTTAAAAAATTATCTTCCATAAATTCTGACACAGTTCAGTTGAAACTGGTGCGTGCATGTTTTGTGTAGAACATTACTTATATTGTGGAAGTAACCTGCTAGTTAAGGAAACAAACTTTGCTTTTATTGCTTAGAAAAGAATTTTATCTGGACTATATGAGGAATTTTTACATCTAACTGGGAATATCTGTTAACTTTTTGATAGTCCAAGATTTAAATACTAATTTATATACTTAATTATGTTAATGTAGCTTTTTCACTTCTCTCTGCATACAATACATAAATAAAAAGCAAGAGGGACATGCAATTAAGAGGAGACAACAGATAGAACTTGATTCCTTARTACTTAGTGCCTTGTGTAGCCACTTTCATCTATTAAGGAAGTACATAATATGACAGCGAATTTGTAAGAAATCAAAAGGGTAGGATTTGGGAGCCGTTTATAATTTGACCTGCAGAAGATGGTGAAGCACAGTTCAGAATAGGAGAGACTTCATTTCCTGCTTGTGAAGACATGTTTCAAAAATACTATGAACTGTTTCATGGATACAAGAAGAGGAATATCGATCTGTCAAATAAAAAAATAACATATCCGATTCAAGATTCGGTTGACTCAAAACATCCTTTTGGATGAGAAGCACAGAAGTTAAGAGGATTGTAGTAAAAGAGCAGTAGAGATGATAGGGTTTGGGTTAGCTGCTAACTTGAGACTGGAGCTCTGAGATATCTTCTGGAATTACTGAGGTTAAATTTAGATTGCTAATACAGCTCAAAACCAAACTGCTATTCCACTTTCTAAAATCAAAACTATTTAGTGCCTCATATTCGACAATCTGCATAAAAAAAGTCAACAGAGATTTGGTTGCTATGACTATGTATGCCTATGTCAAAGCAGATAAAATCTGTCATGAATGAGAAAGGAATAGCTAGATAAATTAGATGTTTTTAAAGTGGCTGGGTTTTACAGGCTTCATCTTAAAGTACTGCCTCAAACTGCCAGTGAAATCTCATAGCTCTGTTTGAGAGATCTTGGCAGACAGGAAAGCTGCACTGTGCGCTTTGAGAAAGGAGAAAAGAAGGACAAAGAATCAGAGACCAGTTTGCTTAATTTCAAACCTCAGAAAAACACTAGGATGAATGAAACATGCTATTGGTAAACTGCTTGGTAATCTGTGAAAGGTAAAATCAAAACCATTTTAAACTTTTCTTCTACAAGAAAGAAGAGATGGGGAAAAAGAGAAATGGAGAGAGAATTTTTTAGTATTTCTCATTTCATTTTAACAAGCAAGCTAAGGAAAAAAAAAAAAATGTTTTAGATTAACCTCCTGTACAGACTATGCAGAACTCGGAGTGTGGTTATAAGTGACCTTCTCCCAAAAAGAAGGATGCTGTCAAGTGAGTTCCTGAGTAGTAGCACCATTGCAGCTGAAAAGCAGCAGGTCTTCTCACTAATGACCAAAATAATGAAGAAAAAAAATGTATATTTTTCAGTGACTTTCATGTGAAAGAGTTTAAATATCAGAGACAAAATTAATATTCAAATCTTACTTCATAAAATGAAAAGTGTTTTGGGCTCTCTGGGGAGGTAGTAGGATGACTGTCACCGGAGGTCTTGCATATAAGACAAACTATTTCCACTTGAGATTTATATCAGCATAGCTGGTCTGTCTTGGAGCAGGCGTGTGGATTTTTTTTGAGATCTCTTCCARTCTTGACATGTTATTTACTTTGTTTGGCCATCTGGAGTTAGGAACTCAAGCTTCTTTTTTTGCAGTTAAGACTACACCTCTTCCTCCTTATTCATTTCTTTGTAAACATACCATGAAGACTGTCAGTCCAGCCAATTGTTGGTCGGTCCCAAGTGCAGAAAACAGGCACTAAAATACTGATTTTCAATGGAAACAATATTATAATTAATTATAATAGTTAGTCATCATGACCAAGAAATCAGGAATCAATGCAAGATTGATGGCCTGCCAAGAAATTAGTTTGCATTAAGATCTCATTAATGCTCACTCTTGAATAATGAGGCACCTGGCAGACATTCTTGAAAAGTCAATATTGTATTGAGCAAAGAAACACAAGGACAAGGTGAGTGTATTGCCTGCCAGCTGTGGTGCCCCAGACACCACAACCTCACAGTATCTCCTAGTGCAGGCGTGCAGATCAGAAAGCTGCAAATCCAAGAATTTACTAGCCAGTACAGTTTTTTACAGTTTTGCAAACTCTGGTAACTGTTGAAGTAGGACTGTTATAAACTGTCTGGTCTGTAAACTGTTATAAAACAGTTTGATCTTCTATATGAAAGCTACCTTGAAAACTAATGAATATACCAATATGTCAGCGAAATCAGTTGTGACCTTTTCTGAAGGCCAAACCGGAAAGGTTGATAAGAGCAAMCCAAAGTGTCACTTGAATACTTATTAATGCACTTTCAATGTGAGCTACACTTGTGTGCATATTTGAACTGGCAAGTCTTACATATATTCAAGCTGAAAGACACTGATGCTTGCTCAAGTTAAGTTTCTCCTGCAGAAAAACCTACACATACTCAGGAAACACTCAAGTAAAAGGTTATTTGAAATCATACAGAAATAGCAGATTTAATGTTAAAAGGTGCACACATTCATAATGTAAGGAATAACGTTTGTGCCGTGAAATAAGGCAGCTCAAGCTGAGAGTCATACTATAAGGCTGGAACCACTATAAATAGCTACTTATCAGAAAAGCCATGTTTTTGAGTTGTAACAAAGACTGTTTCAGTTGATCACCAGTGTTCTCCAGTGACAGTTATTCATTTTACCAGTAACATCTTTCACAAGAGGCAGATGTAGCAGAGAATTAAAAAGAAAACCAAACAAAATTACCAAAAGACTGGTTCTTGAATTTTCCCAAAGGTAATTATTTTCTTAATAATTCTTTAGTCTTTCATTATTAGCAGTATTAGAGAACGCATCTCAGCTCTTTTGTCTTTTTCGGCTGCTGCCAGAACACAATCTACTCCTATTTCCACTGGTTAAGAGACATACTCACAAGTGCAATGCTTATTGGAAATTATGGAATCCATTAGGAAGCAGGCCCAACAAGATGATTTTCCGTTATATTTATGCAACCAGCTTTTGCTGATTATCACTGTATCTGCAAATCTTATGTTTGCAATTATTCAATATCAATGGCTTACTTGAGTAATATTGTAAATGCTCAGTAACCCACAGAACATTCCTGACTCAGCAGTATACAAAATCTCCTTTCACGTTTTGATCAATTTTAAAAACAAATCAATTCCCCAATAAATTCATGTAAAAGCATGCATAACATAAAATTTTCTAAGTTTCATATTTCAGATTACAGTTATTTTTCCCTTAAAAGGTCTATAATTTTCCCTTTGGTAATTACATAAAACAGTAGCTTAAAAATAAAGAAACATTTAATTATAATATCCACCAGGGGAAAAAAAAAGAAAAAAAAAAGAAATAAAAACACAGTATCAATGGGTTCCAGACTTCTTGCTACCTGCTTAAACATGACAGCGATACAGAAACGAGACAAAACAGAAGAGTTTATATATCTGGTGAGCATATGTGGAAGATTCCCGCGTACCCTCTCAGAAAGAGCAGGCTCTGTCCAACCTTCCACATCTCAATCAAGCATCGGGCATACACTAGGACTGATACCATCATGTGCATGTCTAGGCATAGGGCTTGCATGATCTCCTGCTAATGCATGTGAAAGGATCTAAATCGATCAAGTGCCGGTGTGGTTATGACAAGCCACAATTGCATTCAATCCTCGTAGTGTGGTCACTACAAGTAGTTTAATACATTCCTATCACATACTGCACTTTTGTCCTACACCACCCTTTTAGGTAGAAAAAAAAAGGGCGTCAACAAAGTTGGCTGGCAAAAGACMAAAAAAACCAAAAAAGGACAAAAGGAAGCGGCTTATTTCGCAGTGCTTACTTAAACTGATGCCTTCCTAAATGGGAACAATTTTCTAAATAACATAGCACATGTGCAAAAAAACTAGGGCTRCTTCTCTAGACTGCATGCTGCCTCTGCAATGCTAACTTATTTTTATGCTCATTGACTTCCGTTCTGTATTCAGATTCCGGAATCAAGCTTTAACTCAGGGCTTACACAAGCTGCCTCAAGACTAGCTCTCTTTACCCTGGACCTCAATCATAGGCACTTCTCTGCCTATCAGTTGTATAATATGCTTACAGAACATTCCTATGGCACTTTGCCTATGAACAGTTGGGCCTGATGATTTTTTTCTTACAGGAACATTTAGAAAATCATATTCCATCTGCTTCCTCATTAAAAAAAATAATAAAAGAATAAGCACATGGCTTGCTGACCACTACTTGCTGCCATCTGCATCTTGAGCACGCAGCAGCCTCTGCAGAATGAGGGAACAGAATCGCTGGGGACACGCGATGTCCGCCTTGTAAGAACTGCATGTGCTGAAATTTGGAAGCCGTTTCTAAACGCTGTGGACTGAGAGGGATTCTCATTGATATATATTAATGGAAAGATGTTTTCACTAACAAAAAACGAGAACATATGTAGCTTTGCACTCTATTATAATGCAGCTGAATTTTTACAGTTTTACTTTAAAGTTGGCAGACGAGAAAAACAGAATAAGAGAACTCAAATTACTCCTACTTAGGGAAGCAGGGAGAGGGAATTCCAATTACTAACGTCTAGCTCAGAGAGAATGTGCCAGGGATGTATGGAGAGAAAGAGATGGTTTTCATATATTTCTTCCGGCAACAGACAGAAGAGGAGTGCAGCTACTTCCACGACGAGACGCAGAGCTGCTACCTTCCCTTGCTGGGACGCGACTAAGGCATCCCTGCAGGAGCAGAGATGTAGCCTGGCCTTGAACTTTTCCCAGCCCCTCCCATGCACTTCCAATAGAAAGAGTGCACAGAGCCAGGCTCCACACAGTGCTTGTGCACAGCCCTGAAGAGCTTCTAGGCACCTTGCCTTTTTCCTGCAGCACAACCTGAGAAAGACRGAAGAGGAGCTTGATCCTTCACCAGCCCATTAAAGCATAGTACTGATACAAGTCACGCTGATAATCATAGTTTCTTATCTGACAGATTTCTTCTTTTCTGTTTGTGCCACAGGTTCTTAGAGGTTTTTGTTGTTTGGCAAAGTACCCAAGGGCAGTAAAGATTTCTCTGCAATAAACAGAGCAGCGCAACTGTCCTGCTTCTGCAAAGTACCTTGATGCTCAATGCACCTCACTGTCAGAGCTGGCAAACAGGAAAGAAAATGTCATTGTGCTGCCCGATTTSTCCACTACAATTACTCCAGCTGGGAATTTTTCAAATCCACACCCACAGATCACCTCAGATAGTGACTCCCAATGGCTGGACAAGTGGGAAGAGCAGGAGCCTCCCTWACACATACACATGCATGTTCCTGTACTCTCATTAAGCATATTATGAGAAGGAAACATACCAACGAGATAAGTGTGGSTTCTTTCACCACTGGGACAACCCATGAGTTCCATACAGTCACTGCAGCATTGCCCCGTTCAAACACTTGTAAAASAAATGTGTTTCTACTGTGTGTTTGCCACTGGAGTGTTGCAGTCGCACGGCCTCTCATGAACGCTGCCTTCCTAAAGTTAAAGTGCAAGCTGACTGTAAGGGTTTGGATCCATTTTTCACGCATAGACTGCAGTAAGGTTCCCACCTTATTTCCCGTTGTACCATTTCAAGCAATAGCCCAAAACCACAGGCTGCACCGTCTGGCAGGCAGTTTGCCCAAGTGCCCGCTGTGTGCGGCGCGGGTCACAATTGCAGTGCTATTGGCTACACACCAGCCAAGGGCAACACTTCACACTAGGGCCGTTTCCCTGTGTAAGGTTTCCTGGAGTGAAGGCAAGCTTGGAGAATTTGAAAATCCTTAGGCAAAACAGCTCACAGTATAAATCCAGTACATACAAGATTTGTATCTAGCATGTACCTMTATGAAACAGATACCTTTAAATACTAGCTCTAGTTGTTGAAGTTATTAGTTCACTCAAATAGTTTAAGCCCCGGTATCCAGGGCACTAGAGCCAATTCGTGCCAAGTAAACTGTCAGCACCCAAAGACAGCACCGTTCCAGACTTTGGAGGAACAAGGGCAGCACACCAATTCCAGTGCTCCAGTTTCATCATGGAACAATGCTTGTATTTTAAAGAAAACTAAAGGAATCCTTAGCAGAGGGTTGAGCCAATCAGCCTTGACCTGAAATTTCAAAATTATCAGTCATTAACCTTCCTCGCACGCCTGTTCCRGCACAAATCCATGTATTGCTTGAAGCAAAATACTTATTTTTAGAATTAGTTGGAAATAGTAACCACTCAAATACATTATATAGCAATCACCCAGCAGTACTCAGGTTCCTKAAAATCATCCTGCTAATCGGATGAACTCTCTACTTTGACTTTTCCCACCTCCCCTGCTTAGAACATAACAGGTCCCTTGAGATACCTAAGGAAATGCCGGAAAACTATGTCCTCCAGCTGCCACTGTCACTCCTCTTCCCCATAAACACACACAAGGGAAACACGGAACTGCACTTACAGTAAAAAATGATTTTTTTTTTCACGGTACTATAATTGTCCATTCCACAAATTTATTTACTGAGCTCACTCAAAAGATCGGCATCTCTTCAGGGAAACATTTTGTCTACTGATTTCTCCACCAAAAATCTTTTACTATTTTGTATACTTAAAACAGTTAAAGAAATAAACATGTATCCTTCATACTACAGAGTCTGGTCTTACCACTTCACCTAACTAGAACATAGAGAAGATTAAATTAAAAATAARTTGTATTCCCCAATTCTTCAGTTTTTCTGCTATATTCATGTAAGTACTTGATGCTCCTGTTAAACGCATTGCTCCTCTGAGTGTCGTACTCTGCAGCTTGACAATAAAAACAACATACCTCATAAACTAATCCATATTGGATTAAATAAATCCATATTGGATCTAAATAAAACAAAATACAAAGGAAAGCCCCACATCACCTTTTAGACTTAAAAATACAAAGGTCACTAAATATTTAAAAATGCACTACGTTTAATCTTTTCAGTGTGAAGAGTGTTGAGGTCAACCAGAGACCTGAGAACCACAAAATTTAATCTCTAAGAACTCTATGGTTTTCCTCTYTTTCCTCCAAGTCTTAAGCTTACTGACTTTTCAATACACTTCTGCCTTTTCCTATCACAATCTACCAAACTGACAGGTATCTGGACCAGCAGAGCACTCTCACAAAACCAGGTAACRCTGTTTTGGGAATATTCAGACATAAAAATTCTCTTCCCTGTGCCCAGTGTGTTTCCTAGCACTCAATAGCACGAAAATTCAGGTCCTTCCCTCTGGAGACCAGAATTCCCCATTCTCATAGGAGAAGTGGATCAGTATTAGCAATATGATTCCCCTAAAAACTGGAAAAAATTGCTTTGCCTCCAGTGCAACATACATTATTCATATCCATACCATATTGTTCATTATTATTTTACTAAACTCTTGGTACATTTCAGCCTCAAATTCTACAGATAAGGAGTAACTCACTGAAAATATGCTGAATGTATCCAAAGCTAATACCAGTCTCTGACATTATGAAAAAAACACAGCTACATCTCTAAAGTCTGTCTTACTCTTTCTGCAGTCTTGAAGAGGGACTGGAGAAGAGGGGAGGTTCCAGGAATGGAAGATCTGTCATTACCTCTTCAGTACATACTGTACAGTCACAAGGTTGTCACAAGTGATTAACCCCAGAGAAATTCAGTAAATCAAAGCTAGAAGACACTAGATTTCCAGAGAGAAATGATTTTTCTAAAGCCATACAAACTAGGCTACATTTCAGTGCAGCAAGACTCTGCTGCAGCTCCTTGGGAGCTCTCGTTTCCCAGGCCTGTAACCCAACCATCTCYCCTACATACTGGGATGGAGACACTTACTGATGTGCAGGATCAGGATCACGTTTCAGTTGGTACCATATGCACCTAGATCCAACATCCTTGCAGGCCAAAAGGTACACCTGTGGTGTGCTTCTGACTGGTGAACAATGTAGAAATAAATATATTCATTAAAAAGATGATGAAAGACTCAAATCCTCTTTAA
The DNA here is from genome assembly GCA_003342815.1 of Eudromia elegans. Taxonomy (NCBI): domain Eukaryota; kingdom Metazoa; phylum Chordata; class Aves; order Tinamiformes; family Tinamidae; genus Eudromia; species Eudromia elegans. Next base: position 2,801,089 of record PTEX01000062.1, on the reverse strand, counting down.
AAAGGTTTGAGAAAAGGCAGGGGACAAAAAAAAAATGCATCTTAATAGACAGTCTCCAGAAAGTGTTAGAAATAAGATAAAATATTGAACTGTTAACCAAATGAAGTTAAAGTATCACAAGTTCTGGCAGGCTTAATGTAAAAACATATTTGAGCAGGGTAAAAAAGAATGAGGAGCAAATAGTCAAAGGGATCAAAACTGGTGCTACACCCCTTAAGCACCTCAGGAAAAGCAAGGCCACTGGAGCACCCACAGTGCCCCATGCAGGTGTCAGCACTGCGGGGAAGCTGTGGGATTCCCACATTGGTGCACTGAGAAAGAAGCTGCTAAGTCCCGACTTGGGACCCCCTTGTGAGTGGAGGCTTTTTTGAGCATGAAAACAGCTCCAAGGAGGAGACTGTGCACACTGCGTAACACTAACACGCCACCAGGACCAGCCAGCAAGCACTGAGGAGTTTGCTGAAGCTCAGCGATGAAGCATCTGAACTATTAACACCACACGTGTGCTGCATACGAAGCGCGTAGCCACATCAGTACAGAAACACAGAGCAGAGATAGGGATGCTCACTTGCCTACAAGCTCCTTATTAACTTGAATTCCAGCTAGGTAGAGCTCGGTCAGCACCCTTCCCTCTTCAGAGGTCATCCAGCTGGCTAGTGCCTCCGGCTGCTCCCACACGAGCAGCAGTAGCACGCCTGAGCTCCTCTCCCCTGCCAGCCCCCATGGGCTTCATCTAGCCCCTGCGTACTTAGCTCTGCACAGCTCGTGTCCCCTGGAAAATCTGCGGAGCGGAGCCAGAGCATCTCATGCGCTGCCTCCTGGCTGGCATCGCCCAGCGCGTTACGTAAACGCACTTTGAAACCCCCGCCTGCACGTACACGTGCCAGAAGGCTCTTCTGTGCCAAATCCACCAATGTTGCAGAAAAATGTAAGCCCTTGCCCTTTTCGATCCCGCCTTGATATTCTTCCAAAGGTCTGTTAAAAAATCCTTTAGTTGTGTTAGAGCTCCCTTATCACTCTTGACTTTCAGCTGTACTCCACAGACATTCTGTGCTAGCCAACATTTAAATAATTAACTAAGCACTAATTGCCGTAATTAGTCTTAAGTGACTTTCACAATTCAGATCTACCTTTATTTGGAAAAACTTAGTCCTGCTACAAGGATGGGGACAACATAGGAGCTATGAGCTCACTCCTCAAGGTGGAGAGTAGTGGCCAGCAGATAACATACTGAGAAGGTCCATCCTTTGCACGTCACACAAAGAAAACAAGGTCCCAGAACTCCCCTTGGAAGCATGGAGCTATTGCTCTCTTTGGGTGCAGGAAGGAAGRAACAAATCCCAGGATATAAGTGGCCTTTCAAATAATTTTAGCATCTGCATAGCCTGGTTTTAGAGATTTCACRGCAAGGAGATACAAAAGATGGATTAATTTTTTTTTCGTATGACAAAGTTTAGATACCTGAGCAGAGCAAAGTATCCTCAGACTGCAGGATCCCAAACACGAAAAGAAAGAAAAAAGCAAATGACAAATACAGATCTTGCACACACACACAAATTAACAGACTTTTCTGTCCCACAGTTTATAAAAATTGCGGAAAACTTTAATGCATTATTATTTTATTCTGGTCTTTATAGTCTTCTAAGTGTCTAYTAAGAAAATATCTCATTACATGAAAATTTCTTTAGTGTTCTTTGCTTTCAGTTATCCTCTGCTTAGGCTGTATTGCCAGTCAGCAGTTAAATCAATTATAATTTTCTAGTGTGTCTCTTGGGTGAATTATGAGGGTTTAAAAAACAATCCTGCCTTTCCCTATACACTTCAGCAGTAAACAGTTAATTTCAAAACCAATAAACCATGCTGAAAGAAATAAGATTTTAAAATTAAAAAGCAGGCTTCTAAAATCTTCCTCCCCCCCCCCCCCACACACACACAAAGATCACATTGGATTTTTTGATAAAGCCTTTATGGCTTAGGTGGAATGCCTCCTATCTTACCCAAATCAGATTTTTCTTTTGGTTGTTTGCCTTTTTATTCTCAAATGACTGGGCAAATGTTTTAAAGAATATTCACAAAATTAACCCCTTTTAGATACCCTGAGCCACTTCCATAGCTGAGGAATGAACTGGGTAGTACGRTGGAAACACAGCAAATGCAGGGTTCACAATCTGCCCTTCAGCTCTCTGCTGACCTGGAAAACACTGACCTGGTAAGGACTAAACTATATTTCAAAAAACATACAAAGATCCTTTCAGGAAATTTACCATTGTGTGAGTCTTTAAAAGAAGCTAAAAATGTACCCTTGCTTAAGTAGAGTATGGGATACATATTGAGACCTTCTCCTACTCTGGCCTTGGCTACATTCTAAGGAAAAGCAATATGAGAATTATGAATCTTAAAGAAATTCTCATCTTTTGGTCAGCAAAGCTGCTTTTAATTCAATCTGTTAGGTTACATAGTAAAAGGCTTATCACCATGTACAGTATATTTGAAGCCAAATTTAACTAACTTCCTTTACCATTTTGCATATGCAGTACTCAGAYAAAAAGTTTACCATCACTGACAGCTCTTTTGCAAGCAGCAGAGTCCATAGTCATCCATGTGGAGAATTACACTTCTTATTGTMTTTAGCCTCCTCGAAAGACTCTAGGACAAATTAGATTTTCCAATTACCTTCAGGCAAAGCAGTGACATTTTCTGTTATCCTTTAAGCACTTCAAGTAGATGAAGAACAGAGAAGTCAATAACCAGTAGTAGTTACGCCAGCCAATATCCAATTACCGGGGCTGTATTTAGAAAGAGCACTATTTTATTTTCTGAATTTTCTGTCTAATGGCAGGTATTTTATAAAGCTTTTAAACTCTAGTAAGAAGCCATTAATAAGAAGAACATTTCATGAAATTAAATAAAATCTTCCATATTTCAAAGAGCTTTTTGAAATGTACACAGAGAACAGTGAGCGCTTCCCTGTTGCTAAGCAGGGCTGGATGAGGCCTCCTGATTCATCCAGACTCTTGTTTTCTAYGGAATTTTCCTTTTTTTGAATTTGATAATGTTATGATTAACTCACTGCAGAAATGCTTATTTTTTGCTGTTGTCCTTAGAGTGAGGGAGGAGTGAAAAACAAAACACTAAAACCACTGATCACAAACACTGGGAAACAGATGCTGTGCAAGATGTACACAAGAACAACTCCTTAGGTAACAATAATGTTGGGTTACATAGGCACAACAGCTTCATCCAGAAGAGGGAATTCATGGTGATCCTCCCTTTGCCTTCTTCCCACCCCAAAATTCCAGCTAAATGGAAGCTAAACTTGTACCAAAAACCAGGATCATGTATCTGCACAGGTCTAGCATCTCATGACCTCTTGCAATACTTCAGAATATAACCCAGAGCAGAAAAGGGTAATAGTCTCATTTTCTAATTCTCTAAAAGTTATTATCTGAGTTAATTTAGGATATGCTAAGTACCTTGTTCAAATTTTAGATTAGGGATTGAAACCGTTTTTTCCTCTTAGACTTGACACTTTATTGATAAAGAAGTACCAAAATTCAGAAGACTCACATTTAGTGAGGGCAAGACAGAGATATTGTTTGGAGACACCTAAGGMCAATTTGGAACTGTAAAGATATTAGACTCATAAATTAGAGCTATATTTTAATATTCAGTCTTGGAAGTATCAACTCTGGTGTAATTTCTGGTGTAATGAGTAGTATTTGCTGCTGTAGGAAGGTTATTCTAACTCTGAAAGACTGTCATTCAATATTCCACATTTCCTTAAAYGCTTAAACATTTTCTTATTTCACTGGGGTGCAAAGTGGTAAAGTAGAACAGCAAGATTTATTATTTAGACAGCACACAGTACCCTCAGTAATTTAAGAAAAATTAAGTATAACACTTAATGATTTCTTAGTAGTTAACTGTAAAAGGTAAAATCGTAAGAACCTTATTTTTTAGATAGCATTGTCTATCTGTAGTATCTTGTAAACACCGATTTATTCGTCTTCAGAACACTGAAAAAAAAGAAGTCACACTCTTAAAAAAAATGGAAAGGTTTTATCACATCCTGAGGTGTAAACAGAGCTGCCTCCGGGTTAGGCTAAGTTTTGGCATTCAACTCATACAGCTGAGTGCAGCTGCCAAAACTCACAAATCACATCTCTAATTAATCAACCTGATAGTTTTTCCCAGTCCATTACAATGTTTTTTTCTTTTCCTCCTGCATGTAGACAATGCCATGTTTGAATTAGTGAAAGATGTTGAAATTGCAGCGGACTTCTACAATGGCCAAAGAAATTACAGGGAAAGTAATAATCCACTCACCACTGGATTACACAAATAAAACCTCACGCAGCGCCTTTAATTGGCACTTTGAGGTTGCAGGTTGCTAATGGAGGAAGAAGCACTACACCCTGTGATTCCAGAAACCAAATAAATATTAAGATATTTAACAAGTATTAAAATATTTAAATTATCACTTCTTTATCTGAAAGGTACTTCTAAATTTCATACTGCATACTGTTGTTGTTTTGCTTTTTTTTAATCCCCAAGCCATTAGTAAATCTTCAATTCCTAAAATAAAGCCATGAAAATGATTTGAGATTTTACCAGTACATCAGTTTTCCATGGAAGGGCTTTAATTACTGCAGTGACCACCAGTACAGTAAGAGTATGAGAAACTGAGAGACAAGCAAGCAGGAGAGGATGAAGCCCTCCCTGTTGCAAAGAAATATTTGGGGACAAAGTAACAGTCACCATGATAAAAGAATTCTCTGCTTAACATCATCTCATGAAAAGAAACGTGTATGCCATCAAAGCAGTAGGCATTTGGTGGTTCCAGTAAAAAGTTGTTATAGCTTAATCTCATCTTCTAAGCTTTATGATTTTAGATGACTTTCTATTTCATGTTAGAGAACTACGGTAAAAACACTTATCCCACTTTCATGAGATTATTTGTACTTCTGTAAAAGTGGTTCAAAAGTCACTAACTTGAGTATGTGTATACATTTTATGTAGTTATAAGTAGTCTCAACAATAAAAAATATCTCCTCTCTGATTTTGCTTAGGTAAGAAATAAACATCTATTTCTCACCRTGTTAGAGGAAGAAGTGAAAACACAGCTGTTAGTCAAGTGTGGGAGGAGGAGCTGTCTCAAATCAAAAGCCACATGTTCCTGTGGTTTAGTCAGAGGGTGACTTTTCAGCGTGACACCTACGGAGAGAACCATATCCTCTTCAAACTGCACAAATTAATCCTTTTCTGATCCTGATCAAATCTCATCRCCCTGTGAGCCGTGCTGAGACTGACTGCAGTATGATATAAATAACTAAACCCAATACTCTTTCTCCAATRCTAATTCTTTCTTTGCTTAAGTCTCTCTGTGGTCGAGACAGATTTTCCTTTGTCCCGCTGTCGTCTTCAGGAGTCCAAGTAGATCCTGTCAGAGCTCCCTGCTTCTCCAGGCTCGCTCCCTTCCTAATGAAATCTTGAGCACCTGCCTCAGTGACTCCGCATTTGCCTTTATATTCCTACTTTGCTGGTATATGAATCATCTTAATTAAGGACAGTTACATTGACATTACTGCAGAAATACTACACATTTAATATAGTCATGATTAACACAGATACAGCTGTCATTCCTCTATACCATTACTCTCCAATGTGGTACTTAATCATTTACGCTGGCAAAATCATTGACATATTGCCTCAGAAGCTATTGGTTCTTGAAGATCTAATTTTTCTATTGTCTTTAAGGACGAATTTTCAACTCTATGAACATATCTTCATATGGATCATTCAAAAACAACAGGCCTGAAAACATCAAACCATAATGATAATATAGACATATATTTTTTACTCCTATACCTTGTTTGCAAGATGTTTAAATCACATATATGCTATGAAGTATAGATTTTTTTTTTTTTTCTTAGACAGTTCTCACACATTTGGAAGTTTTTAGCTTTGCATAAGCAAAGCAGTAGTAGTAGTAGGGTAGCAGGTAATGYTCATTTCGACATAATCAGGTTGAAAACAACTGGATTACCTAAGCATTGTTATTCCAGTACCATTATTCCACTACTTAAACTGCTATTCCAGCAACCTCAGTTCTCTAAATGAACACTGTCCGGTGAAACCAATGAATAGAAGAACTCACAAAACAAAAGCTGGTTGAAAGTATTATTACTTGTCACGTTTAGGATTTTTGCGATAAACAATGAGCTCTCTGCTATTGCATATTATGGAATGGTGTRTTTGTTTCAGTACATCAAAATACCAACACTTCTGTAAATGGACTAGAGGAAAGTGGTTATTACAGAATGCATTGATATTTTTCTGAACAGGACAACAGCCATAAAMTGAAGCATCAAAAATTCCGTAGGAACTTAAGGAAAAAATTATTAATGGTGAAGGTGATAGAGCACTGGTTGCCCACAGGTTGCCCAGAGAGGTGGTGGAGTCTCCTTCTCTGGAGATCTTCAAAACCCGCTTGGACACCACCCTGTKCCACATGCTCTAGGGGACCCTGCATGTGCAGGGGGGTTGGACTGGATGATCTCTAAAGGTCCCTACCAACTTTAAKGATTCTATGACCTAAGGAAAACTCTCCTATTGCACATATTGAGATTGCACCAATTTAAAATTTTCAGAATATCAAAGAATGGAAGGTCTTATAGTACACTGTGTAATTAATACAWCTTCTTTTTAGTAGCTAACTGTCTGATTCTGCTCTAATTGAAGCCAGTGAAGACCTCAGAGTCTGAAATGAGAAGTGATGAAGTCTCAATAGTCAGACCTGACTCWTTGGTTACTTTTAGAAACTTGCTTTTTAGATATCTAGTAGTATGAGAAGCAAAAGCTTTGAAGTCAAGCTTTTTGAGCCTTTTCCACTTCAAAGTTTTCCTTCTACATAACATTAAAAGGAGCAAGAATGGTTGCAAGACCAAAGCCTGCCTACGAGCACTGAGGGTCCATAGCCTACTGAATGGTAATAAGTTGAACTAAACAGTTCACTTCACATGGAAAGAAAAGCAACAAAAAAGAAGCCTTTTCAAGGCAATATTTATTCTTTTCATTCGATATTCATTACTTGGAAGAGATATTGATTAATGAACAACATGGGAATGAAAAGCAGGAACTTTTAGCCACAGTACTAAAATAAAATGTCTTTWAGTCTTTTTAAAGACATTTGTTATAATGCTGACTGAGGAAATACCGTGTGCTAATAGGAAAAATATTATAATCCAAACTCAAAACGTTGAAACAGTGGGTACAGAATTAGATATGGTTAAGCTACCCTTCCCYGCCTCCCCTTTTTCTTAATACCATGCAGATATTTTAAGTCTTGTAGTTAAAGCTGAGAGACCTACGCAAGTCTAGAAAGCACAGGACCTACGGAATGTAATTGCCTGTATACACGTATAAAAACTCAAGACCTATGGGTATCTGAGGTTTCCAAAATGTTTTAGATTTAGAAATCATGCCTTGAAATCAATATCAGACATTGCTTCTGTAACGGAACTGGCAGTTACTATTTTCTGCCCAAATTCWTTTGGTACTGCCTTGCCATTCCTTACCTACATCTCCCAAAAAGCTTAATTTTCTAGACATACCCTGAGCTCACCTRTCAAAAATGTTCAAATTAAAACATGGTAGAGAAATAACTGTGATCACCCTCTAACAATCTGCCAAAGGGGCAAGTACTTGAAATTTGAGTTTCTTCAGCACATTTCCCATAAGGCCAAAGAAGGACCCAACCATGAGACCACAGGACACTTCCTTGACTTGAAACTTGTCAGTTAGGCGATCAGTAGTATAAAAYTCAAGCCCAGAAGGTTGGATAAGAGGGATCCTCATGCCATAGCCTAGAAGTTAGGAGAGAGGAGAAAACCTAAGTTTCACATTCCCAGGTGCGCTTATATATCTTACATCRCACAGTCACCTGATGGCAACAATCAAGACAGCACTGACTGCAAGGGCAGATTCCACATCAGCCTCCTCCTCTGCCTCCTTGGCCAAGCAGAGGTGGCAGCACAACACGCCCTCCTTTGCAAGTCTGGCCACGAGCTACATTGGAGATCACATGTAGGACAGGGCATCTCAGTTATCAGGCAATGTCACTGAAGAACAGGGCCATGCACTTTGCTGATGAGTCACATTTCTCTTAGAATATTTGGAGAGATGATTTTCTGGATTTTTTTTTCATATCTTCCCTTCCCTTAAGCCCTGATGCTTCCAAGTAACTGATTAAAAGATGCTTTTCCKCTTACTTTAATTCTAGATTTTAAGTATCCCTCCATAGAAAAGGGATTATCTCTCCCAAAGGCAAATAATAGACAGCCAAATGTGAGTTTGGAATGAATATTATTATTCCCACTAAAAAGTACGAGTCTCTTCCAAAAGCTGTTTCATTAGGAGCACTTCTATTTGCTCTACTTTGTGTATTTGTTAAACCATCTCTAATTTATTTGTTTCTGTTCTACATCTTCTACAATATAATGATTTCAAGTGATTACTACTAAAATCCACAGTTCTATTTTATCCCCACATAGGACAGGTATATGTGCAATCACTGAGTTTAAACTCCAAAATCCAATATCACAAATYTGCACCCATGCTCTAAGACCTAGTATATACACAGTCCAAACAGTTAGACAATCTTTTTTTTTTTTTTGCCTTTTTTCTTTCACCTCTCCAAGAAACTGACAAATTACTTAAAGGTGTAGATGGGATGAGCACAAATATTCATTACTTAAATGCCTGGAGACTTCTTACACTGAGTGAAAAACATGGGTYATTCTTGCTCCGTAGCTCAGCTAGTCCCAAGTAAGGACTAGGGAGTAAAGTGTAGGAGAAAGGATGTGTTACCTGCAAAGAGCTTATTTTAGTGAGGTAACAAAATTTCACTCTTGAATATTGAGTTTGGGCAAAGAATTCAGGTCTTTGGACAAACTTTTACATGAGACCAAAGCAAGTACGATATTTTGAAGGCCTGARAGCAGCCCAAAGTATCTTACAGACTTACCTTTCAAACTAAATATACCTCTGTAGGAAATGCTGATTTAATTATCTTGATTTYAAGGAAAAATATATTTACACTTGAAATAAAGTTGGCACTATATAAATTCAGAACCATACGACTGCAAACCTATGGTCATATCATTATCAATATTATTTCCTTAGGCATTCATCCATCCACCAATTCTCCTACCTCTGTGCATATATGAATTTTACATCACTGAATACAACAAAATCTAAAGGACACTGACAGAAAAACTCAACATAATCCTGAACTCTACTATTATTTGCTTTTTCATGCTTCATCTCTTCCATTTCYAGTCATCTACAATCACATTCAATCAGACTTGAAGTTGAGAGATGATGGATAAAGATTTTTTTTTAGCAGTCTGTACAATGGCAATTGATTTAAGCTATATGAGAAAAGAATTTTAAAGCAAAATCTATGCCAAATTGGCTTCTGAGTTYAGGCCATGAAAAAAGAAAATATTGAATGTCAATTAACATGAACCTTATCACGGGACCTGAATTTAGCCATATGTGAGCTTCATACTGAAAATTTGCATTAGTTTCCAAAAGATAATTGTCCAAGCAGCTTGTTAAAAAAATAACCATCTCTTCCGGGCTTTCCATGCATTTATTATACTTAGAAATTTTAGAGGCTTACTCTAAGTACATTTGCTGAACATTTGTTGTAAGTTTGCTGTTTATGTACTCAGGGTCTGATAAAGTTGGTTCAAATTTCAACTGAAAACAGGTCTCTCTGAACATTCCCTTATGAAAATTCCCATCAAGTCTTCTGTATTTTTGATTACACATTGAAGCATCAGTGTGTAATCTGATACAAGCTTGCTAATGGCTCTCATTTTGGCGTTTTCCACATAGCATAATAGAATATCATACCTACAGACAAAAGGGACAAAACTCTCCCAATTATAAATGCTGCATGAGGCAGACAGATAGACGCACACTTATAGATCAATCTAAGACGAGCATTTTAAACAAGAAATTATTTAGAATTGTGATACGAAGGATCATAGTACATTCCTTCAATAAAAATGGAATTTAAATTTCAATCTAAAAATAACAGCAGCAACAAAATATGGTCAAATTGCTATTCTCACAATAGTTTACACCCAAACCACCACCCATCAACTTGAGGAGCTACTCAGTATTAATAAGAGTTTAAATGCAATATGTGATATCAGTACATGGTACTTAGTWCTGCAGTGACAAAAACAATATTAATTAAACCGAGAGAGAATGCTGACTATCCAAAAATGTATTGGCACCTGGAAATTCATTCATTTAGGAGTATCTAGTATGCCTGCTAGATTCTTGGAAGGGAGAAAGGGATAGCAAAACATAGAGAAAGCAAAGTCCTACTTATATCAAGAACAGAAYTGAAAACTGAAAGGAGATTAGTTAACCTGTATGGAGTTGAAACTGCTTGAATTACTTCCACCCATAAATAAGAGACAGCTGCCATTAATTAAAAAACAAATCAACCTTCCCCCTCTTCAATCTCTGAAAACAAACAAACAAACAAACAAAACACAGAACAAGGAGAGACTGAGGTTTAGTGTAGAAAATAAAAAAGAAAGGCTCAAAAGTCCAGCAGCAAGATTCATTTCTGAGGTATTAAAAGCACCTTAGGCAAGTTGCTGCTTTTGCTAGTGCCTTTTTTGTCTCCTTGGCTTTTCCTGAGACTAAGCTAGCACTTCACTTACAAGCACCGCTGGGGCAATGCGGTCCGGAGATAAGGCAAAACAGGTGCCACCCCACTAGTGTCAGGAAAGAATGGAGTATCATTCACCACCCAGAAATTCATGGCAGCAGGAATGACACTAACATGGCTACTGTGGACAARCAACCATTTAGATCACTCCTAGAAAGAAAAAACATTGACATTGATTATATAATAATACTGCRAAAAGCTTCCATTCAGGATCCACAGTAACTGAAGTGTGACAAARATGGCCACAGAACAAGATGGTGATCACAAACAAACAAAAAATGTTTAATTCATTTTTGTATGATTTTTTTTTTCCTAGCCTGTCTGCATGTTGCATCTTGCACTTTATAGACTCTGAAGAATTAATATACTGTGCCAAGGTTATCCTATGGTGARTCACAGAAAATTGTTCATCTAATATGCTAGGATACTCCTTAGAGAGAAATTAAAGCAGAATTAAAACACTGATCCAGTTAAAACACATTTTAAATGTTAAGCACTACACCAAAGGATAGTTACCTTTAGACTGAAAATTCAGAATTAAATACAGCAGATACYTGAGCAATGAAGTCACTAAATTACTAAGGACAGCTGTTCAATTGCCTTAGGGAAAAGCAAGACAGTAACTCAGTGAAATACATGATCCAAAAAAGAAATATTTCACTGTGGCACCAATGCTGCCTTTCAAGYTTAATAAAAATATTGAAATTAAAATAAACATAAAATAAGCACAAAAGAAAAAGCTTTGTCTTAAAGGGGTTTTTTTATAACAGTTACAGTGTCACAAGCCAATCATTTGCGAAACAAGCAAATCACCAAAAATGCCTCCGCAAAAGCCTCAGTTTCTATGACCTCATTTCAAGTAACGTTTGTGAAGGCAGGTACTCTGGCTCAGTGCTAAGAAGGTATGCAAACTTAAGTTTCAAGTCTTGTGAAGAAATTTCACTTACAAAAGTGGAGGAAAAAACCAAAAAGACCTCTTTCCTGTATTTAAGCAATAAGGAAGCAGCCAGACATGAATGAAAGCCACATACTTCTCCTTGTCATGTAAAGCAAACTTCCATTAGCCTTACATACATATGCACATATATTCATATCGTAGGAAATCACTCCCCTGCGGCTAGTTACTGTCCCTTACACATTTTTCTTTTGAATGTGATTCAAAAAATAAACTAGCAGCAGGGGAGTTGTTTTCTGTACACATTTAATGGCAACGAAGAGAGAAATGAATTTGTGTGTGCAAAAATAGTTGTTAAGTTCCTGTCGTAAGCTAAGGTTACCAGCTGTAATAACAGGACAAACATTGCCCCCGAGACCCTGGAGTCAGGCYGTGCTGCTGCTTCTTGTCAACAGCAGTGATGAGCACTAGAGTACAAGCTACAAAGTGTTTGATTTTCGAGGCTGTGAACATCCATAATTACAACTGGAGTCAGTGGAGTCTAAGCGCTTTCAATACCAGAAAATACAGCCTCTAGGGATTAATTCTTGCAAACATAATTACAAGTTCTTGAACAGCTCATGTCCATTAAAGAGAATTTATACAGAGTTTGCACAAATGGTCTATAAATACATAGTGTATGAAACAGTATCAGTGTTTTCAGGGCTCAACCCACAGGTATTACACAGTCCCAGCATGTTTACTCATACATAATGTCCATCCTTCTAGAGCATCGACTTCTATCAAAAATGGTTTCATACTTATATACCAGTGATCATAAAAAAAAAAAAAATCAAGTATGAGTGACAGCAGATGAGCCCCTTAAATACTCCATCTGAAGATGAGTGKTAAGTCTAAATGGAAAAATGTTGGTTCTGAAAATCCACCACCTAAATATATACACGTAGTAAAGTTATATCATATATATTTCAAGATATGAGGTATTTTGCAGTTGAGTCCAACTTGGTTGACCAAGGTTGGCATGAAATCAGTACGTTACCCAGCACAACCTGGATACAACATCAGCACTTTCTATTCTGCATGATAAATACMTGTGCAGAAATAGGTAATTATACAAGTTCCATAGGAGTTAAAGACTACAAGCTTTTCTCATAGAAAATGAGAACCAAGAGCTCCTCTACTTACTAGATGGAGAAAAATGCATTCAGAGGCATTATGTTAGAAACCACTGTATTTTCTGTTTAGCTTAGGTTTGATGAATACTGAGAATAAAGGAAAGAACTATAAAAAGGTATCTTTTTCCCCTTTCTTTGTCCTCACAGCACTGCAGAAGTAATACTACAGTTTTCTGGAGGCTTGAGAAAAAAAAAAAGCCAGAAAAAAAACAGAACAAAACAAACACAGAAGCTTGTTGCTTTCTCAGAAACACTCCAACATTTTAGCGCCATGACCTCTTCTTAGCTTAGTTCTAAAAGTTAAACCTTCAAAAGTAAATGCAGTTCACTGGCTTCTAATGTAAGAGGCATATGTTGAATTCCCATAACATCCCTCAAAGAGAAGGGTGAAAAAGGGAGACTGTAATTCATTTCAGGGCCTCCAGTAGTTTACAGAATTTGCTCAGGATTTTACCCTTAGCAAAGTCCTCTCAGTGTAAAGCAGAAGAGAAATTAGTCCTGTAAAATTATCAAATTCCACCTTGGTATATCATGTTACACCCTGAAAATTATTCAGTACAATAAAAGGCCGTGAAGAGCTTCTTATACACTTTAAATTCTGCCCTGCTAGTAGTGTCCAGAGAGCGCAGTTTAAAATAACACCACTCATAGCTATTTTTCAAGCACTGCACTCAGAGCTCCACTGCTCTGACACTGCCCACGTCAGCAAACAACCGCGACTAAAACTGTGCCGGAACCAACCATCTAGGACACTTAGGCAAAAAAAGTCACTTTAATTTTCATCCTCCCATCAATATCACAACTGTACAGCTCTGTTTTATGTACCCGTGAAATACCAGCGTCTCCATGGTCCAACCAGTGTGTTAGTTGTTGAGCTCCCTTGACTGCTGATCTATAAAAGCTCTCTAAATCTCTATGTAAAAGGAAACAGGAGACGTCAAAAGAAGAAAGTCAAGGGATACAGCTGCTACCTCAGGGCGTCTTTCTGCTGCACAGCAGCACCTCCATTGCTGCCCTGCTCTTGCCAGCTTCTCCAAAGCTCTAGCCATCTCACAAATGCCTCCTGGAAAAATAGGTGGCTAGCTTTTTTCTTTAAAGGTATTACTGCTGAATAGGCAGGTGATTTCTGACACACACGCAGCTGCGCGCAACACTATTCCTACCACCTGAGAGGATACCTAATGAGCAAATACTAGTTTTTAGAAGAAATCCAAAACTGTAATAGCTATAAGTTGCACTCCTTAAAACCCTAACTGATATCCCGCTTCACCTGACTCTTTTTTTTTTAATGTATGTAAATTCAGCCCTCCTTTGGCTTAAATATTCTACAGTGGTTCTCTTGCGTCTCTCTCCAGGACATGAGCCTTATACCTCCTATGCAGTATATAGCAAGACTTCTCCAAACAGGAATAGTTTAAAAACAACATAGAAATGGCAACAAAACCTAGAGAACAAACAAAAAGTCRCCAAGTGCTTCTCTGAAGGAGCTTAAGGAAAGCTGTCATGATTGGTTCACCTTCTGATTATCTTTACTTTTGTGCCAAGTGAAAAATATTGCTTCTTTCATTGCTGGGATTGAATGACATAATACAGCCTCACCAAAGACAAAAGACAATCCCATGCTGCAATATATCTAACGTCACATGGTTGCCACAGGAATAAATCAGGCAAACGAGTAATACAGGGAATGGGCACAAGATCTTTAGTAGAACTAGATATCTCAATGCTTAATAAAAGTCGCAGTTGCAAGGGCAAGTTTTCTGTAATTTAAATAACAAGACGGAATTATGCAGAACAGTCTAAATGACAGGAAAAAATGACTGAGTTCTACTTCATGAACCCTTGTACACATGCTACTGCTACAACAGAATTTGCCCTGATGTTTTTTACTCTACAATAGATTCGCTTTCCTTTAGACTACTACGGCAGAGAACTTTATTTTGGAATACTTGTTGACAGAATAACCTTTTGTATAGACTCTCTTCTTCTATACAGGCAGTGTCTCTTCAGCAGTTGTCAGATTATCTGTACACTCTGTGAGCACAAAGTCCAATAGAAGATATTGCACTTTCTGCATGCATTATCATTACTCTGCTCGCTCAGGTTCATCTGAGTAAGTACAGTTGATATCTGTAGGTTGCCACAACATGCTGAAACCTCAGAGAAATATTTCAAGTCAAATTCTGTCTGACCATTTCCTGGATGAAGACAGAATGGGGGCAACTGGATTGAAAGAGAAGAAAGATGGGAAAAGCTCAAGAAAGCTTGATTGTCATATTCACATTTCAATTCTCTAATCAAGTCAGACTCTTAACATTATTAAATTATTCTCTTTGAGCTTTCTTTAGATTACTACCCCTTTTTGTTGTGAAAACAGTACAACAGTACAGTTTTAATAAGTTAAACTCCTGATATAAAATTTAAAAAACGTATATACACTTTGACTATTCTAGTCATTACTTTCTCTATACTTGTAAGTGTCAGTAAAGCCTGAAAAATGCAATTGAATCTAAAGCTCGTCAATTTTAGGACCTCTTCCCTGATGGCATCTCTTTGCCTGACAGAAAGGCAGCACCTACATAACTCCAACAGAAAGACTGAGCAGTCCAGCCAGCCCTCCTCAGCAAACGTGAGCATTAGTATGCCTGTCAGTTGTCCTGGATTTATGAACTCACCTCTATTAGCCTGTGAGGAGCTTATTCAGCTCATCTTCTTCCTTCTGCTATGGTTTTCTGAGCACTCCTGTTGACTAGATTAAAGCAAGCTGCTTCTGACAATACCAGCCAGTCCAATCGGATCCCCAGAGAAGCTGCCGGCCAGAACTGCTGCACAGAAGCAACAGGTTCCTACAAGAGAGGCCTGAAACCAGCAGGYTGATTTTTAAAGGCTGACATCTGCAGTACCAGCAAAAAGTTAAGGAGAAAACCAAATGCTATCGTTCAACATCACAAGATCGGAAGAAAGATGGAAGAGAGATACAACGTTTACTGTATATCCGCTTTAGTCCTGCTGAACTCAGAACCTGAAAGCTTAAAGTTTTCTTTTCAATCCAACGAGAAGCTTTGATAAAGGCTTTCTAAAGGCTCCTGCAGCTGATGCCTGTTCCACCATGTCCTGAAGACTGATGTGTCCCTGTAGCCCAGCACAGCCATGTGCATTTTAGCCAATTCAAGATGAGCTAACAAGAAAAATCACCAACATGCAAGAGAAGAACCATGCATACCGCTCACAAATTGGGCTCAGAGAGCTTAAAATCCCTAACAGTGACACTAGCAGTGCTGTGGTCGCAAACAATGCCCCAGGTGCAGGTCTGGCTTCTGAGCACAGCTGAAGAGCAGAAGCACCTGCATGCCGAAGAGTATATCCTCAGGAAGGAAACTCAGCATTCCCACAGGTACTCTGGAAAGCAACTCAAGCAGCATCTCCACCTCCAAGAAAGCCAATTTAAAAAAAAAAAAAAAAGAAAAAAGGCTACGAATGGCAAGGACAGCCCTCCCCTGTCCTCCCCTTGTGCTATAGGAAAGTGTTAGCACCGGCTTTGTTTTCTTCACCATGTAGCTRTGCAGTGCAGAAATCTTCACCCTGCTGTTCTGACTGCTTGTAATGTAATGACATAACAACTTGAAAAAAAAAAAAAAGAAAAAAAAAAGTGTCCAGACTATCACAGTTTTCCATCCTTCCCTCTCAGGTAACAGGATCAGGCATAATTTTTGCTATGTTATTCTACAACCTGTATTAAAATAACGTAGGGCTATGGGATTCACATCTCCATTCAAGAAACAGGACATAAATGGCTGAGTTTTATTTGAAAGACATAAATAAACAAAGCTTCCAGGTTTACAATCATTTTTCTTCTGTTACTTTGTATATGAGGCCATAAAAGTCTATCATTCAATCAACCTATTTCTTCTATATGCTGAGAAAGCGGAAAGAGGAAGATCACTAGTTCTTAATGACATGCATAGCTTGCTTTTCAATAACAAGGAGAAAATAGAGTACAAAATTCCCATTACTTCTTTTCATCAGGGAAAAGGCTGCCTAAATCACCCTAGTATGTTTAACCAACGCACAGTCTGCACAGCCTGGGAAGAGGGAGTGGTGACTGACCAGAAAATTTTATTTTCTTCAAATAAAGTTTCAAATATAATATACAATAAAAGAACCCTAGAATACTAGAAACTAAGTTTAGGATGAAACTGGAGTTCTGTTTACACCACTGAATGAAGAATCCATGTCAAGGTTATTTTTAGCTCACTTATTCCAGAGGCTAAGGAAGAGTACTTGCCCGAAGTTTAGCAACTCTGGAAATGATTTGTTTTCTCTCTCTCTGAATCAGGTACCACAAGCATCTTGTGAAAGAGCCCTAAGCATCATGTTGGCAGGGTTTAGTGATGAGTGTTCCCTGGTAAGATTGTTTAATTTGTTTTAAAACATAATTAATATTTATTGAACACTAAAGTGCAGAACCTGCACTTTAAAAGGGAACATCTTGTCTTCAGCTCTGTATACCTCCTCTACATCGCTCCCAAAATCTAAAGGCTTCAGCATTCAAGAATGTTTCTTTTTCCATTTTTGTGCAAGCCAAACCAATTCAACCTAATTTTGCAAATCCTGCTTGTGAATAGAAGCTCCATTTTTAGGTGGATAAACAGCATGCCAAAACAACTGCTACCCAGCTCTGTATTTAATGCTGTCTTCAGTCTAAATCCTCTTTCGTTGCACTCTGGTCACCGATCCTACATGCTCACCCCCTGTCCCTATCTGACAGTCACCTAGTCTTGCTTCCTCTTCAGGGCTTATGGGCTGTTCAGGGGCTAATTTTTAACTTCTTCTCACTTCAGCTAAGCATCATCCAAGGCAGAAACTGAGACCACCTTTACGTTTCTCATACATAAGTCCCATTAGCAACAGGTAATTTGTTACACCTGATAAAGACAAGACTGGGTTAGAGCTCTCTCATGCCAGAGAAGTTTGTGAATTGGGAGAGAATTACTTTTTAAAGTGACCAGAGTAAAGATGTGCTCTAAATCACAGAATCACAGAGTGGTTGAGGTTGAAAGGGACCCCCAACCCTTCTGCTCCAGCAGGGCATGGGGCACAGGGTGGCATCCAGGCGGGTTTGAAGATCTCCAGAGAAGGAGACTCCACCACCTCTCCGGGCAGCCTGTTCCAGGGCTCTGTCACCCTCACAGGAAAGAAGTAAATGAGAGAGAATGAGTGTTGCTTTCACAAATCCTGTTACATGTTCCAAGTTGTTAGATGTTCCAAGTATTTAAACGGATGGCAAGGTGAGAGATGACTAGAACAAGTGAGTACTTGTAAGCTTTCCTCACTTTCCTTAAAATTACCACCAAAGTTTACTTTAGAGTATTGCTATTTAAGTGAACTTTGCCATAAAGTGTCTTTGTTCCTCTACGAGATGTAGGCATTTCTCCATGCTGAAATGACCTCATGTCACTGTTGTATATTTAGCGATAAGAAGGTCTCATTCCAGCAATAAAGCCATGTGGAATGTATTACCCAAAGACCTATTAAGTATAAACCATTCAGCATTTATTTAGCATGGTGAAAGAATGGAGTCCTTAAAAGGTTATTTAGACTATAGCACAGAGACTAAAATATATCTAGAAACCCATTGATTTGACAGCCTGCCATAACCATCTCCAATAGTCCTAATTGGAACACAATGCGCATCCCCCCGTCCCCCACCATCTTCTGGGACAACGTTACCAATTATAAGAAACCACAACAGAAATAGCACTGCTTTTGACAGCCCTTATGCACATGTTCTGATAATTCTAGGGGATTCCTAACGTAAATGACAGGTATGCGTCTTCCTCAATCCCAAAAAGGTGCTGTTAGATTGCATTAAAATCAGTCCGTGTCTTAAGCTCCTCCACCTGCGTGACATATTGCTGACTTCAGCTTTGCTGAACCGCTCAACTCAGAAAGGGGGAGGATGCTCGCTTGCCATTTCTCACTGCCGACATAACCCATACATCTGTCCAAATCAGAAACAGGACCGGGGGGGAGAGAGAAAATGTGATTTTATTTCTTCCTCTTCATTGAAAATCTAACAGCTCCACCTTGAGGCAGAACTCAGTCAATGTCACAAGCTGCTGTAAAGCTGAAGATGTGTTAAAACACACTATCCACCACAGCAACCTGAACCAGTATCATTTGACATCTTCTCGGTGTCCACATTTGCTTCTTGACATAAGAAAAGGCTGTACATGTACATGGGTGCATATTTCTGGGACAAGCTCACAGCCAAATACTGAAATCTGTATCAAATAAAAGGTACAATATTTTTTGGAAAAAAGTTCAAAACAAAATTCAAGCATAATATCATCTTCCATGGATGACATATCTTACAAGTACTTCAAGCAGCTTTACTTTTAAATTACAAATCATTTATGTCCTTTCCAGTAAAAGCAAATCATAGTAATTAAGAGTATGAGCCAAAAGAGACACAACAAAACATATGTCACAGTTGAATAGATGGTAGCTTTGCTATGGTTCATATAGGGCATTTGACTGACCACTACTACTAAACAGAAATGGCACTTGCAGCAGGAAAACAGCGCGAGATATGCGTAGGAGAAACGCATGATAGAAAGCCAGAAAAGACTTATCATCAGCACAGTTAACAGATATAAAGTGCATATGTTAACTGATCAGTGAGAAAAGAGTGGCGTTGCCATTCTACAAAAATAGAAGAATTGAGAAATGTCATTGGGGACATATGGATTAGTAGCAGAACAAGTTTAAAAATACCTAAGAAACATTGCAGTTAAGAGACAAAATGTAGAAACAGACTGAAATGATGCCTTAAACGAGATTTTTGCCACTAAAATTTAAGAAAATACGATTTCAGCTTTGAGATACTTGACTCATTCGGTTTATTCTTTAGTGTAGATCAGCTCCTGTCATGACCTTAACAACACTGACTGGAGTCCTCTAAGTCTGTAAGTTGTAAATAAAGGCTGCATAACAACTCACCTAATTTATTAATTCACTGCCTCTAATAAAGCTTCTCATTGGCTTCAACAGTCATTAAATAAGCCATTTGGCTAACCTCCTGGCAAAACAACAGGCATATGAGAACTCAAAGGATAGGATAAAACAGAGAAGTTATTGACACTTAAGAAATTGTTCACTGACTTTTTTTCCCTCTCTGTCTTAAATAGAGATAATATATTAAGTGTATTCTAAAACTCTTAATCAATGTTAGTCCATCAAATTATGATTTCTCCAAAGCTGCAGGATGAGCCTTTTGATTTGTCTGCTGAATTACTTGAATATGAACTTTATTACGGAAAACACAATGTTATTATGATGTGAAAATGCACTACAAAAATAAGCATTTAGCTTGATGTTAAAATTCAGTCAGCATCTATAATTTGCAATGCAATTCCTTTTATGGTTTATTAAAATAAGGGTTAGTGAAACATAATTTTAATTCTGTACAGCTGAGCAGCCTCATACAAATTTATGAGCGCAACAGATGTTTCTACTGGCTCATTTAGTCTGCTCCTCCTCACATTCCCCTCAGCTGATGAGGTGCCCTTCTATGTTGCAAGGAATTCCTTGCACATCTCAGGGACACAGCTGGTTAAAGACACCATGTGCCCTCACAAATGCATGGTCTGTATTTAGCTCCCCTGCGCAGCGCTTGAAGATGCTTACTAAGAGCTCAAGGTAAATTCTTGTGTCATACCATATGACATTTACGTGCATGCGATGGTCAAGTAAAGGTCTAAACACCATTTGTGCTGTTAGAATAGGTCAAAATAGGATTTATGTATTTTAGGCACTCTTTTTGTGGTAGACATGTGGACCAGAATGTATTCAAGCTGTGATTTACACTTCCTCTAATGACTCTAGCTTGCTTCTTCTAAAGGGTTGTGCTTCACTGTTGTGCTTGAAGGCAAAAGGAGGAAGATTCCTGCCATAAAATTCTAAGTGTGTTTTTCTTCCTGTTACCCAAAGAACAGTTATATTGGTAAAAGCTCTCTTATTTTTTTTGTAATAGTGTAATAATTAGTGCAATAAAGGTTACAATATTCTTTATTACCACAGTGCTATGGAGCCCTAACCCACGTGCTGAGTTTCCCTTGCCTGGCAACCAGAATTCACTACTTATTTCTAGAAACAGATTTTAGGAGCTGTGATCCTCACAAGGTTCAATCAGCTTCACTGGATTGTGACACACAGCGGTTTCCATAGTTCAGCTAACTAGTCAAAACATACTTAATAAAATCTATGACCACATATCTGTGCACCTAGAGTACTCCCTTCCACTAACTACCTGAGCTCCTCCACCTACAACAGAGGGAGCAAATGATATGTTTATACTTCTTGATTGCATGAGCCCAAATATGGCTTGCTTTACCACAAATAGTCTACATGCTTTTCTTAAAAAATGTTTTAATTTGGCAAGCATTATAGCCAGAGACCTTGTTTCTGTATCACCCAAGTATAAAGAAAAAAATAAAAGACTGTACAGAGGGAAACTAAAACTCTCCTAAAATATTATAAATTTTACAAGTGGTAACTTTTTACTATTTGTCCAAACCAATCTCACAGGAAGCTTCTAAGGAAGTTAGAGTGCCAACCTCCCTTAGTATAGGAGGTAAGATTGTGTAATTTTGCCTTCCAGAAGTTGTGAGAGAACGATCAAGGTTGCTTTATGTTCAAATTATATATTATAGTCTCCTAAAACAAAACAGGAACTACCTATTTAGAGGAGAGTTAGGTCTGCAGCAAGTCTATAGTTCAAAACATCCATTGGCATCCATAAAGACAACATACAGAGTTGAGAAAATCTCAGAAATGACACATCACCTTCCGACCATTTGCAGTCCACACAATTTAAGTCTTTGAAAATAAAGAAGTCAACAACAGTGGACCACTAAACTTAACCTGGGATAGGGCCTGCCCTAAAAAACTCCCCATCAAGGCAGAATTTCTGGTTCAGGCTTTAGTTCATGATGACTGTCAGTCCTGTGGGATAAACACCGATGGGAAACAAGTGCCAGCCACACCACATCATTAGAAGCTGCTGTGCCTCAACCTTCCTAAATCAGCAGGCTTTGGAGGCATATAGAGACCCATTCTGCACACCTGCCTTAAATAAGATGAATAACCCACAGAGAAAATAGTCCATGAGGAAGATTCTAGGAAGTCAGCAGTGAATTCAAGTACACTGACAAGTGAATCCACAACTGAAATGAGATGCTAAGGGGTTTGAGATATTTCCTTGACAATAAAAATCACTCACACTACAAAAAGTATTTGTTCTATCCAAGCATAATGAAGAACCCCTCCCTTTAGGCAGTTGCTACATCAAGACACACGATTCACTCTCAATTCCAGATCTAGCTGCAGAAGTGGTTAAATTAGCACACCTTCAAGGAAAGCAATGTTAAGGGTTGATCATGATACCAAAGACACCAAGCCTTTTCTGCTTAGAAAGCACCAGAGTGTTTCCCTGAAGCACGTGGCTAAGCTGTACCAAAAGGGCGAATCATCCAAGGAGAGGCCAAGTGTTGGTCCTCTCACCAGGGCACTGCCCAGGCCCTCATACCAGGCCTCAAGAACAAATACATTCAGAGAGGCAGCTAGGTATCTTATTGGAAACAACTACCCAACCGCTGCAGCATAGCAACAGCTTTGCAAAGCCTCTCGAAACACCTACCATTTTCTACCATTAATACAGTCAATTTTTGGGAAGCTATTTCTGCAGGTTTTATCTATTTTCAAATGCTTCTGCTGTAGAATGGCCTGGTGTCATCTCCAGAAAGCCACCCTATTATTATCCAGCCAGTTCAAGGACCAGGGGCTTTTCAGTGTTCATGAAAGACTTCATTTTTAGCCTCCGCAAGGTATTCACAGGAGGCTCGCACGTTTCAGTGAACGTGCTCTGTGAGCATTGAGATTGATTAAATTCACACTCTTACATGAAATATCCTTGCAGAAAGATTTTATCTGGTCTCAGTACCATATATTTCCAAAGTGTTAATTCACAAGTGTTGTTAAAATTCTCAGCAAGTGCCTACCTTTACTTTAATCCATTGAAAATGTATTTTAAGAAGCCAGCATACAGAAAATTGACAGCTTGTGCCTTTAGATTTGACAGCTGGTACAAATTGTGATTTTTTCTGTCTGAGATTCTAATAGATGCTTAGTAAGTAGGTAAACAAATGGCTATCACTTAAAATTACCAGGAACTCTGCTATATCATAGCTGGGTAAGAACAGGAATACAAAGAAATATGTATTTTAAGAGGGTCTCTGTGCCCCTAATTTATTTTCTGTCTAATACTAAATATTATCCTAAAATTTTGGAACAATTATCTGTATTCAAGCTCCTTCAGTGCTAGAACATCAGCTGTTACATACAGAAGAGCCAATTTTATTCTCCTGGGACAACCAAGATTAGTACCTTTTAGTTTAAAAGGATTACTATTTACAAATAAGAACCACCATTTAACAATTAAAAACATGACATGTA
The DNA here is from genome assembly GCA_003342815.1 of Eudromia elegans. Lineage (NCBI taxonomy): Eukaryota > Metazoa > Chordata > Aves > Tinamiformes > Tinamidae > Eudromia > Eudromia elegans. The sequence continues at coordinate 2,777,748 of PTEX01000062.1, read as the reverse complement.
GAAACAGAGGGAATAAATGCATAAACAGTACAATATTTTCTTCTTACTTTTCAGAAATTATTAGTAATGAAAATATCATTCTTTGGTATGCATCCAATAAGTAGGTTTTAATTTGGAAGTCATTTTACATAGGGAGGAAAATTTATTGATGTAATTAAAAAGTCAGACTTCCCTGGCAGTCCTGCAGAAGTTTACTCGTAACCAACTGATGAACTTCATTTAATTTTAAGTAGACCTAGAATTTGAGAGTCATGCACTAGTCACTCACTTGACTTATGTGATTGAGTACAAAGTTAAAAAGGGAAGACGACAACTAATCACACTTGTTTGGATGCTTCTGTCAAAGAAAGGTGTCCTTGGACAGTGAGTTACAGTAGTTTTGTTAATAATTCTAGGAGTCTGATCTACTTAAATAAGCATAATTGCTGAATAATTGTCTGACAAGACTATCAAAACATAAGAAAAGCTTACATTAACATTTACAATAGTGTCAAGATGTTGAGTCTACCTGTCAGAAGGTAGTCTTGGCTAAGATAGATGCTTAGAACAAATTTACTTGTCCCCCAACCACTTTCTCTTTTTTTATTTTTTGGAAGCAGAACAATCTAATTGTGAGCCAAGAATAGCCTACCACATACAACAATGTCATACCTTGCTTTTWATTTCAGTAATCGAAAGAAAGCAGACCAGGCTTTTGTTATAAACAGTCTCCCTGACAGCTTTGAAATATTACTTCACACAATCCTCCCTTTCGCAAATCAAGTGTTCCGAAAAGAATACAGAAAAATAAATAGAAATTTCAGCAATTTTTTTTGGCATATTATCCCTGTCAGTTTACAGATTAATAATCCCACTGAAAATACAGGTTTGATTCTCAGGAAGCATAGTTTTGACCCAGTCTTGTCCATCTTTTCATGAAGATGCTTAATAAACCCATCAAACATTATTGTCACTTATTATCATCTTTCTTGTAATGTAATTGTTGGGATGTTTATGCTATTCATAACAGTAGCAGCACAGGGCAGACTTTTCTTCCTGGAAAATTGCTATTTCACACAGAGCTAAGTTCAGAGGCTACAGGAGGAGGACTGCTCAAACCCAGGGTATCTAGATAGACAGCAYAGGGCCCAGTACACAGATACTTCTGCAGAGATCTGTGGGAGGCCTCTGTTTATCTCCMTGTGCAGAGGGCCATAGATCACACACAGGTGAAACCCATAAAATGTAGTCAGGTTGTCTCAAATTTAGGATTTTTTTACAGAATTTAAGGGYATGCACATTGTGATTACATATATGAAATAAGCCAATGAACTGTGGTCTAACCAGCAGGCTTTTGTTCAGAGGTCTCCAACAGACTGAAACTATTAGTCTCATCACTATGAGAAATTTAAAATGTAATAGTGACAAACAGGTTTGGTCAAGCCCTAATTCCTGAAAAATGTAATTTAAATGCACAAAAAGAAGACAACACAAGGCAATAAAATACAGAAGGCAGAACAAGGTGGATCTTCTAAGCTGGAGTATTTCATTGTGCACATGGGATCGACACTAATCGCAGCCAAAGCTGCGTTCAAGAAAACAAGGATTTCTTTTCCACGTTTTTCTTGCATCTTGAAAGTCCATAAGATCTGAACATCTCTTCGTTCAGCATATTTTCTTTTACATTAGTGAGAAAGTTACAGCAGAGCTGCAGGAAGATCAGCCTTATTTTCAAACATCTTTGGAATATGACTAAGGACAGCAAAATAAGAAAAGGAAATTTTGCTTGTAGTTTTTAACCTCAATAGTATCTGATTTAAAAGTACCTTATTAGTAATATAAAACCCTTCAAGAACTTAATATTAAAAAAAAAAAAAATCAGGAAAAGGTTTTGTGAAAAGAACATTCATAATATAAAAAGACCTTACCATTTCTAAAATTAATATTTTAAATGCAGAATATTAATTATTGCACCTTGTCCTGTACAAGCAGTTCTTTTACAAAAGTTCCACACAGTGTTACCAGACGAGTAATTATGACTGGCTTAATAATTATCATATATTTTATGAATTTCAGTTAGAGCTTTTAAGAGGAAAAAAAAAAAAGCCTGAAGAAAAATGTGTACATCTCTTACTGATTTTCTGGAATCACAGCAAATTGCTGTGGATATCCAGGCAACRATTCATCTGCTGCTGTTGAACTAAAAAAGAATGGTTACCTTGGCAACTGCTGGATCTCATATTGCTCCGTGTGTTACTTCCAAGCCAAAAAATAAAAAAACTAAAGCCCCTCATCCTCTGGAAATCCACATGGTGTTAACAAGAGACCTTGTGCAGGCTGGGATGGTTTCCTGTTTTTGTTGGATATGTGATAAAGCAACAGACCTGTAAATGGAACTACCCTAATTTTCAATTGATACAAAATAAATGCATTTTCACAACATAGCATAAAGTGACATCAAGATACAGTCTCCATCTTAGGTAATACATTTACCACAAAATCTGCAGGGAGGATTTTATACTGTTTGCTTAGTATTAAATATACACAATTAAACCCGTAATTATTATATTATAGGAAAAAGCTCCAAACCCATAGAAAGGAGTGAAGGAGCTAGGTGAGCCTAGGATGTGCAGCCTTCCATGCTCTGGAATGTCCCTGAAAACATTCTCAGCATTGCTCACCATTGGAGGCATACAAACACCCCTAAGTTGGCAAGACATTAAAAAGAATAAAAAAAATTAACTCCAGTGAACAGAAAAAGTTCATCTTACAGCCTCGTCTTTTTGTGTGGTTTAGCCTTTCTGACCTTTGCTGGACCTGCAGTGTGCTGGCATTTAAAGGACTGCAGCTCATCTTCAGGAGACTAAGCCAGCGTCAAGGAAGGTCAAAAACCCATTAGAACTGTTCTTTCTAATGAAGAAATTGTCCTAAAATTTTAAGCAAGTGTGACAGATACTTGCATCTAGTCTATTGTGTGAGAGACTAGAAGGAGGAAGTACTATCTTTACATTTCCTATAACAGCAGAGTTACATTTCRGTTTCATTAACAAAATTAATTTCACATTACTACTCTTGTTTGAAGCACTTTACAATTCATATCAAAGCTTTTACTCAGGACAAGCTGTTATAAATATTTCACTGATTTCTAGTTGTACAATCCTCTAAAGTCTGTTAGTACACTAAGTATACAGAGAGAACTTCAGAGAAGAGGAATCACCTTCACAAAGAATTACAGTTAGGGRTATAAATTAGCATTTGAATTAGGAGAAGTGTTTGTTTCCATACCGGATTTAGAGTATGGATCTGGGGTTTTCAAATGCATTACTTTTTCTCCACACTACTTAGTTTGGCTTTCTGTGACAGGGGACATCTTGATTTTAAAATAAATCAAGAACCTAATTCAAAGAAGAAACAACACATCAAGTCGTTTAGATGAATCAAAATTCTGTAGTTATCTAACAAACTGRGAATTTCCAAATTAGACTGATAACAGAATATTAAAGGTACAATGTCTTTAATAATACTTCTCATCTGCAGCACTCTTGACTCACTTAACATATGCCTTGTTATCCCTGTTTTACAGGCAGATRGACTACAACACACAGGGATGAGGCAACTGTCATTAAACTCAGCCCAGTGGAAGAGCTATRAATAAAGCCTAACTTTTCACTAAACCTGGCTTCCTCCAGGCTACACTTCACTTAATCACCGGTGCCAAAAATCAGGCTCAGGGTCTGTATCTACAAATGATATCACACAAATCAGTTTTGACTTAAGTAACAAAATAGCTAACAACTATAGTCATCCAATCTCGTGTGTCTCCTAACCTGGGAAAATGAATGAAATAATTGAAAGAGCAGCTCTAGGACTGCTGTTACATTCACACTGTCAATGAATGACACAAATGCCTTGGGTACTGACAGAGTTAAATCAAATTTCATAGACCACTGAAATGAAAGACAGCAGACTGAAAAAGCAAACAGTAATACGTGAAACCAACTAAAATGCAAGCACTGAAAGCATGTAATTAAGAGTACATGCAACCTYGAGCAGCCTTTAATGCAGAGGACCATGTTCTATGCCAGCAGAGCAACAGAGCAAAGACTACACACTATTGCCAACATAATTAACATCCCTTAATATTTTCAAAGGGTTCTGAAATAATTTTACCAAACGATGAAGCATRTACACACAGCACCTCTATTTAACAGGCTTTCATCAAATAGCAARCTATAAGACATTTTTCCTTAACAGATTTTTGTTAATTTGTTTTTCAACTACAATCTAGGAACCATTAATTTTAGAAAATATTTGGGTAATTGCAAGATGTTCAATTTCTTAGTTATTTCCTGCTATGTATGTCTCTTAGCCATCCTTTAGTCTTGGTGTCATCCTAATGTCAAGTTGCTCTTTCTACTAATTTTTATCATCCMTAAAACCCACGCGCAGCCCACCTCACATCTTGCACAGCCTAAAGCCTGCAGTCAGCCTCTGCTGGAACRTGGGCTTGAGTTTCGGTATGTTTTAGCTTCGACTCTTTGAAACTCCCTTCAAAAGATCTCAAGTGAAGGGCTTCAGACTGTGACTTCCAGGGTGTAAAATGCTGCTCTTCATCACACAATGAATGCAGGGTCAGGCACTTTCTCTTACAAATTCAGAATGCTCTTCAAATGAATATRTAATTCTTACAGGTGAATATTCATACAAGATTTGAATCAAAATCTGCCTAGAAAATAGTATGCACAATGCTGGAACACTATGTGCCTTTTCCAAAGACATAACAATAGCAGTGCTGCTTGTAGCCAAATGACTTTCTTCAGCACTAAACTTAGAACCAAACTGTTCRTAAGAAATGCCTACATTATGTCCTGGAAAATACTTGAGCTCTGATGTCAGATTCTTTATGTCATTTACACAGCTCTGCATCTTGGAAATGCTAACCCACAGTAAAAATTATAAAATAGAGACAGTAAGTGATATTAAACCCAGCCATTTTGAAAATGTTTCTAAATAGATTGCAGTGCTCAGATTATACCCAGTAACTCTGACAGTTTTTGCTGACTGATTCATAATGCCACCACTCATCTCACTGCACAGGAATTGCACAGGACAGAGGCCTATTCTTCAGTTTGGCTCACTGAGACATTAGTGTGGAGATGGCTGAACACAGCCCACTGCTTTAATGGCTTTAGTGCAAGTAAAAGAAGCATCCAAACTAAACTTTTCTTTGCTCTATGCATTTCAGTCATATGTCAGTAACACCGGAGCCTCAATTTTTTCCCCCAGTATTGTAGTCTGGCGGAGGTGATACCCGATCTGCTGATCTGCTGTCAGTGATTGCCTGAAGTTCAGAAGACCCGAGCACCAGCCACATACATGTTCTGTAATGTTCTGTGACTTTCATCGCTCAGATGGCATTATTGGTATCTGATCCTGAAGCCTTAAATCTGTACCAAGGAGCTCTACACACTCTATAGAGAAGAACTTCCCAGCAGCACAAARAGAAAGAATAGGAAAAAATGTAGAAAGAGAATGGTTATTCTGACAGCTAACTCAAAGTCTTTGAGACCACCTAGGAAAGCCAATAACAGGAGTGGTGTTACATAACCGCTACTGCAAAATAAGAGTCTTTCAACCCATACAAATACACTTGCCAATTAATGACAACAATCTCAGCTTAACCTGGTTGTCACTGCAGCTCAATGAACTTCTTAATTTTCTTCATTTCAAAAAGAGAAAGAAAAACAACTAACAAGGTGTAGGTTCAAACYGTGCTCTTTTGGTCTACCTTTACAGTGACTACTTTTATCCAGTATTGCCTGATGTGGGGAGCAGAGAAAGTGTAGAATGCTCTCAACAAAAGTAAAAAGTTATCTCGATCTTCTCACTTCRGGTCCAGGTGCTTCTCCATTCAATAAAATGTGAAAACAACAAAAATGAAACCATCAACATGCATACACAAAAAAAAACTGACAGAGGGAAAAAAAAAGTAGATCTACTTCCAAACAAAGCAGAAAGTTTTACAAGGGAAAAAGCAACTTGGAAGAGCATTACTTTAGGCCTCTGTAAGAATATTTTCATTATAATTGATGCTCCTAGAAGTGAATCCTCAGTGTTAAAAAGTGTATTTGCAATTCTTTTTACAATATGGGTGTATTTATTTAAGCATAAAGGTAGAATCCATCTGCAGCCTTAGTATTTAACTGTAAGTGRGTGATATTTATTTAGCTAGTACATTTTTTTCTGACATTTGTATTACCTCAAGGACAATGTTGCCTTTGGAAATTCTACTTCAAAYTGAGCTAACTGAACTTTTGAAAGCATGGCAATCTTGTCATGAATCAGCAGCRTCAGTTATGGCTTTGAAGAGGCAAAGTATCACAGAAATTGATTTTTTTTTTTTTCAGATTTACTGAAAAGGAATCAAGTTGCATAAGAAAATAAATTAACTTTAGGTGAAGCAGACCCCAGAGGTACTCCCTAAATGTCTCTCCTCAACACACACACTTACTYAGATGATAGGTATTCAGCTTTGTGAAAAAACACTGAAGCTATGCTGAACTTAAATTTATTGCTTTTATTCAATACCTCAGACTAGCAGTAAAAGTATTTGAAGAACAAGAACAATATATTACAACGTGTACCTTATATCCTCAAGGTAAATCATTTAGTGTGTGGGCAGCTGGGAAATGTTAGAGGATCTCTGCTGAAAGGAACCATAGAATTTAAACTGAACTACCTGCAATTGATAATGTTTCTTATTTAGGGGCCCTTGATCTGARTCCAGGTCACCTGAGGCTTGAAGCGCTGAAGGTCGTATCCTACCTGAAAAGATTTGGCATCCTCAGGGTAGTTACCAAAGTGGGGGGCAAAATGCACTGTCCTAGCAGCATTAACTGGCTACAAGAAAGACAAGAAAAGCCATGAAGATGCAAAAAATTCTGATTTTTCTGTAAAAAACAATGCAACTTATCTTTGAAAGACAGCAATATCCACAGTAGGTAAAGGAGAAAAATATTTTTTTCTGCTAAAAAACAAAGACTTCTCTAGAATAAAAACTGTCTATTGGACATTTGCAAGAAGTTTTGGCAGGTTGGAAGCACATGAGTCACTGTAGCTGCYCAAAATCTCCTGGACATGTGGAAGGGAATGTGAGATGGGGAATAAGTAAAGAAAGGAGACAGTAAAAATAAGTTAAAGGATTCCCTATTTTGAAAATAGAGTCTTTATTTCAGAATATCTATMTATTCCTAATACACTTACTCTTGAATAGCAAGTTAGAGAGGCCCCTTCAAAACTCCTAAACAGTTCTCTTGGCTCACTTTTGATTTGCCCCAATAATGACTTGGTTGTTTATCCCACAGTGAAGCAGTTTGAACAGAAGGGTGGGAAGTGCCTCTAACACAACCAGCAAAGTCCTGCTGCWTTCTCCAGAGAAGATGAAACACAGGAAAGCTCCCTTACATTGAGAAAGTRCCTGCATTTTGGGCTGAAAAATCCTGAAAAATGCACTTATTATATTAAAAGATGTTTGAGCACATTCATGATTGCTCTCGAGACCATGTTTATGGGTCTATCTGCTCCCCAAAACTTAAGGGACACTCTTTTCTGAGGCTCTGGAATAAATCGTTGCACAAAACTGCTGCTGAGCTATTTAATCCTCATAYAGTCGAGGTCCATTTCCATAACATGCTCAGGTGCCTACACAAAAGCACTTTSTGGGGTGCCTTAAGGCAGCAATTACAGCTGGACAGAATTCAATCACTTGAGTCKTACTGAGATCCAAGGAGGAACCCTATTCCTCAGTACAATGACTCAACACAAAATTAGACTTTCCATGGAATGAAAAAAAAAAAAAAGTTAAATTAGACAACATTCTTCAAAGAATATGGAAGTAATTCTTATTTTTCAGGTAAAATTTACATTTGATCTCAAAAAGCTTTTTAAATTAATCTACTAGGAATGATCCCAATTTCTAGTCATCACTCAGTAAACACTGAGATTCCAAAAGATGCATCCACCAGCCTCAACACAGACTAGTTCCTCAGAACTGCATTGAAACATATGCTGAAAAAAATAGTACTATTGAAATTCCCTGTCCTCTGATGTCTTTAAATGTTTAAGGAAATGCTTCCTCTGGTAAAATAGAAGTTAAATTCAAGGGAATTCTTCTAARCGGTATGAGAGATGTCTAACAATCACTTGCATAAGGATGTTTAGAAAGCTTAAACAGAACTACTTCAAGATATTTAACTGGTTTACATATTTATATGAACTAGTTTCTGTTCTCTTCATAAATGCACTTATGCTTTATTATAACTGCTGTCATGGTATTGTAGCATGCATGTATTTCATACATATTTTTAATACATGAAATATATTAGCATTAAGGATAATAAGGAAGGCAAAAAGTTAAATGAGAAAGTTACATGCAAGTGACATTCCTTGCTTGGTAAACCTCCAGTTCTTTATCACTGAAATATTTTTTATTCTTATCTCCTGGCCCATGATTCTCTAAACCTACTTATTACACATAAAAAATGAATCTAAGTTAACACTGAAAGTCCCTGTAGATTAAGCTCAAATTTTTAAATGTTTAAATGTATATCTGACATATTCCCCAGTAGTCAGCTGTAATTCATCTACTAAAAACAAAACACAACATTGTATGTTTTCAGTTTTGAAACTCACAAAATAATCTCATAAAATAATCTAATTTTAAACATTAGCTGGCCTTCATAAAGTCATTATTTAGTTACACAGTTTTCTAGCACACATTCAGTATACCAAAATTCAGTATGCCAAAATAGTTCTTGCACAAGTTATAGAACCAAGGAAAACTCTGGAGATGAATCAAAAAGCAGTCATCACAAAATGCAACAGAGCTCTGTTCCTATAAGTATGCCACACTTATACAGGCATAAGTGAGTGGACTATGTGCCCAGAATTCCCTGCTGGGGCTCCTGGAATGTCTGGCTACCACATAAGGCTTAATGTTATTATATCTGCCTGACTATACAATTCTCTTGCTACTATGAGCTTAGAGTTCTACAAGGGCAGAGCAGAATCCATGCAAAATATGAGAAATGGATTGGCCATCAGTCCCTCTATAGATCCTCAATAAATTATACTAGCATTATAATGCCAAATACTAAGCTTAATCTGCTTTAGATCATGTAAAGAATTTGAGTCTTACCAGCCATTTAATTGCCTACCAGCACCACTAGCTATAAATAGACATTTTTGTTGTCTTCTGACAGAAGACTTTTGTGTTTTCATTAAAAGATCTTTCAACAGGGCTGAGAAGATGAAATATGCTGCATCTTCAGTGTTAATAGCATGGTACATTGAAATTCAGTGTCAAAGAGTACTGTGAAAATGTACAGCAAACAATCTTGTAGAAAATAACCTTGTTCATGTTGTGATCTATTGCAAACTGTCCTTTATTCTCTGATAAAATGACCTCAGACGACTAAATTGAATCATGACCCAGACTAAGGCCACATTTTCACAATAAACTATGATGCTTAATGCTACATAACAGAAGAAGCAGAGAGGGGGGTGGAGAACCACATTTAGAACAGCACAGAGGACAGAAAGTATTAAAAAGCTTTTCTTCCAAAATGAATAACAGATTCAACCTCACAATGTTTAAATTCTTCAGTAGCAAAAACTGTCTTCTCAATCTAGCTGAACATTCTTGTTAATCTGAATATAATTTTAATTATAGTGATGCCTTGCTTATTTCTACAGTCTGTGATATTTTCCATAATATTCTCTTATTTTAAGGTGTTCTGTTTTGTCATTTAGAAAATATATTAAGAGCTAAAATTTCATCCAGACAGCTTGGATTCAGAATGTTAGTCTTATTAACTCCATATTAAATTGCTTTGGTGCAAAGTATATAAGTTCACAGTGTGTACCATGTATTTCAAAGTCATCTATTTTTAGGYTGACCAACTTGTTCTTCCTCAGACAGTAATTCTTTTTACCTTTATCCCTGTGGCTATACTTGTCTACCCTCCTTTCACCCCTGAAGCTGAACTTGCCAGGTTTCTGCCTTTCGAGTAAGCTCTGCTGTGCACCAGTTCCTGTTGGAGAGGGAATTACAGGCACATGAAGGAAGCAATGCCGCTGCACACCCAAGGCTGCACAGCTGTGAATAGGGAACATCTATTCAGCCACTTCAATAAACACACACAGATTCACATTTCATGGCTGAGAAAGAAACAGGTACCCTCGACCCTTCTCAGCACCTCTCCCTGTAAGAGAGGAGCTTAACTTAATCACACGCTACTTTCATTTCCCTTTCAATTTCTATCTCCTTCTTCCTATTTTCTTKCCCTAGAAAAACATTCATAGCAAGAACAAGAGAGCCTTGAACGAYGAATGACATTGGCAGCATAACAGAACGGAAGGAAAAAAGAAGTCCCAGTGATAACTTTTTGTTGATTTTTTTGAGATGCAGATTTCATCTTCTTTCATAATAAAGAATAGTAGTTGGTGTATATATGTTCTACAAAACTGACTTTAAATACAGTATGGATACAGCAACTCTGTTCCCTAAACACAAATATGTACAACATTTCAGATTCCTGGGATCTATTGCTAATAATTGTTTAGACATTTTCTCCTACTGTTAACGTATTTGTAACTTTGGAAGTGGGTCATAAGTTAGATAGAAAAAGCACACCAAAGTGAAAAATGCTATACAAACTTGAATAAACTGGAACACTCGTAATTAAGATGACAGCTGAATGGACCATTCCAAGTTTGTCAGGTGCCTTTGAAATGGAAATAGTAACATAATAAGCAAGTCAAATATTAAGGCCAGAATARAAATATTATACTGATTCAAAAACAGTTTTATGTAATACTTGAATTAACTTTTTTCTGGCTGGTTAACAGCTTGCTTTCATTATAAGTAAAAACAAAACACAAGGCTCCTGTCCTCAGACCTTCTTGCACTTGCATCTAGTATAACTGCTGTGATGGATGATTATTCAGACTACAATTGTTCTTTTGGTGTCCATCCTCCCTCATCCTTTCCAGATGTATTTATTTATATAGAAAAAGTATTCTACAAAGGAAAAAAAAATCCCCACTCTATCTCCAGTTTTGTCAATTTTGCTCTCGAACAGAGCAATTCTCAGCACCAAATAAGGCAAGCCACTTCTGCCCCAGTTCCACAAATCATTCAAAATCAGCCATATAAAAGCTAGTAACAGGAACAATAGTTGCATGAGAAGTTGAGCAGACCTGTCGGTAACAATTACCTATTCCTCTCATTTCCAAGCAGCCTTGTGACTTATGCCACTGTGGTCTTTGTAACTTATTTAGCTTGGCTTCTATTCACTACACCAGTTTAATACTTGCTTTCTCTCCTATGTTAACTATAAAATTTTTATTGCATGTTCAAAGTGAACAACAGAAAGCCTGGAGAAATCTCTAAAAGCTACTATAGATTTTAAAGACTAGCAAGAGACATAAGAAAGGGAGYTTCAGTTATAGCTGTGCAAGTGTGTTTTAACTAATGAATAGTCCCTGCCACCGGCAGTTCAGTGCCTTGTAAGATACATTAGGGCCAGTAATTGCACTTGTCACCAGCCTGCAGCTCCTGTGCTGCTCAGTGCTTTCTTTTCCCTGCACAAGGAGACAGAATAAGTCACTAAGCCAGAACATGCCTGCAAGTCTCTGCCAACTGCTACTCTAGAGGAAGACAAGGGCAGGACATTCCTTATCAAAATTTAACATTGTTTGTTAAACACAGAAAACATGTTTCATATGCTATATTTCAGGTAAAATAGAYTTTTAGTTTAAAAATATATATTTAATAATTAAACTCAGTTAAAACACTGTACGAGTGAAAGAAAACAGGTTCCAGTAATCTCCTGTTTATTACTGTTTCAAATATCACTGCACTGGATTAAAACCATGCTCTTCGACATGCTCCCATTTCTTGGCTAGGCACTCCTTTATGCTTCTAACAGTTATACACAGCTGAGAGCTGCAACTGCAAAGAAAGACTTCACAAAAATGCTGCTACGCTTGGGATCAACTTACTGATTACAATTACCTTGCTACGTTTAAACTCTCACCTTTGCTCAAGTGTAAATTATCTTAATTTATCACTTATAGAACATTTCATTCAAATAGYGTCCCCAAGAATTGGTTTCTAGTCACTTCTCTATTTACATGCCTGCAAGAAATAATCTCCAACATTTTCCACAACCCTTTCCATTTCTTTTCACATCTAACAGAAGCCCTTGCCAGATTTGCTTTAAAACAGAGGTTTTATTAATTCTTTCCTCAGAYATATTTAAAATATACTAGATCCACCTAAGGGCCACATATCCGAGAGCCTAGTTTCTGCTCCACCTGAAGTGTGAGGGTTTAAACACTAACTAGCAATTAGCAGATATCGCTCACTTGCAGCTTGGCTCTATTCGTGCCATATTGGGCTGTGCCATAAAGCTAAAAGGAGAAGAAGGAAAGATGACGTATTAAAAACCACAAAAAGCTGTTGTGCTATTAAGCTGTTCTAATATTTTCTCCAATAAAACCTCATTGAAAGTTGGTTAAACTGAGATGCTCACTAGAGACTCTAWACTACCCAGGCATTGAAAGAGCAATAGTCATGCAGTCCTTGCTCCAGGGATTTCATACGTGCCGGCCTCCCGAAGCACTGGCAGTGCTCTGAGTGACGGCGGCCACATCAGGCTAATGCCTGTGTAACAGGCCACTAGAGTGCTTTTTTTTCCAACTGAATTATTAGYACATCATTTCCTTTACCTACAATTCCTTCTGCTAACGTGTGGTTAGTCGTTTACATCACCACCTCGACATTAGCTACATCATACTGCAAAGTGCATTTTGAGTGCTAGTACTTAGCAGCTGAATAAATCCATCAAATGAAGTGACAACTGCAGAGACCTGCCAGCAAAGGACACTAACAACATCCTGGAGCGCACTATCAGGAGCGCAGCCAGAAGACCAAGGGAAGGGATCCTCCTCATTTGCTCAGCATTCAGACCACATCTAGGAGGAAGCTGCATTCAGTCATTCAGTTCTGCCCCTTCCTGACCAGGGAGGAGAGCAAGGCTCCTGTCAGGGAGCAGCRCTGGTTCAGCAGGGAGAAAGGACAGTGTGAGGAGACCAGCAGCATCCCTGCCAGTGCCTACAAGGAGGTGCCCAAGATGAYGGAGCCAGGCTCTGCACAACAGTCCACAGCAGAAGAGTGAGAGATGAAAGYGTAAACTGAAACAGGGGAGGTCCAACYGGGTGTAAGGAGAAACTTTTTCACTATTAGGACCAGCAAGTGGTGGAACAGCTCCTCAGGGAGGATGTGCAAACTCCAACTCCAGAAGCTCTCAAGATGTGACTCAATCAAGCCCCAAGCAACTCAGACTGACCTCAGAGCTAATACTCTATTGAGTGGGTTCAGCTAAAAACCTCCCGAGGTCCCTTCCACCTTCATTTTTCTATGATGCCATGAAATCAGTATTTAGTGCATCCATTGAGCACATGTTTTCCACTACAGGTAAGAGCTTACAAAATGGCTTATAGATGAATATGAACCATTACAACACTAATGATCCTGGTATCAGTATACCAGGAGGAATAATACAGACATAAGACAGATCCCAGAGCATTTTAGATTTCTTAGACCCTGGTGCAAAGAGGAACAARAGAAGTGAAGAGAGACTGCTGAGGATTGGAGAGCAGAGGGGGCAATTTTAAACTCCAGTCTTCCTGTATCCATTCATTTTTAATGAGCCACTACAAAAAAAAAAATTGCTTAAAGTTTATTTCAAAAGTTCTTCTTTCTGCTATTCAATGAAATGATTTTTTCACTTTTAAATGGAAAATAAGGGTTGTTAGCTCCTATAAAAACTCAGCTGTGTAACTAACCATAACTACAATATGCTAAATGCCCGCTGGGAAGTACAAGGCTTTCCAACAGACTGAAGCAATTATAGGCCAGCYTGGCCTCCACCTTCCCCACTTGAGCATTCTCTAGCCACTGCCGAGGGCTCACAGAGAGCCTAGTTACCCGGTTTTCATGCATAAATGCAATCAGAGGGCAGCAGCAAATCCCCAGGATCTCACATGTCAGGCCCTCCTAGAAACACTTGGCATTTGAGCTCCCGTGGGTGCTTCAGGCAAGGAAAGCAAGCAAGGCACATGGGTCTTTCTTCAAGAAACCCATAAATTTGAGCTGTTATGCAAACAGATGCTCCCACACACGCACTTAWAAATATATACATATATACAGCACAGTATAATCTGTAAGAAAAAAGTGTAAAAAGAACCCCATAAATCTCATCAATAAGGACAATAAATACCATCAGTTCGTATCCTCTCTTCTCTTTGGTCTTCTCTAGAGCCTCTAGAACAGATCCATCTAGTCACTCCCTGCCTTTGTAAGTTCTTGGATGTGTAATGTGTGAAAGTGCCTTTTTTTTTCCTCTACTTGCTCCTGACTTTCAGGTGTCTCATATCAGACAAGCAAATCCACTAAAAAACTCCCTGTTTGCTCCTATTTGAATGGCAGGAAGGAGAGACACAAARTGCATACAAGAGAATTTTTCCAACATTCTTGTTATAACACTGTGCACAAACAGATTGAGACACTGGGAACTTTAATACACACAGAAGTCAAATTCAATCAATTTCAGAATACACACATTAATGTTATATTCTCCAAAATATTGCTTTGAGAAAAGAACAGACATGATTAGTCTGGCCAACAACTGTTACACCACTGTCTCTGTGAAATACAGATTAATTAATTCTAGCCCAGGCTTTACAGCTTGCAAATCACAAACTTATTTGAATGTTTAGAGCAAATCACCATAAATATAAGCACTTTGAATGACAACAGGATTTTTGTTACATATAGAAAATAACATAATGAATTCCCTTCAGAAAAGGATCTTTAAAAGCATATTGAACACTTTAGTGAGCAAAATTCACTGGASAGTTGTATGATATTTCTCTCCTACTCCATATTACCTTGGCAGAGCACATACAAAAGAAAAACAACCACATCTCTAACTCACATAAGGTGTTTCATAATATCTGAGGATTTGTTTTTTCAAGTCTGTACTGTAGTAATGAATGATACATTCTGACACGTAGGGTAAAATGTCAAAACAGTCATTAACTTGAGCATTGTCATTTGGATTAAGAAATTTACCAAAATTTCCCCATTGATCTAAACCGCACCAACTCAAATCTTACGCAGTTACTCTTCACTCACTGGTGCTGTGTGTTCATCATAAGTTTGATTAAACTATTTCTTGCTTAATATTCTGCACTCTGTGTAAGACACAAACTTCTGCCATGCACAACTGAGTATCGTGTAGGAATTCCTGCTTTCTCCCTCATTAGCTCATCAAGAACTCTGACATTTTCAAAAACACAAACAAAACCTAAAAGCTTTAAGTGACAGAACGAGGCTAACGGCTATAAAACAACACACACGCACACAGCTCTAACCTAAAATTAGAGAKACTGATTCTTTGCAATTTTTAGTTGCATAAATGGCAAGTGAGAGAGAATAAAGCTAGTGACACCACTGACACTRTCTGAAGAACTAGATGAGAAACCAATGCTGGAAAAAAAGAGAGTAAATAATCAATTCAATGGACTGAAACTTAAAATAGGGGGAAAAATGACAATTTGAAAATATTTATGATCCAAAAAAGTAACTACGTAAAGAAATTTTTTTAAAAAAGCAACCAAACAAACCTCCCCAGAAAAATCTCAGAGTAAAAAGTCTAGAGTACAAACATAACTTATGGAAATGCCTTTGAAATTACTGTATTCCCCTCTCTGAAACTTGTGGAATTATCACTAATCAGAGCTTTCTTTCTTAAGTCTCCGTTGCTGTGCAGCATTGTTTTAGAATGGCAATTAAAGAACAGAGCTATCCTTTATCAAAGAGTGTTTTGTAGATGCTCTGCATCTTAAATAGTTAACAGCCTCCGGAGGTCCGTTGCTCATGGTATTACCACCACAGCRTTTTGTTTTAACAAAGGCTCTTGTTACTGGAAGTAGCTGCACATGTTCTCACTTATTTTACGTCTGGTAGAACTATCAGCTCATTACCATTTGCTACCTCCTTAAATCATCCCCTTAGGTCTAAAAAGATCAGACTTCTTTCCATTCAAGATTACAAGTAACATAAGGAAGTGTAGTGAAATTCTACAAAAAAGGGGAGGGGAATTTGCCTTTAATCTGTAATTGTAACAAGAGTGTGAATATGAACTATGTAACACTTTGAAGAACTGCTTGAAGGAATACTTAGTTTCACTGGCTGCAGAAAAAACACAGGAGCAGAGGCAGGCGTGGAGGGCAAGGGTAAATTTGCAACAGTTTCTCTTCTCTTGTAACTCAGTTATTACTTTCAATCCCAATATGTAAGAAAAAAATGGAAATTCATACTGAGCTAGAGTGAATGAGTCRCAAAACACTTTTTTAAAAAACACATCTCACACTGTCTGCCAGTGCTTACAATGAAGCACAGTCACCAATACTTGTAGAAATTAGGGAAAATATATGGGGTTTTTTTGCCTTTTTTTTTTTTTTTTGTAGATTTATCACAGATAATTGCTAGAAGCATYATGTGGTGCTCCATTCAGGCACCTAATTTAAATATATGCTTAAAAAAATTGAAATTGCTGAGATTATTCTTATCCAGAAAATTGATTACATATTCAGTGTACATAGCTTTAAAAATTAAATTTGCTGAGTGTTTCCCAAGTAATTAGTAATTCTGCCTACATATTAGTACCATTGAAAGGAATACATGCCATAATCTGTGGGACACCAGTCATGACTCCCAGAGACTTCAAACCACTGCCACAATAACCAAACTMCTCTTGCAGTGGCCTCTGTCAGTGRAGTCAGAGCTCTGGGAACTCCCAAGTGCTCCCAAGTAACCGAAGAGAGTGGCAGACAATGTGCACACGGGAGATGCGTTTGTGTGAATGCACATAAGTGCTGCAAAGAGGAAAATGCATTATTCTGTAACTTGTAAAAGATGTCAGGAGTTCGAATCACATACTTGAGACAAGCTTTTAAATGTAAGGGGAACATTTTGCCATAATTTTCATGGACTTACTCTAGTCTTTGTATTACCATCGTATAGGGTCTTTGCACTTGATATGTGCACAGAACAGGTGTTTTCCATGCGATTCTCTTCCCAGGGAAAAGATGAAGTGCAGGAAGGCACTAAGCTAGCATGTGCCCTAGTAATCTGGAGATGACTGAAGCAGCTGGAACCGCTTGCATTTTTAAAGATACAAGTACACACGCACAGAGTAAACAAGTCCTTATTCTGATCTGTATTAATACTTACCAGATGCAAAGAGATCAAGAAAACAGTCTAAGGCTACTGTTGTGGTCAAGTCTAATCTCCCAAGGGACTTACTCAGAAATCAAATCCGCATGTTCGTAAAACAAATGAGCTTGTGGGAACCTGTTCCTAGGAGCTGCAGAATTAAGTTGTCAGGCGACTCTTGGCCATTTGCATTATGAATCAGCTGAATACTGATCTATTGGCAATTTTGATGCATATAACAATACTTGCATTCTTCTAAGGATATTTGATTCAAAGTATTTATAATACATTATCTTACTTAGAATAATAGGTGGCTAGAAAATAAAACTGCATAAAAAGCATTTTTGAATGCTCACTTCATCTATTTTCCAAAGTCAAATAGGATTTTCTCTCTGGTGAGCTCAAAATATTAAAAAAAAAAAAAATTCTCCCCAAAAAAGTACCTACCACTGCACTAAGGGTATGCAATGGAAGCACCATAAGGCAGGAGAGGCTCCCAGGCACAGTCCTGTATCGGCACTTGGCAAAGGCCAGCAGAGAATCAAGTGTCAGTATCTGCCTCCAAGTGTCCTGTTCACGTGTAAAATAAGAGACAACCCTTGTTCTTGTGCTTCTGTAAGGCTGAAACCATGGAGACAAGGCAATCAGTGCACTAGCTTAACTGTTCATGTGATATAAAGGAAATGGAATAGTTCTTTCCCCTTCAATTGAATCCATGTTTTATTCGTCAGCTGCAGTGCTGTGGATGTCTCTGCCTAAACAACACAGCTCAGTGATGTTTAAATATGTATAAATATAAGAATTACTGATAGAAAACATTTTTCCATAAGTATATAAACATTTAAGAATATATAGGTATTTATAAGCCTAGTCATTATTTTATATTACTTTTAGCCATAATACTCAACACTTCCTTCTCATGCAGAATAACATGCATCCAGAAACATCATTTTTCACTGCAGTATCTTAAAGCCTGAACCCAGTAGGCAGAAAGACCATAAACTTGTCTTCCATGGAAGACAAAGTTATTTTTGCTTTAAATTTTATACACTTCACTGGGGAATAACATAGAATTTCTAACTTCCCCCAAAGACAGAAATTCTTACAAGGACAAATTAAGCAACTCCAAAGAACATTATTACTGGAATCTTCTCTAAGTTATCTAAGGAGACACTATACAGAGCACTGACATGAACTAGCATAGGAAAGCAAGACTCAAAGCTTGGGTGATCTTATCTGCACAGCACACAACAGAGAAACAAGAGGAAGAAATAACCTAAGACAACCGCATCATTTTTGCTTTTCCTGGATTTTACACCTTCCCCTTTCTTCCAGGAAGATTCATGTACTAGATATATCCTTTCCAAAGCTGCTACCACTAACCAACTTTCCTGTCTTGAGGCAATGTGAAACAAGTACTTTTTTCCCCCCCTTTCTTTTTTAAAGTCACTCTTACAGGAGGTCCAAAACACATCATGTGTGCCTACCTCATTTGTRTAGGAACATAGAAAAATATTGCTTATAAGGACTTTCCCAGAAAACATAAAGATATTACTAGAGAAAGATTTTAATATCACAAAACAGTTGTAGGCAGTAAGAGTATAGATGCAACCACTGGGAAATAGTTCATACAGAAGAAATAAATTTCCTATTTTTAAGATTAACTTTTCCCTACAATTTTAAAATGCTAGCTAGGGTCTTTTGTTATTTTAAACAAAACAAATTCTTTAAGCACTGCAACAAGCTCTTAAGGACCCCTCTTGCTAACTGAAACAAAAGCAGAGACCAACATTAAGCCTTTGAGAAAAATTTGAATAAAAGGATGAACAAAAGGAGTCTAAGCTTTGACTGCAACATTGAAAAGTAGCAACAACACAGAATAAGGCAGGAAGAGGCAAAAATGTTACTTTAACAAGTTCATTCATAATTAGSAGAACATGCAGAGGCCTCCACTCTAGCCAGGGAAGAGCTCCCCAGTGCAGGACACAGTTCCCAGCAGGAACTCGCCTGCTGCTCTGGTGTCACTGCCCCCCTACAGCAAGGTGCCAGCCATGCACCTGAGCAGAAGAGCCCTGCACTGCATTCAATGCAGTATTGCAGCTCTCCTGTGGCTCTGAAAGGGATTCAAGCAAGTGTTACCACTAATTTTTGAAGTATTGCCTTGATCAATACTCAGACTTAAAAACAATGTAAAAATCAGCCATTCTTAAAAATATATTTTTAAAATAATTTAGGAAATACTTATTGATCATTTTACTCACAAGCACCCTTCAAACACTGCTGTTTGGATCTCATTAACYATTCACAAAGTGTAATTCAGTCTAGTACACCTGCTGAACTAAAACAGCCACATGAAACATATGCCGCTGTCAGGTCCTATCAGTTCAACTTGCTTACCAAAAAGGAAAGAACACCCACCAGGAACACACAGAGAAAAATAAATCTTACAACACCTTACAGCTACAAAATCCTGCACAAAGTATCTGCATGCGTTGCTGTTTCTCTGGCATTTCACAATGGGCAGAAGAGGCAGCATTAAAAAAAACTCAAGATCTTGAGATATCATTATGAACCACTGTTCACACAGTTTTGCACTAAATAGTTCTTCTTTTTCAGAAGAATGTCTATTCTTTATCCTTCCTTGGCCTCCTTTACTCCAAAACCTCAGAGGGACACAGCTCGTTTACCAGAGGCTTTTAGAAAGGGACACTGCTAATCCTGTCTGTGAACAGGAAATATTTAGTTGGGCAGGGGCTCTCTGTTTTAAATTTATGCCGAATTCCAGTGACTTACTCCTATCTGCCTATAGCCCTTTYCTAACCTGAACTTAAGGCAAAACTTCAAAGCAGTTAAAGGAGGAAACAAAAACTTCTTCACAATTTACATGTGAAATATTAGTTTACATTTAAGTTTTAGAATGTTGAGCTTAAGGCTCTCACACAAGAATTCCATTTACGATTTATGCTTCAGAAGAACAATTAGAGTCTGAAAAGCTACTATAGAACAAAAGCTTTGTTCTCCTTTTTAGCTGATAGCTGCTTAAGAGATAAAATATGTATTTTTTACTTCAGGGTTGCTCAGCTGCAGAAAAGAGAGATATGTTTATAGTTGTAAGGAAACTTTCCCATTCATCTCGCAAAGTCTTCATGAGATTTCTCACGAGAACTATTTAATGAATTTTGAGCCTTTATTGTTCAAGGAACATGTCAAATTTATGAAAGCAAAGGCTTCAGTTTTAAAGTGTGCATGGAAGAAGAGAAGGTTGAGCRAAGATGAATTGCAATAGCTTTAAAAATGTCTGGTTTATATCTGTCTGTAGATGAAAGGTGCTGCAGAGTGTTGCACTTTCCATTTTATTTAAGTGAGCAYAAAAATAAGATGGCTTGCTTGCAAGTGAGAGAAAGGTAAGTCCTGTAAAGCCATATACTTAAGTATACGTGTAAAAGACTTGCAAGTCTTTTGGCAAAGAGCACAGCTTGCTTCTCCCTGGGAGAACARCTACAGAAGAGGCTGGGACCTAGCCTGTGTCTAGCAACAGGTCACAGTTCAGAGTAAAATAGCGACAAGTTACAGACGCTGCAGCTGTGATTCTTACTGTCCTTCTGCCCCCATGTCCCACACACGAGAAACTTGAGCAATAGAAAAGAGTTTAAAGAGCAGCATACAACACTGTCTGTTAATATAATCCTCCAGCTCTTTTTAATCATTTAAAAAAGCCCAAACCTTTCTGTGTTGTGAGACTAGTCGAAAAGGAAAAACAACAACTATTCTATGCCAGAGCTGGAAAGTTTACTCCAGTAAGTGAAATGTAGCACAGAGGTTGAATAGCAAAGGATGCGAGATACTGGCAATATTAGTTTCATTACTGAAAGAAGTTTTATCAATCTCATCTATCACAGCCTCTATCCTAAGCCTAATTTAGGTAAAAGAAAGCAAAATAAAAGATTGATTATTTATGATTTCTGGTTTAAATAGATGATTAGTGATAGTTATTTAAAACTAATGTTCAATCTGATGAAATAAAACATTGTTGTTTTGAAAAGTTGCTGTATTCTATTTGATTAGTCCACTTAATAGGAAAGTAAATTGAACAACATACTGTATCAAATCCATTCACTTCAGCATTCTTACATGAAAACCRATCTTGTGTTGCAAGTTGTTGATAATTACCTTGAAATACTGGAACAGTTATGCAGCAGTTTGAATTAAGTGAATAGCAACTTGTTTTGCAACATAAAGGATTACAGAAAATACAGCCTATATATATCAAAGAAAACTTCATGCTACAGTTTTAACCTAGCTATGAAAGTACAGTCCAGAAAAAATTATCACAAAAGTCTTCTATATAAAATATCAAGAGATCTTGGATTTTATGAAGCTCATAAGTAATGTGTTCAAATGCCAACACTGTAGAACAAACAAGGGAGACTTCTAGATGACATTCTCCCTACTCATAAGAGATAGGTGAGCAAATTCACTTAACACAGATTCCTTTTCATGTTCACCGCTGCAGCATTTCCTAACAAATATCCTAATGCAGCGAACAGAATTGGCATTTCCTCTTGAATAAAGGGGTTTTGTCTGTATGACTATGCCTGCAGGAGGGCTTCTGCCAACGTAGCTAATATTTCAGAGGGAAAGGAAATTACCTTCTAAGTGGCATTACCATGAAGTTACAGAGTATGCAGAGTTAAGCGCAAACCTGGTTTGGGAGTCAGTTAAAGGTCAAGGCTGCTAGAGGGCAGCTTCCCACTAGAGTAAAGCTCTGAAGTTTAATTATTTTCAGGGAAAACTCTGCTGATAGGGCTGAATTTTATAGCTAACACCACTCATCAAAAGAAGTCATTTTCAGGGCTGAGGTAGCCATGGACCACTGACCAAAAAAGACAAAAAAACCCAACAACATCAGAAGAGGTACTTTTATGCTTCCTTTAAAAAAAAAAAAAAAAAAAAAAAAAAAAAAAAAAAAAAAAAAAAAAAAAAAAANAAAAAAAAAAAAAAAAAAAAAAAAAAAAAAAAAAAAAAAAAAAAAGAAAAAAATGGTAGTTGCAATGGCAATGCATCACATTTTCAAAAGCTATTGAAACACATAAAAAAGTATATTTTCTTTTGAAATAACATAAGGGTGTTTGAAGAACTATTATCACTACCCTTTATTAATGTAAAAGGTTGACTTCATTTTATTGTCAGAAGGGACTCCTCTGTTATGTAGGTACAGGTTCTTCTGCCCATCCAAACTGGTGCTGTAGGTGACTGGTAAAGTATCCATAATACRGAAACATCCAAAATATATATCCAAATATCCAAAATTCAGGCCAATTAGAAAGCAAGAATTTTAAAGTGTTTCAACCCCAGCACAGACTTCTGGACTACACAGGACCACAGAGACATCCAGAGTGTCACCCCATACTCCTCCACAGCAGAAGGGTGAAAAGGTGGTAAACTGAGGCAGGGGAAAAAAAAGTCACCTGTTGCCAAATCACAGGATATGTATTGAAAACTTAATTCTGAAAAAGTGGAGCTCCTAGCCTAGCAGTTTCATAGCCTGTGTCCTCCTTCACAGACTGTTAGTTGTATATTCAAATCACAAATCTAATCGCACTGATTACTCATGGATCAAACAGAGTGTAAAATATTCAAGAACACAAACCCATTCTTTGCCTAAATACTCAAGGCTTGCTTAGGAATACCTACTTAAAGGGTACTTGTTAAACAATAAATGGAAAGCAGAATGAATATCATATATAAATGTCTTTACACGCAGCTCTRGCAGCCTTAAAAGCGAGATAGTCACATTTAATGAGAAAAAGGCCATCCGTAGTTTCAAAATTTGGTTTAATAAAAGAGATGTTGCCAAGGTTTTCTGTGGGGAATAAGAGAAAAGAGGAAAAATACATACATTATAAGTTAGCTGCACCAACATTTGAGTATATGAAGAGAGCCAGTAARGCCTGATGTTCCAGCTGAGGCAATAGATTATTCACATCTAGCGCACTCACCCAATTTGATGAAATTCCTGGCAGAGCAGAGTATACTATCTCAGAGCTAACCTTTAGAGAGGCAGGGGGTTTTGTTGAAGTTAAGGCTTATTTAAAACACAATGTATTTTTCAAATGCAGAGAAGTTATGTAAATATTAATCTTTTGTCATAATTTGCACTTTAAAAAAGACAGTTTCTAGCATGAACAAGTTCAAAATGAAAAAAGTGAGAGTTGTAATATTTTAAAAGTGATTTTTTGCAGCAGCTCCTAAATTCTGAAGGAATATCTGAACTATTATAACTTTTGCCTGTGAAAATAAACAGCCTTTATTTTAATGATGAATACAGCAAAATTGCCTGAAGTGTACAGTTTGTCCTAAATGGGCAAGTCCAACGGGCACAAATTTATTGAATTTAAATTTAATAAGTCTTAAATGCAGGACGTGGCATAGTTCTTTTTTAGGGAATTTTTTTTAGCAAGTCCATCCTTATCAATCCTGGATAAAATTAAAGTAGAAAATATCTTGTTCCCATGTCTTGTCTTTAAGCTCTATAGATTCTACTGTTTCTCAAGCAATCTTTATCTTACCGCTTTCTAAAAATAGAGTGATGGACATTAATATCCCTCAGRCACAGTTCATTTCTTTGTTAATCCTTTCCCCAGGTAGAAGTACTCTCAGCAAACTCAATGACACTTCATCACTTTGCAGCAACATGCGAAAGCGCACTTCATTTGCCCGGCCTTAGGGAACCGTAGCCTATAGCCCTGCTGATAATGGCCRGAAGGGTATCTGAGCAAGACTGTCGCTACTCGAGTCAAGAGAGACATAGAAGCTACTGGCTTCCTGTACATTCAGGCTGTGAACAGTAAGCAACACTCACCACATCAACATTTACTAATGTGAGAAAGTGCATATGTGGGAACAGAGAAGGACTAAAATGAGTGTATGAATATGAATGTTTTTTTCCCCACAGTGTAGCCTTTTCATCATGAGAAAAGCCACACACACATACCCCACACATCTTTTCAAACACTTCTGAGACTKACTCTATCTTTTTTGACAACAGGGAGGATACACAGGCGTGAAAGGTGACTAGCTATCAATAGAAAGCATGCATAGGGCCTGGCAGGAGGTTACTAAGATCAAGCAGGACAGAAAGTGGCCAAAATGAGAGCTAAATACATTATTAAAGATTTCTCTTCCAAACSAAGACAAATCTCATGCTACTGGAAAGGGGATGTTTTGTTACAGTAAATATTTTTTACACACAGAATTGCAACATTTGATCATTTTCCTCTTTCCTCCTTCAATGCTAGTAYCAAAATGAAATGAGAAATTCTTCAGTGGGCTAATCTTAGAAAAAAGTAATTTCATTTTTTTTTTCCTTACTTTCAATGATGTTTTGATTCACCATATCTGTCATTGAGAAAACATGTACAAAACATTTTGTRATTGCAAAATATAGAAATAAACTAAATTAACTGAAGGTTGACACAATGCAGAAGCATGSTTACAAAGCATATTAAATCAAAATAAGTAAATAACATCAAGGCCAAAAATCTCAATCTATGTTCCTTGTGTCACAGACATAGATCTCAACCGTATATCAGCTTTTATTTAAAAAAAAAAAAACCCAACACCACACCACACACCACACCATATTTGTTCCTTCCTTCCAGACTGCCCATTCTGCCTCTTTAT
This sequence comes from Eudromia elegans, assembly GCA_003342815.1. Lineage (NCBI taxonomy): Eukaryota > Metazoa > Chordata > Aves > Tinamiformes > Tinamidae > Eudromia > Eudromia elegans. Next base: position 2,752,739 of record PTEX01000062.1, on the reverse strand, counting down.
TCTAAAGCATATTTAGGAAGAAAGCAGAGAAAGCAGTATAGTTTTAACACAGATGTCATATTTACTATCTATAGTATTTCCACATTTATTTTGCTAATAACTTTATTGTGAGGAGCAAACAAACCATTTCTCTAGTTAAAKGATGTCTTTCCTTAATATACAAAACAGACCATTTTCACAGATACCCTTTCTGTATTTGTTTTTACATTTGGAGATTTTGAATAAGGAGGATGATTTGTGATATCTTTCTTCTCTAATATACTTACTAAAGTATAAAGGGGCATGGATGAAGGTACAGTCTAGAATGAGAAGTTAGATTAGAACCGAGGGACATGATGAACATCAAGTAGTTATTCACTCGAATACACCAAGCAAAATGAGGCATCGTTACCATCTACACTCAGTTACTTAATACAGTCACTGTACAAAAGATGGGAGATCTAGTTCTATCTATAGTGAGCATTGTAAGGTTGTCCTACTTGACAGTCGATTCCTAAGAACTAAGATAGATACTGAAAATAATCTAGTACAGATAGTACAAATATCTTTGAAAGCTTTAGTGCTTTATACACCATGAAGGTTTAAGTTTTTCCATGAAGAACTCATATTCATGAAAAAATTGCAAGCAGATCAAGGTMGCTATGTGCAAACTTGCAAAACTGGACCTAAGGCTGTGAAACTGACCTTCTATTATTTTAGTAAATTTCTACCATATTAATTGTACACAAATATGAATACAAACTAATTATTCTGTAGATAACCAAATTCTTTTACTGCCCTTTCATACAAATTAATGTGAAAGTCATATTTCTCTCTAGCATACATGTATCTTTGCAAATGCCAGCACAGCAGTGTGATAAGGTTTGTATATTTCTTTTAAATTCAATTAGATGCAAACATAATTTTTGTTTTCTAATAAATTATGCAACCAGACACCAGACCAAAATTTGCCAATTTTCAAAGTGAATGCAGAATAAAAAACTGGGGAAAAAGTACAAACACAAAGCTATTTTATAATGTACAAGTGAATGAAAAGGCTTATTGTAGATATTTGACAGTTCAGAAGCAAAGATATTGAGGATCCAGAGTATTTCAACCCCAGATATACAAATAAGCTGTCTCTCTTCCCTTTCTAAAGGAAGGGTTATCAGTTAGCAGCACAGAATGTAGGTATATACATTTTCAAAGACAGGTATAAATTAAAAAGAAGCCACAGTTTATTTGATACTTTAGCTTCCTACTGCAGCTAGACAGAAGTAGAATGACTACATCACCATGGATTTCAAAACTGAGTACCTAATTCTCAACCTATTTACATCCTGTGTGCCCACATACATCTGTGGAAAATTAGTGAAACACAACTGGATCTTGGGCAGGGTAGGTTTTGTGTTCTTTATACAAAAAAAAACAACACAACACACTCCATGAAGTGTCTGAGGAGTTTCCCAACACGTTGAACCCTACTCATCCCAGCAGTATTCTTTGTGCTGAAACATAAATTGAACTTTCATGAAGATTTAATAAAATTATTCTTGAAAAATGCTGTCTTAGTTTTAGCTAATAAACAATCAAGAGTTCAAAGACAGCAAAACAGTCACATTGCAGACTCCTACACTGAACTCCCTCTTGCAACAATGCATTTAAAGGGGGAAGGGAGAAAAAAAAAGGGGAAAAAAAAAAAAAACCCCACACAAAAACACCACACCTCCCCTATATGCATTTTCTGTGAAGGTAGGAAATTCTGTACTATGACATGCTACATACAGAATCAAAAATGGGGTGACTGGCAATCCACAAGAGAATCCCTGCACCAAATACTCTGAAATCAATTAGACAGTGATATAACCACATTTCAGAAGACAGAGGGTCAAGGAGAAAGTGATGCATCATTTATACAAACAGACACACTTTGTTGCATATGCTATCAAGGACCTGCATGTCCTTGGAAATGTCAATTCCTTCTATTGTTTCCAAATCTGCTTTAGCTAACATATTCCTCCAGATAATCTCACTTCAATAAAGTTAAATACTATTAACCGCCATGGCTTTCTTGTTACTTCCACCTTTTATTAACTTATTTAYGGCTTTAAGAGCATTATTAGATCTATTTCTATTGCAATAGGAGAGGAAAGATAATGAGATTACAGTAGTAAAGGCACCCATTTCTGGGTGCTGATTTAATAAAGAGAATTCATTTTAAGAACTAAAGCAGTGGAAAAAAAAAAAAAACMMMAMYTTTTTTTTTCCTGTAGAGTGCAATTCCATGAACCAGGGAGCAGCTCTTACAGGGGAAGGTAGAGAACTGCTTTGGAACCCTACTTGGAGTCTCACTAGACTAGTAGAAGAAAAATAAGTGGAAGAGAAGAACACAACAAGGAAATACAGGAGATGCATCTAAAGTGCAATAATCCAAATAACCAAGTCAGGAGAGCCTTCTCAGCCTTGAGCACACAGAGTTCCATGGGACAGAGCAGCACTGGCAAAAGCTAGGTCAGATGTTTGCCAGAACATGACATCTTATGAAATTYCACCATTGGAGATGTCTGATACACATTTTATCTCCAATAATCATACCTTACCTGCAAGATGCAGGGGGTACAACTGGGAAAGGTGTCTTCTGACAATTCTTAGTCTGTGCGTACTGACAGATGTTTCACTCTGAGATCTACTCCCATTTCTTAATAAGAAACTTTGAAGATGAACTTTCCTTTCAGCTGCCACTCAAGATTTTCTTCTTGAAGTAGATACACTTTAGATCTAAAATAGAAAAGAACATGTCAAATTTGGTTATAACTGAAATTCAGCTTGACATAGTGTTAAAAACACTGTTACAAAGCTCATTTGTTGATCACCAAAAAATAGGTTCAGATAAATAAATCAAAGATACTAACATTAAAAAAAAAAAAAAAAAAGGAGGGGGGGGGTATTTTTTTCACTTAACCAACCAATGAAAAATGGCAAAACAAGAGCTTCAGAACAGAAAAGCTTGTGTAAAAGCAAGAGTGAGCTAGAGTGCTGCAAGCCAACCAAACTCACTATTTCAAACTTGCCAATAACAAAACCCAAGAATTTTTAACAGAATTTCCTTAATTTCCTTTCAGAATTTCTATGACCAAAAATAGAAGTCATAACAGCCAGAAAGGACCAACAATGACCAGTCTTGMTGACTACTTGTTTTAGCAACTTAAGTGAACACTACAAATGCTCCATAAAATGGATGCTTTCAGCATTTAATTATACCATACCTTAAAACATATCCTAGTTTGAATATGGACATTGAATAAACTGTAGAAGAGCCTTACAKAAGTCTAGAGTGTTCTGCCTGATTTACAACTCTAGTTATGTAACTACTTTCAGGATAGTCAACATATAACTGTACAAGAAGAGTATACCATTTTTGCAGGCATTTCCACATCTGTCCATTTGAACACTCCTTTAGATGGAGCTTTTCATTATTGCTCGGCTCTGGGTTTCTTACACAATTGTCTATTGCAGCAGTGGATTATAACTAAAAGGTACTGGACAGTAAGATTAAGATTCTATATCATTATTCTCCAATACTGTTAGATCTGCCATCCAAATGTACGTAACATGCTTCTCTATCTGCATTGCCCCCTCCTGCTTTGCCTGATTTTTGCCAAGGTCCTATCTCTTTGGTTGCAGCAGGAATACCCAGGGAAAGTTTAAAGTCACTTGTGCACCTGTGCTAACAAACCTTCCTCAGTGTGAAAACCTGGGAATATGGTCATCTCACAATTATTAAAGCTAAAAGCTTACAAGCTGAGCACAGTTTGGCTCAACACAGAGCCACCTCAATCCATACAATCCAAGAAACATTGCTGTTAGCTAGAACACCTGAGTCTTTCACTGGCTGTARTGAAAGCTCAATGGAAACCTGTTGATGAAGTGATACACTGTCCAAGCAATCTTGTAAGAACCCTATTCTAATCCTTCTTGGTTTACAGATCAATTAAATCCATAATAAATAATTTTGCAGTAAACAGTTAAGCTTTACCTTTAGAAAAAGATGCAAAGGCCCTCAGGACTACAGAGTGGTGTAAAAAAAAACTCTTTATAGGTTTTAATTCATGATTTCCCAAAATCATGATTCCTCAAAGTACTGCTCAAATCACTATGCTTTTTGATATGCTGCCCAAGAAGGACTAACTTTGGTATGCAGTCCCAACACTGTAGTCCTATTCAAATAATCTTCCATGGACAAAATGCTACTAATTTCTCCTTTAAATTAACTCTTCARCGTAATAATGCTAATAATGCTTTATATCCCTTTGTGTAGTTTTAGCACACCACATATACTGTAATAGAATTATCTATAGCTCACAAAAGTAAAGTGTTCATAGCACTTTCAAAGATASTTCTTTGAATATTATAAAAATATCATTAAATAGCTTTTAATCAGATTATAAGAAGCCACCAGAGGAATGCCTCCTGCCATATCTCACTGATAGAGACAAAAGAACTGTTCACTTCCTTCTTCCTGAAAAAAGATCAGGTAAGAGTCGCACTTCATTCTTCAACAAATCCCTCTTAAAGATTGAGGTCCATTTAAGTCGTTCACAAACAGTGAGTGACTAAAACCTGTCTCAGTTGGGAGTTCTTTGTCTATTGAAAAGATGTCAGAAAACATACTACTAATTTTAATTTGATAGACTGCACTTATCTAAAGTAAATCCAAGCTGCTTCTGAACCACCACAATTCATCAAGTTARCTTACTCACATGGGAAGAATGTATTCTGTAATCTTTTAATAATAAAAGAGAAAAATCAYAAATTAATCACTCCTTTTAATTGCTTCTTCTCATACTTTGTGGGAGTACTTAGCATCAAGATTTTGTTCCTATCAGGAGGATATAGGACTGCTCAGGAGACTTTACAGAGCAGTCTGTTTAATACTGCATTTGGGTTAATGCTACAGCTGCTGCTCCTRCATTTTCAGTCTTCTGAATGTTTACAAGAACCAAATTGAATTGGCAAGGACCAGGTTATGAAGTCCAAGTTTGTCACCTCTAAGAATAAACAGCATGCCACTAATGAGCATTCAAGTACTAAGCGTATATTCAAGCCACTATTTTTCTCTTATAATTACTGGAAACTACTTCATAATCCAGGGTTTGAGATCTCAGGGAGCCAAACACATTCACAGTGATGTTTCATGGGAAAAGCAGTGGAAACAACCTTAGATCTTATCATCTTGTCAGACTACCCCTCCTAGTCTAGGAGTACCATTCCAGTAAAAGAGAAACTAGTCCAAAAAAAAAAAACACTCACAGAGTAAAACACACTCAAGGGGTTTTGAACAAATTTAAGAGAGAGCAGCCAGGCATGCCAGAGAGATCTGTATTTTACCAAGGGCTTACTGAGTGCTAATATCACACAGGCTCTTACTATAAGACCACACCTAGAAAAGAGCTTCACTTAGCAAGAAGGAAAAAAATAGCTTATTACACAAAYTCCATACTTAACTTTCAAGTTACATTTCATTAAGCCTAAATCTTTACTCTGTGATTCTAAGCAGCCCATAAAAATAAAAAGGAAAAACTGCTATGAACATGAGAAAGTACCCTCAGCAGTACACCCCAACAAAGCAACAGAAGTCTCCATTTTTGTATACATGCCCTCTGCCATCTCCTGAGCATAGCCTGGCTGCATTAGCTACTCACCAGACACATGCAGTTGCCAGATCCTACCAGGGCACTCTGAAACCTACCCACCCTCAACCCCTCTAACTGCACAAAAAAAAGACCTTTTTATTACAAACCAAGGAGCAACCACAACACACCCTAACAAGCTGCCTTCAAAAGAACTGCAACACACTGCAGAAATGGCCAGGCCAGCTCAACAGGTGTGGCTTTGCTCCTCGTCCTAGCAAGCCAACTTGCACCTGTCTTTCATGCTTATCTCTGTTGCTCCTCACCTACTGCAGTGCAAATATGGCTCATTTTCAGTGCAAGGACTTATAAGGACTTGAAGACAAAGAGCTCTAAATAAAGATTCTCTCCTAGGTAAGAAATAGATTGGTTAAAGAGAACTGCACTTCTAGCCTTTGCTTTCCTAGTAAACATAGTTCTCCTGCAGCAGAGAGGAGTCCCCAGGTTTCAGCTAGGGCAYTTCAGCTATAGGCACCAAGCTACCATACCCTTCTTTGCAAAGAAAAGCTTGTGTGGCAATTCAAGTCCAGCACCAAACCCCATTCAGGACCCATTACGACAGACAGTGTGCATGCTTAATGAAGACAGAGAGCAGCCTGACAGATCTTCTGGGGAAAATGAGTTCCTGAAAACAATTCTTCACTCCTGAAGCTACACTGTTCTTGYCATAGCAGTTGCTTTCCCATGTTAATTGCTTATATTTTGCTGTGATATTAGCTCTGAATTACAGTAAATTGTTATGCCAAATAACAGCAAGGTTATTTAATGCATATTCTTTCTAATACTGGGCCATGAAGGTACCTAAAAACAAACTAACTCCCAGGCAGTCATTACTGCTCATTTCCCTGTGTAATCACCTATGYGCAGTGTACAAACATGTAAATTCTAATTTGGTAGCACATTATACTCTGTGCGTTCACTTCACCTGRGGCTAAGTGGCCACAGGTGTTATGGACTGATCTCTCTGCTAATCAGATACTGAACCTCAAAATGAGGTAYACTGGTTTACCAAACTTACTCCAAAGGTATATGTAGTCGTCCTCAGCTGTAATTAAAGATACTTGATTTCACTACATTTTCAGACGTAACAAGCATTAATAGTCCAATCAGATGAAMTGTTGTTTTCAAGAAAATATGAAAGTTCATGTTGTGTCATTCATTGTCACCTACACAAAGAAGCATGCCTGGTGTTGGCTTCAGCCTGGGAAAAAGGTTGCACAGCAATATTGTTATAATTTTTCTAACCATCCCAAAAAGAGATTCTGTTCAAGCTAAAATGTACAAGCATCTTACCCTAAGATTAAAGTGCTGTATATCCTCACAAAGAGAGGATACAAAGAGAGCCAACAGAGAGCACTTGTCAACAAAGAGAACAGTGGTCAAGCCCAGAGCAGATGGCAGCATGCCATGAAAAAGCAGCAGAATTCTTCACCTTAGGCAGTCAAGCCAGGGCAGATATTGATTGCAAACACAGGATTCACCCATGCCTAGATGTTAGCCACACAGAGATAAAAAAAAAAAAAAGAGAAAAAGGTAATTATATGGACATCAAGTGAGAGACTGACCGGCCCAAAATATAAAATCTACAATGTAGTTTCCCTGCTAGTTTAGCTTGAACACCATCCCCATACAAATTCATTTMTTTTACCCAAAATTCCTTTAAGAATTACCTCAAGCTATTTAACAAAATATATTTTGAAATATTACAGTAATATTATTCATTTTAACTGAGACTTAAATGTAGATGTTAAATTGGATGTTAAATCCTTACCATCCAATATTGGTAAGGATTACTTCCTCTCAAATGCTACCAAGTCATGATTTAATACTTACTTTTTAAATACTCAACCATGACAACAAATGYRCTGTAGATTCTGTGAACATCACTAGCCTGGTAATTAGAACGCATTAAAGAAAAAAAAAAWGAGAAAAAAATTAAATGTCAAATTGCTTACGTAAAAGYAGAATGTACTTCTCAAATAATTTTTAAAGGATAATCTTTTCAATGATCTTTATGTCTTATGCTTCAAATTTAATAAACTCTCAACCTCTCACATAAAAAAACAACTTACAGAAAGATTTTTTTTCCYCTTCTAAAGGAAGAGATGCCTAGAATGGCCTGTTAGCACTACCACTCAGGACCAGAAGACTAAAACATCTTGACAAGGACACAGCAGTGATATGCTGGCTGCCAACATACTAACTGAACAAGGTAACAGCCATTCCGGGTTATAAGCTTCCCATGATAAAAGAAGAGGAACCAAAGGTACAGTTCTGTTCCTCACTTTTTCCCTAAATTTACTGCATACTAATCCTTCCACTCACAATATATAGTTGGGTGCCACAATTCTAGCATACAAGTTCCAGACAGAGCAGATATGGAGAGGCTGTCACGCTAGGGGTGAAATTAGCGCAAGGGCTATTAGGGAAGGCAGGATAGTCATATAAAAAATAGTTGTTAGGACACAGGCTACAGAAACAAAACCCAAAAAGCCTTCCAGAAAACTTACGTCACAAAAATACCATGTCCTCAAGCAAGAATTTTACCTTATTCCAGACCTAAGAGCAGGTAGAACTATGTAGGATAAGAACATTACCTTTTTCATTTAATTTTGCCTTGCCTTTTCCAACAAAGCAACTGATTAATTCATTAAGCACGTACCAACAAATTAATTGGAGGATTTACAGGAAATGGCATAGGAGAWTCTGCAGACCAGTATTGCTCCTGAGAGTGAGTACTTCCTCCAGCTCCCATAAATAAACTGTTCTATGGCAGAAATCAGAATGATTACAGTGGATAAATGTGTACATAAGCTTGTGTTACTGAACCAGCTAGCACCCATTTGCCTAAATTTTCTCCCAAAAGGCTGACTACTAACTCCACCTTTTGGCAATAACCGCTTTGCACTTACTCTGATATAAAGAAAATGCCAGCAGCATAACAAGGTTTTAGTGACCCAGATGTGAGAAGGTTTTGCAGCTCAAAATGCTTAATGTCAAGTTGTTATACGCACCGGTAAGTGATGCGGGCAATGAGGACAAGAAAATAGCAAACAGCAAAGTCTTAAAAGCTAARTCTCAGCTCTCTTGTGATAGCATAACATGGAGCCACCTCTGTCTGTATTTTGGAAGTTTGCATTGCCATTTGATAAAAAATATTAGCTCTGCTGACAGCTTTCATCCATGATTCAATGATTAAGGCCTCTTTTGACAAGACTGGAAAGAAAGGTGCTGGACACTTGCTGGTGTTCAGGATATTCAGCCAAGATACCGAAGAACCAGGTTTGAGATGCAGGTCATGCAGATATTGCATTATGTGCAAGGAAAGCTCTAAGAGGAGAGACTTCAATGGCCAAAGTAAGAATTTCTAGCATCCGTTGTGTTCAGCTTGTTTAGTCCTGCAAATCCAGCTATTATAGGCATAATTTTCTTTACTGCATATGAGCTCCAACATCTATCTTGGGACTGAGAAGAGAAGGCTTTTGAATGTTAGCCACTGCAATGTTGTGGTTTTACTCTTAAATTGGCTTAAATGGGACCGGATTTCACTCCAGGAGCACCGTGCTCACTTGCTTTGTTTAGACTTAATTATTACCAGGGCAACTATACTAGTAAACAGCAAGTTCATAATATAGACAAATCCTTAGATTTATCCTGAACTCATATTTTCTAACAAATCTTCTTAAGATTTCTAAAGGCCATCTCAGGCCTTAAGAAGMCATTTCTTAAGGCTGGACTCAGATTATTTCTCTCTCTAAAGAGGCTGCAGAGTGCCCAGCACACCTTTCCCTTTCATTCTTTAGACATCTTATACACASGCAAAAGACAAGCTCAAGCTAGTGCAATGCAGACACTCTTCAGAGTGGAAGGCACCACTGCCTTCAGAGGGCCACTAACACTTAAGTACCATCTCTCCTTATCCTCCTTAGAATTGTCAGCAAACATCCATGCACGACCTCTCTGCAACTCAGAAGTTTACTGTATTTTTTCCCTTCTTTGCTATAATTACAAGCACTGATAACCTAGCCTCAGTTCACTTTTCCCTCTAAAAAGAGCTTAAAAGCAATCAAGGATCTAATACAAGGGGTTAAAAAAGAGCTAGTCTATGAAATAATGTTATTTAACTCTGACCCCATACAACTATGAAAATTCCTCCATTAATTACACTCTTGCACATTTATGAGCAATTTACACCAGAAAAGACTAAATCTAACAGTCCCTCAATATCTTTATTTAAAGAAAGCATCTTAAAATCAAAGTAGCATATCCTAAATATATATTCATCATTGTGTTGAACATTTAGCATGTCCTCTGTGGGCTCATGAAACAACATTAGTCAGTAGATGGAAGAGCAAAGAAACACACAAAAAATGCTACTAAAATATATCTAAAAATAAGCATTTACAGTTATAGTATTTTAAATCAGATTATCAGGAAATACAATCTTGCAACATAAACAAAACRTACACTTCCATTTCACACCAGAAAAATCTTTTTCTTACCTGTCTGAGGTTGCATATAACCCCAGACAGCCATGTAATACACGGCTTTTCTGTGTCACTGAACCAATACCAATTCATAGCAATAAAACCWTAAAATTGACTTTATACCACATTCTGTAGGCCTGTCTCTGATATTTTTATAAGTGTATTTTTTTATCCTAATGAAGAGCTAGATTTACTCTGGTGTGGTTCAGAACAGAGTGCAGATAATTGGTTCACAGAGCTCCTTTTACGCACCTTTGTGGATTTCTGTTCATCTAACCGCAAGCACAAAGTGTTTTAACAGCATGATAGTTTTGCAGAAAAATAAGATATTCTCCAGCATTCTGGCTGCCAGTTCCCCAGCGTGTGTTGTTTGTTACACCTCCCCGATAAAGCTSAGGAGCAGTCATCAGAGACACTGACAGTACTAACAGTCTCTCTTTCCCTATGAATAACATAAACTGACACCCCAATATAGCACACAGAGAGGGCAAATCCAAGAGAAACACACTTTTCCTCCTGATATGCTGCATAGAATCCTTAATGTGAATCAGTCTGGGATGCATCTATTTTCCTGAAATAGCTTTTTTTTAAAATATACCTGCAGGYTTTGTAACTGTGTTTTCCAAGGTCCTCTGCTGCCCTCATGTGTTTCACAGGTAAAGTAATTCTTGAAGTCTCTACCTAAYAAAAAGCTTTTCTTAGGAAGATAACCACCTCTTCAGCTTTGAATAACACACAATTTAAAGAAATAAACACTAAAAAATAACTGAAGGTTAATCTGTCTCTTCTAGCAAAGCTAAGTTGCCTATTTTAGAATACAGTGATTGCATACTAACAATAAATATTTCCATTTGAGATAACAATTTCTATGCAACAAGTTGCAAGTTGCAAAAGTAGCAGGCCAATTTCTTGGAAGCTTAATTGTGAACTTACTTCTCATTAAAAGTAATTTCAAGGAATCCTCTTTAACTGCATCTATTTGGCCCCTCTCAGTCTTCTCTTCTCCAGGCTGAAGAGGCCCAGYTCTCTCAGCCTTTGCTCATAGGGCAGATGTTCCAGGCCCCTAATCATCTTCGTGGCCCTGCGCTGGACTCTCTCTAGCAGCTCCACGTCCCTCCTGCACTGGGGAGCCCAGAACTGCACACAGKACTCGAGGTGCGGCCTCACCAGGGCTGAGCAGAGGGGCAGAATCACCTCCCTCGACCTGCTGGAGTCTCCTTCTCTGGAGATCTTCAAAACCCGCCTGGACACCACCCTGTGCCACATGCTCTAGGAGACCCTSCGTGTGCAGGGGGGCTGGACTAGATGACCTCTAGAGGTCCCTTCCAGCCTTAAGCGTTCTGTGATTCTATGATTTCACTACCTTTCTGCTGCTTRCAGTACCTAGCAAGGTAAGTTCTTTCCTGTGCCACTATACTATCCTGTGCAAAGCAAAATGACAGGACCTTCAGACTTGCTTTTATTCTGTCAGCGCAGCGCMTCCTCAGCTGAAGCGCCCGTACCGTGCTCTTCCTTGACACTCCCTGCCCTGGGCACCTCCCGGGGTCTCATCCTGACCCTGCACCCCGTCAAGGGGAACAGCCAGGCAAGAGGGCCGCTCCACTGCCACAGATCAGCACAGGCACCGGCGGCAGATGCCTCCGGTCACAGAGTGATGGATTCCGGTCACAGGAAACAGCAGAAGTGCCGGAGGGGCGAAGGTTAAAAATGATTGTGTGATAAAGGGGACTGCATCATATTAACATGGTATTTGTACCTGAGCAGCYGCCTTTGCAGACACGGGGCGAGCCYRCAGCACGGCTCTCTGGGGCCTAACACACGTCCCACAGCCAAACACCCGCGTGTGAACCACGTCGGGGCTCACACCGTGCTGCCGGGCACACCGAAACACAGCAAACGCTGCCGCCAACGGTCCCAACGGTCCCAACGGCCCCGCGGAGGCGGCGCGGCTCCGGTGTAGCGCCCCGCCCCGAGGGAGCCTGGAAGGAAGAGAGGCTTCCGAAAGAGGAGTGAAAGGAGGAAGAAAAGGCAGGAGAAAAAAAAAAAGAGAGAGAGAGAAAGAGATGAACAAAACACGGGGGGAAACACATGGGCAGGGCGGTCAGAGCGCCCCGAGGCCCCGCCTCCCCCATAACATGGCGGCGGGGCGGGCCCGCGGCGGCAGCCGGCAGCGGGCAGCCGGGGTGGTCCATGGGGGCGCTGGCCCTCGCCCTGCTGTGCTGCCTGCTGCGGGCGGGCGCGGCCGGCCGGCCCGGGAACGGGAACGGACACGGCGAGGGACACAGCGAGAGGCAGAGGGAGGCGGCGGCGCTGCGGGTACCTCGCTCGGCCGCCCGCCCGCCCTCCCTCCCTCCCGCGGTCCGCGCTGCGCCGCGAGCCGGGCCGGCCCCGAGCGGAGCGGAGCGGGCCGGGCCGCCCTGGGGCAGGGCCCGACGGGCAGGGCAGCAGGAGGGAAAGGGCTCCCCGAGCTGGGGGCGCTGAGGGTGTTTGGGTTGCTTTTTCTTTTCCCTTCCGTGTTTCAGACACGAGGTGTCAGCCTTGGGCAGAGGGGACATTGCCATGGGCCTGGCAAAAGAGGAAGTTGAGGAGGTCCTCGGGCCCGGACGCTGCTCTCTTGCTCTTTGACAGCATAACTCTTACCTAAAGTCAGGATATTTTTTCCCGTATCTGTGAGTCCCAAGGCTTGTTATGCTGCCAAAGAAGGGCATTGGATGAGCTTGATGCAGCTTGTTCTTGACGCATTTTGTCTGTTTTGTAGCAATTTCTTCCCATCTGTGCCTTTACAAATAAATGGGGTTTTTTTCAGGATCTCCCTTGAAGTTAGACTAATGACTTTAATATTTGTGCGGTGGGAAATCCAGGGTGAATTTGGGGTGAATCTGGGAACAGCTAACTTGTCTAAACTCATGTGCTGTTGGTAACCACTTCTTATTCATCTCCTGTCCTTAAGCTGACTTAATGCTGTCCATAATGTTTTCTTTTCCTTCAGGAAAGTGCCAAAAGAATTAGACTAATGAATGCATCACCAAACGATAATGCGTCTGCCTTCTATGGAATAAATCAGTTTTCTCACCTGTTTCCTGAAGAGTTCAAAGGTACATGTTCTGGCTGCTGCTAATATCTTTTCTGTTCTTTCCATTACTCTGTGGCAGAGTAATCTGTCACACTTGCAGATTGCTCCAGTGCTACTAAACAGCTAATCAACAGTGTTGCATACACTGTTGCGTACACAACAGTGTTGCTGCAAGGACTTCTGAAGGATCCAGCAGCCCTTTTCATTTCCTTCTGGTCTACTCAGGCTGAATTTCCCATAAACTGAATTTGATTTAGCAAATTTGATTTGATTTCATTCTTCTCACTGGACCTTAAAGCTTTCTTTCATTGCAGCAGTTTTAGAGCTGGGAAGTTCTCCATAGATTTTCTTTGTTTTGTGTGTCCTGAGAGAAACCCAACTACAATGCAAGAGATTCCTGGAGATCTAAAGCTGTGCAATGATGGCTGTGGCCTTTGGGAGCAATCTGCCAAGCTTCACTGTCTTTGCTTAAAAAAAAAAAAAAGAAAAGAAAAAGTGATACCTAAACTCACCCTTCTTGCTTTCAATTCAAGTTTGTTGTTACATGCCCTATTTATCCATCTTGGAGGTGCCACACTTTTTTTTTTTTTTTTTTCAATTTAAAATAATTAAACACCATTCATTAGTGAAAAGCTAACAAATTTTTATTTCAGATTACTTAGTTCCAAACAAATCTTACTTTATGTGATAGGTATGGGTTTCTGATCACTTCTATGAAGTCTTACCAGCCTATACTCACATTTCATATGTGGAATTTTTCTGCTATGTCACCAGAGGATTATTTTAAAGTTATTATAAACTGTAATTATTTTAAAATACATGAGTTTCTTTATACGTTTAAAAATTAGATGTAATCTCATGATTCTACTTATGAATCAAAGTTACCTTACTGGCTTCTATTAAGTATTGTTAATTTTTAAAGTTAGTAGATTTATGGATGTCTATATTCTGTGTTTAGCTATTTACTTAAGAAGCATACCTCACAAACTTCCCAGATACATAAAAGTGCCAAAGGGGAAGGAAAAACCTTTGCCAAAGAAGTTTGACTGGAGGGACAAGAAAGTCATTGCAGAAGTGAGAAATCAGCAAACGGTAAGTCCTGAGGGTTTCCTTCCCTGTTCCCAAGCACTGCTCAGACACAGTTCCAGCAGGTAGGTTATGAAGCAGGATGGAGGGTTTGGAAGGTGCCAGGACGGTCTCAGGATGCCTTGGAGCACTGACATGACTGTGGTTGGTTAAGCGTGTACAGAGCGACCCTGCGTTTTATGCAGAGTGAGATTGGATTGGATTGGATGGGATGTAAAAGTTATTCTGCCCTCAGGTTGTGCAGTTATGAAGTGTGTGGTATGTGTGAGTGTGTGGCTGCTTTTTTGTAGAGTGAGAAACAGGTGGGCTCTTGATTGTTGATATCTTTCTTTTGTGCCGTTTATCCTCATGGAGTAAACGCCCCTTTTTTTGTTAAATGCCCCAGTTTAAAGATCTGAGAAGTCCAGCTTAGATTCTGTCATCATCTAAGAGATTTCTGTTATGTTTAACTTCATCTTTTTGCTTCTCAAATGACAGCATCTTTCTATTAAATTCTTCACACTGTTGGAAATAGTAAAGTACATTTTTTCTAAAATATGGAAAATTATGGTTACAAAGTAGTATCAATATCAGACTCGGTCTTGACGTAAGAAAATGCATTTCTCACAATAAAACCCATCATCAATAAAAACCTTCATCAGTCCCAACTTCAAGAGATTTTTTTATTACAGTAAAAATGAGTCAGAAAGGAAGCCTTAAAATAAGATATCTAGAATGCACTTCTAGTTCTCACAAAGTAGAAGATTTCCACACAAATTCTTCTGTGTAAGAGGAGAAAAAAAAATGTTCAGTATTTTAAGTGACTGGGTCAATTTCTTAATTATTGCCCTAGAAACAAAGTTCAAGTATGAGGTTGTAAATAAAGAGCATTAGAGGACCTTTTGGACTTATTGTCTTCTTACTACTATGTTTTAAAACCAAAACTGTCTTATCATTTCTCCCCTTTCTCTGTTTTCTCTGTACCAGTGTGGAGGCTGCTGGGCTTTCAGTGTTGTGGGTGGCATAGAGTCTGCCTATGCAATTAAAGGAAATAACCTTGAAGAACTGAGTGTACAGCAGGTTATTGACTGTTCATACAATAATTATGGCTGCAGCGGTGGATCTACTGTTAGTGCTCTGAGCTGGCTGAACCAGGTTTGTCATTTTACATAAATGTTGAGCCCTTCCGTAGCTTCCAAGCTGACACATATATGTATTTATATATATATATATATATATATATATATAAACTGAAGGGAAAGTAGTAGGGAGGAGGTGTACACTTTACAGCACATGTGATTTTATACATCTTTTTGTGTCTGTTTATAATCTTCTGAAATAAAAAAAATTATTACTTAGGAAGACAGCTTGAGTCATAAGAATAAAAAGAATCCCCTATTTTTTTGGTTTTTTTTTTTAAATAGCTTATTGTCCTTTTTAAAGAAATCTGTAGTCCTATCCCTAAAGAATCTTATAACCTCAGTTAATAACAGTCTAGATAATGTGTTTAATTTTTCGTTTAAAAAGGAGGATGTTCATCTACATTCCTCCAAAGCAGAGTTCCCACTTGTTCGGCAGAAGCAGGACTATTAGCCAGAGCGGACACTGTCACGGAGATACTGTACAGCACAAGGCAAGAAAACKTGTACAGAAAGTTGATACAATCAATTAGTAGCTGACCGTTGTCACCCTCCTAATACTGTTTGAGAATTTGATCTTTATAGCGGAACTGGATTTAATTTTTTAGGCGGTGAGGTGAGGATTTGTGGGGGAGCATCATTTGGAGAGAATGAATGATCAGCCATATAATGAATGCATAGCCTCTGTCACTTTCAATTTTAGAGTGCTAGGAGATTATCCTGAGACTAGTTCTAACCAATGAAACCTCCTTTATTTATTTATTTATTTAACAATTCTGAGTCCTTTCTGAAACTTTCTCAGCAAATTGGGGAAGCTGGAGATATATTATCTCTAGACTTGTCATTCTTATCACTAATCTCACTAGGAACACATTGAATTTTGCATGAGCTTCATGGTTGACTTCAAAGCCTGTTTCGATCTGCGTAATGCTAAAGTCAAATGCATTAAATTCTCATTCGTCTACTTTCTTGCAGACTAAAGTAAAGCTGGTGAGAGATTCAGAATACAGTTTTAAAGCTCAKACTGGATTGTGCCATTATTTTCATCGCTCAGATTTTGGAGTTTCTATAACAGGATTTGCTGCATATGACTTCAGGTAACTATTATTGATTCTTTTTATTTGCTGTCCTTCTGTGCCCACGAGTTGTGGGGTAGGCCAGAGCCTATAGTGCATTGACCAGGCAAAGGTTAAGAAGTTATTGTCGCTATCAGTTCTGCAGCTATGTACTGGAGAAGAACTAACAGATTAAATTTTGATAGTTGTGCCTTGCTGCAATGGATCTAGTCAATCATGCAGGCAGACCTTCAGTTTTAATAAGTTGTGATCTATAAAATAGATACCTACTGAATGCATGGTGCATAGAACTTAGAGAAAAAGAGTTTAATTACTTGTTTCTTAAATCGTATGCAATATGCAAGCCACCATGCCTTCCATGGCTTTGTCATGCTGGCTGAAGTAACCATGCACTGTCCCACATCCCTTCCAGTGGCCAGGAGGAGGAGATGATGCGGATGCTGGTGGAGCGGGGCCCTTTGGCAGTGACGGTGGATGCAGTGAGCTGGCAGGATTATCTTGGAGGAATCATTCAGTATCACTGCTCCAGTGGGAAAGCAAATCATGCTGTGCTCATCACTGGCTTTGACCAAACAGGTGAGTTTTGAGCGAGCAAAATTCCACCCAGTAGGTTTTGTGTTTGCTTTTGTACTTGTAGCTTGCATCCTGCGCTGCATATGATTGAAATTCCCATTGCTTAAACTGTATGTTCTGCTGTCTCGGTCCTGAAAGCGCAGTGCAATCCCCAGAGAGAAACTCTTTACCTCTCCATGCTCCTCTAGCTTTGTGGGACTTTGTGACCCTTGTAAAGAAAGGAACACAGGTGCTTGAGTCTATTTAGCACTGAAATATTAGCTTCATCCTCTGCGTGGGTAGCAGTAAATTTTATTGTACTGTGTCATCAAACCAGTAAAAGCCACGAGACATTAGAATGGTGTTAAAAGCCTTTATGCCTCTCCAATCTCATGGTGTCTCTTGTTTTATGAAAATTTTTTTTCTAGGTAGCATCCCATACTGGATTGTGCAGAACTCGTGGGGGCGAACATGGGGAATAGATGGTTATGTTCGTGTTAAAATAGGCAGCAATGTCTGTGGTAAGTCTGACAAAAAACGTGAGTGCTAAGGGCCATGTGCTGGATTCCTCCAAATCCAAAGCAATGTCTGGGTGTGGGGGGGACTTGGAGAGAAAACAGAAGCCATTTCTGTATTACATCTGTATTTTAGAAGAGGATTAGATGAGTCTAGGTAGAAAAATAAATCATTTCCTAGTTGAACCAAGCCATACAGCCAAATGATCATAAAACACTCTACAGAAGGTAGAGCGGTATAAAGCATAACAATACCTAACATCCTAGTTTCTGCAGAGTTGCTGGATACAGAAGCCAGGAAGGGAAAGCCCTTGTTCACAGGGAAGGGTTGCCAAGCCTAATTGCTGTCACTGGACTGCTAGGCAGTAAATGTTGTGCATTCTTTGAACTCTTTTCTTTGAGGCAAATGAGAGGCCAAATTTCTTTGAGGTCTTTTGTTGCCTTTACCTTCCATGAAAAAGATCTACAGCTTCTGTGTGTTTTACGGTACCTTTCAGAGCCATTGTAAAATGTGTAAGATGATGGAAATCATCTTCAAATAAAAACAGATAATACTGAGTTTGTAGCCACTCTGCTACAAGTTTTCAGGATGACACAAGTAGAGGCAACACAGGTACATCATAGCTGTTCAATGCTGCTGAAACTTTGATTCACATTTATGGTTGTATAAACAAACTCTTTTGAAACAGACCTTCAGCAGTAATGGTAAATAAAGCAAGTTAGTGCAGCGGTGGTCAGGAAGAACAGCTTCATTATTTTCAAAATAGTTTGCTGATACAGCAGGGTAATTCACTTTTTATGCCATATGCTACACAGGAGCAGCCAGAGCCAGTCCAGATCTGCAGTTACCTTCTTTGCTAGGTGATCTTTTTCCTTTTAGGCGTGCTCCGATGTTACCGTTGAGGTTGAGAGCTGCAGATTGAGATCTGTCACCCTTTGATACCTTCCCAAGCTGTAGTGAGACTTTGCTCTTAGTACTTAGAGGAGCACAACAATTCAAAAAGGCCTAAAGTGTGCATGAGTGAGCACAGTTGCTTTGGGCCTTTATGTGTGTATGTATGTATGAGTGCTTAAAAATGTCTCCTGTAAAAGAAACTGTTCCCTACTCTCCTGGTGATCTTACAAAACCTCATGGTTTCATGTTGTCTGCTAGTCTACCACAACCACTGCAGTTGTTTCTACTATTTATTCAAAAATCTTCCTTTCATTTTAGGTGTAGCGGACACAGTTTCATCAGTGTTTGTCTGACACATATTGGCTGCAGCACACGATTATGACTTGGTTAATAGTTTGGTGTATACTGCATGCGAAGACTTTACTTCAAGGCAACATTTCTTAACTTCAACTACTACCCAGGGAATGTCCTCTTTTGGGCAGAGATGGCTTGACCAGGGTTTTTTAAAATATTTTCATTTCAAATGTGTGTTGCTTATCAGATCATGCCTGGAAAGAGAGAACTGAGTGTTGTCGGCAGAGTGAAGAAAAAGGAAGTTACAAAAATGGACTGAAACTGTAAATTTAAACTCCCTCTAGCAGGTGTTGAATACTAGAAAAGTGCACTCCGTAAGGAGTCTTCTGACAGGAAGGGAGTGATGACAAATTATAAGGATTCTGAAGGAAGAAATCAGCTATTTGACAGAGGCTATCTGAAATGGTTTGAATGTGAGAAGAACTATGATTAAGCCTGTTCTTATTTTGGGGGAGGAGGAAAGGTTAGAAGAAAATAGTCTGTTGGGTTGATGTCTGTTTTGGCTTTTCTAGCACCTCAGACATAGGCATTTCATCCTCCTTTTTGTAGAATCTTTTTTTTTTTTTTTCCTCTCTCTCTAAAACTAGAGGAATAAAAAAGGGAGCTGTAGAGTAATAAAGTTGTTTCCAGAGTAACTAGTGCCCATATTGCTGCTGTCCCTCCATTTCAGTCTTTGACCTTTCTTGGGTAAATATAACGTGTATGCTCTTCAGAGCAGTGAAGAGGTGTCTGAGTTTTCTAAAGTGGGTAGTTAGATGTATAAGAAGGCCAGAAGCAGCTATTCAGGAGGCTGTATTTAGACAAAGAGGTGATTCTACCAGTGGCTTGACAAGAAGGTATGTTGTGGGTCCTAACAGGACAGATGTGTTTGCAAAGCAGCTGTTCTGGGCTCTGAGAGCATTGTCAGTTCCCGTCTCTCTATCTCCTCTACTTCATGCTAACACTGAAGCCAACTGCAAAGTGCCAATTCAGAAATTTATTTATTCTAGAAAAAGCTTTTACTGCTGTTACTGTCTGTTTGCCACCTTTAAAAAGGCAGGAGTTGTAGATATTGCATATGAAGTGAAGGCTGAATTTCCTGATAAAACTGTTTATTCTTGAAACTGTCCCCACTGGAGGGACTGATTGGGAAACAAAAGGTGGTTCCAGGTTTGCTGATCTGTAAAAATGCAGTTGCAGGCAAATATAAATAGAATTCAGAGCTAAACATGCAATTCTAAAATACTGTGAAGTTTTCAACTAGAATGTCTTCTAGTCTACCTGTATCTTTTAGGAAACACTTATGAAAAGTATTGAAGCAATTTTGTAATTTTTGTACTCACTTGTGACTATGTTAATAGCTCTGTGAATAATAATCCTGGGATAAATGCAACGAATATTCAGAATGTTTCATTGTAAATGTTTTGATTTTTTAGTCCTTTCACTTCTTGTTGATAGTTTAAATGGCAGAATGACCATTTGTCATTGTGTATTCCTAGTTCAGGTAGTTCAGCCTCTGGCTGAAAACCTCAGATTTACAAAACAAGTAGCAGATGTACATATTTTCTAATATGATCTTCCCTTAATACTTCACAAATCACTTTAGACCACTTTACTAACTAGAAAACAATTAAGTTATAAAAATATATATAAAGCTAAAAAACGTTCTGCAAGTTCACAGTTTTTGAGGTGTTTTTAGCAGGCATAAGTAGTTACACAAATACAAAGAACAACTTGCCCATACTCCGTATGGGTTGATTTGAGGTATTTTTAAGAAAAATATTTAGAAAGACAAGAACCCCTCTAATGAGAAGCAGACCCAGCTCTATCAATGCTTCCTGGTCAAACTGGCCTCAGTTTTACCCTACTGGTGTCCTTATTGCAATGATATCTTGAATTAAAAAAGTTTAAATGTCTGTCATATTTGTTTGATATTGTGCTTCCTTTAGAAGACAACAAAAAAGCTTTAATACACCTTTATTTTACATTCAAAATAAAGTACTTGAGTTATGCTTAACAGTAAGTATTTTTAATGACAATTCTATTTATGTGTAACCACACAGAAAAAATCTCTAGTTTATATATGTATATATAAAAGGATATAAAGATTTCCGTTTCCATAGATTCAGGACTTAAAATTTACAAAAGCAAGACTTTAGAAAAATCTTATCTCAAGTTTCTTTTTAAAATTCCCCTAGGACTCATATGCTAATATTTTTCTGAAGCTGTTAAGACTAATTATAATCTAAACCAGAAGTAATTTACTAACAGCCATTAGACAAACTGACTAGTACAAAAAATATGTACAAACAAAAGACGAGTATGGTAACTGTCTGATTTGCTCCCTTTCCCCAAAGACCGTTAAGAGGCAGATTTTTATTCTGAGTCACATTGGCCAGTGAGTTTAATTGGGATGTCTTAACATAGCCTCGTTCAATAAAGATATTTTAGAATAATTTCTGCTGGAAACTGATTATGCTATTCACAGAGTTGTCATATATAAATACATATTTACACCCCCCACACACTGTACAAGAGCAGTCGCTATATTTGAGAGCACCAGTCACTGTGACCAATCTGAAGTTCTTGAGAGCAGTCATCCTGGAAAGGTGCTTTAATCTGAGTCATCGCTGCTAAAATAGGAGCTGTCGCAATATTCTGCTGTATAAAGGAATTTATGAATATTTGGGTTCATCTTTGGTATCCAGTGCCTTGGCACCAAAAACGTTGAAAGATTGAACAAATCCACAAACACCTTGTACCTGTCACTGAAAAAGGGAGAATTGGATCAATTAAAGCTGCTCTGTTAGCCTAGGAAGGCCCTAATTTCAGGATCCCTAGGGATCATTCCCAAGGAGCTCCTTGTGATCTGGCCCTCGCCTTTGCAGGATCTAGGAGCTGCCGTTTCCGTGGCAGGGACGATGGAAGGCATTAACCTTACCTCACTGTGGAGCGCAAGTAGTGGTAGCCGGAGGAGCCCCCTGTGCCAGCCTTGCTGCCAATCATCCTGTGCACCATGCACACGTGGTTATCTAGGGAATACACAGCAAGGACGTGCTTAAGGCCTGCTCAGATCAAGGGGCATGACATGAAATACTGCGAGGTTCAAAGATCATAGACAGATGACAAGTCTTCAGCAAAGCGGGAGTTAATTCTGCCACTTTTTAGTCAGTTGATGCAAAACAATTAGTTCTGCCTAGTACAGAAAGTGTACACAATTGTATGTTGTTATAATCTGTTAATACCGAGCTAATACAGTCATTTGTGCTTGCCTAGGCAGGGAAGGAACAAAAGGAATGATTGCATAAGGCAACATAATAGTCGTGAATTTCAGGGGGGGATACTGGAAAATAATACTTATTAACCCACAAAGAAAAGTGTTCAACTTTTTTCTTAACCAACATACCAAAAAAAAGAAATCTTAAAAGGCAAAAGAATAAACTCAGAAGTTCTAGGAGTCTGGTCATAAACAGTGTAAGAAAGAGTGAAATAAATAAGACAGTTTACTTGGATCTTAAAGACAGAATATATAACAGTATATATATAACAGTGTATATATATAACAGTAAAGGATGAGACACTTACACCTCCATTTGGTCATGAGTACATCAATATCCATAAGGGAAGTAAGAAGCTGAAAGGGAACCTGGAAACGAGGCTCTTCTCTTGGAGAAGCAAAGAGAAGAAACAGAGACCTCTATGTTAAGGACACATTATATTTTTCAAAGTATCCCTTCAGCAATGTATATCACCAGCTTGCATATGTTTTCCTAAATCTCCTAAAGGTATCTCCTAAATCTCCCATATGTATCTCCTAAATATCAGGAGATAGTCCAATAAAAGCTTCTGCTGTATAAGCCTCAGTCTCATCCTTGGAAACATACTCCAGATCTTTGTAGGATACTGCAGTGCAGCTCCCACAAAACATTTGCTCCATCTATCTGAGACACAGTATGGTGCTAAGCACCAGAAGTGACCTCCTAGAGAGGCTGTGGAACCTCAATCCAGGCAAATACTTTTCCTTTGACTGTCCTGAGCAGCCTCAGCTAACTTGGAGCTAAGCAAGGGCCCTGGCTTGAGCGGATGGCTGGAACAGGTGACTTTCCAAGGTCCAGTCCACCCCGAATTAGTCCACAACTATGTCCTTAACCTTCACCTCTGCTGCTCCAGGTAACAACGGAAGCTGCATCCTGTAACATTACCTGTAGAAGTAGATCATTAGGGCACCCTTCAGTGCTTTGTAAGACAGTCTTCTTTCCCCTGCAAAACACAGCTGTCTTTAGTTTGCTGTTCAATTTTCTGCAAATTTAACGATAATATTTGATAATTACATCTCTTTCATACAAAATACAAAACCCTCTATCAATATATGAATACATTGTACCTTTACTAAGAAGGTGTTCATGGCGTTTTTCATCGAACAACGAAAGCAGTACATCTTTCTGTTTTTGGAGTTCCAACAAGAGGTCATCTTTTTCTTCTGACTCTGGCTTGGCCTTTGATGTTTAAAGTAAAAGTAGTTTTTAGAATTCAGCAGGGCAAAATTAAGCTCTTGAATGACGTAATTTTTATTTCTATCAGCAATACCTTAAATGTAAGGGCTGTTCAAATAAGGTAGGTGAGTCATTATCTTTAGCAGAAGAATTACAACAAAATTTACAAAAAATATATACAATTAAATAGCTGCTATACAATTTAGATAAATGAATATTCAAAAAGCTGTAACATATAAATTTTCTTTAGGTCTGTAGGCATTAGAAAAATATAATCTTCATTTGCTTAAAGTCTAATTATTTTACTTCATTTTCAAGGCAAGAGAAACACTCCTTGTGCAGAAAAGAACAAAATGTAAGTGGGTGGAAAAATTAGAAAGTCGTAAGCAGGCACTCGCAAGAACTTGATTAGTTCTTGCTTTATGCTCTTTTTCTTCTTCATTAAACATGCMCTTCAACCTACATACCTTACAATATTCTGGGACAGCTTCATTTGCTTCTAAAAATTGAGAGTTTTGTGTGTTCGTTTGCCAATGTAATTCAAAGGATCTCACAGCAGCCAATTGTCACATATCATTAAATAGCAACAAGCAGTTGATAAGGAAGCTGCATGACTTTCCATCATCCTTACTCGGAAGTGCAAATGCAGACCCTCAAAGTTATGGTTTCTGTAAATTCAATTCTAATCCTTSCACTGATGCCATCTCTTTTCTTTTTGCAATTAAAATCCATACATGCTTTAAATATTCTAAAATGTTGGGTTAAGAACCTGATCAGGTTTCATGGAAAAAAAAAATTTTTTTCGTGCCTCTTGCAAGCAGAAGCTGATGAAGATCAAGCAGAGTGGTCTAAAGCTACATTTTGGGAAGTGGTCTTGCCAGCTCTCTTTGCCTAYAGCTAGACCAGGAGTACATTATATACCTGCACCATGGCAAATTCCTCTTCCAGGCCTCTTAAAACATTCACTTCAAATTGTCCCCAGAAATCAAATCCTTCTGCTTCAATTCCTGGCGTTCTTTCCAGCCATGCCTTTAACAAAAAATGTATTCAAATATTAACAATGTAAATAAATTACCAAAGAATTACAAGTTATAGCAACATAATTATATTACTGCAGTTGTTCCAGCTTGATTTCCTGTAGAGATGCTGTAAGAAGTGTGTCCACATGCAAGATTCACACCTAGATAATAAGGTATAATCCAGAGATTCTAAATAATTCCTAAATCACCAGTATTGGAAGATGGAAATGGTCCATTCTAAAAGCGTTTAACACCAATTCCCTTTTAAGTTTGTAAGTACAGGAAAACAATCTTATCCCACATAAGCTGGATAAAAGTTAAGAGTCATGAGGAAGATAGAGAACAATCCAATGGAACAAATAGTTGCTGTTATGTCAGGAGGAGTCAACTGATCCAGCACACTGTCATTAACTTACCTCCAAATACAAGGAAGGGATAATGCAAAACACAGATTTACTTGGCAATTATCAGAGGTTCCTCTCTGATTTCTTTATAGCAATAGGAATGAAATTAGGAAGGAAAAAATTAGGAAGTTTTCTGGTCAGATCTCCTTTAGAGATAATTTGATTTAATTTGATAATTTTGGTAAATTTGATAATTTAACTTAGCTCCTTCTCATCTGAAAGAAACCTCAAGATCATCAAGCATTAATACAGGAAGAAAAGTTGTATAAACCTTATATATATTCTATAAGAGCTGTCATTAGGGGAATGAATAGAGAATAGGTGGGTGCCGTTGCTAAGGCTCGTTCTTTAGAAAGTTTCATAAATCTAATTACGAAAATGACAGGGGAGTCGTTAGACAACTTACTGTGAGATATTCCTAATTTTGAAAAAAAAGACTAAAATCAGTCTTATGTTATAAGACATAAGATAAGCATCCTTTTCTTCTTCCCTTTCTTGGTTAGCATATTTTGCTTTTCTTTGGTGGTCTTGTCTAACAACTGTAATCGTGACTACCAGGGGAAATATTACCAAAGTTTTCTTCCAAAATAGATTTTAAAGCCATGAAAAACAATGGAGATGGAGCAGTGCATAGATATTCAGAGACACGTATTCGGCTTCCGGAATACAATTTGCCGGTTCAGCACTCAGCGAGGCTTTTCCCTTCAGACACGGGGAGGAGATGCCATGAAAACTCAGCAGTGCTGTTATTTTTTGAAGCTTGCTACAAATCCAGTTTGTGATTGACGGGGCAATTGACAGCTCGCCTGCTTCTCTCGAGGGAAGAGAGATTGTCACTGACAGTGACAAGAGCATTCTTGGGAGCAAGAAAGGAAAGACAAGTCACGGGCCATAGGAGAGAGCCCGCTACCTCCACGAGCTGCAGAAGGGTTGGCTCTTGCTCTGACTGAAGCAGTTTTTCGTAGTCCTGCCCCTTGAAGTTATCCCGGTAATGCCTTCGGTTGTAGGGGACTCTCAGGCTCTGGGGAACACCAATTTTGTTCTCTAGCAGGCGAAACTGCAGGCTCTGAAAGCCCGAGGCTGGGCTTAAGTAGTCTCTATGGGAAGAGAGGAAAAGAAAAGAGACAGGGAAGAGAAAAAGGCTATCATTTGATGGCAGGGGTTCCCTGGTTCTTAACAAAAAAGATGCTCTCTCTCACATTCAAAGAATACCAAATATAAGCCTGAACTTTTGTACTACAGTTGCAATTAAAATAGCTTTTATTTGTATTGTCTTAATGCAGCACAATGTATATATTTTTTTCTAGCAGTATAGTGTTTGTTTGCACACAGACATCTGCACAAACAGAGAAAGCATCTTCCCTCCAAGCAGGTATTAGGAAAATTCACATCATTAACACATAAACAAATGCATTTTAAATAGGCTTGGTACACTTAATTACCATTTATGAAACAGAATCAAGTCCAGAAAAACACTTAGTGTGTTTTATTTGAGGAATTTAATTATGGGCTTTTTTGGGACTTGCATCAGCAGGTTGTCCATGTAGAAAAAAATGTTTAAGAAAGTAACCTGAAAACCCACATTGTTGGTCAATTGTAATATGCAAGACTTGGTGAAAACGGATCATTGATTTGATCTTACAACTGCTTATCAGAATGTTATCTGCAGTATGATATTAAATAGCAGAAGCGAGAATTCTGGATTCTCATTATTTCTATTGCTCCATTGGAAGGGCAGAAGAAACACAAGTGTCAAATTCAAATGGAAGCAAAAGTGTATTTAAGTCAGGAATCAGGCAGATCAGAGTCACGAGCAGAATATAATAGGTTCTGTTGTTTCTGCCATTAACTTAATTCATTTGTTTTTAAAGCATCAAGCACAAACATCAAAAAACAACTTGCACACCATTGCAGAGCACGCTGGGCTTGCACCAAAGCCCATTTCCTGGCTGACCCTTGGGCTCTCCCCTGAGCACGCTCTCATCTTTGCTGCGTGCTCAGGTATTTCACACTGCCAGAGCACGTCCTGCCTTAACTTCACGGTGAGCCCTATGGACGACAATTGCCCGCTCCCAGATTACCGTGGAGAGGTATGAAGCACTCACCTGAAATCAAAGAAGTCCAGCGCGGTCATTGTTTCCAAAACTGAGAACTGCTCCACCAGTAGTTTTAGAATCATGGAAATCCTGTGCATGCGAGTGATAACCTTCAGCATGTTCCGCTCATCTCTTACCTTAAGAAGAAACAAGGATCACACCAGGTGGAAAACAGTGCTCTGTAAAGAGCTTGTGTTTTGCCTACCTAAGGTCTTTCTGAAGCTGCACGTCACTATAGTTCCCAAACATTTTCCATGTGAAATCCATAGCAGCAGTAAAAAAAACATGTTGAATATGGAGCCCTATTTTTAACCAAATAATGAAATTATAGTTCTCAAAAGATCAGAATCTGATTTTCTATCAGTGTTAATACCTCATAACTGGGCCAAATATATGGGAACATTTTTTGCTGCTCTTGTATTTTTTGGCTGAGAGAGAGATATCATCATAAGAATTCAAACTCCCAGCCAAAAATCATTTGAAAGAACATTTGAAAGAATCATTTGAAAAATCAGTGAAAGAACAAGTCATGAGACAGCTGGAGAAAGAGCTGAGAAGGTGAAGAGCCTGGGAGATATCCGAGGAGATCCCAGGGGCCTCTACAAAGCTCATGGAGATGTGCACTTGCAAGCAGAGGAAAACAGAGAAAGCTGCATCT
>PTEX01000062.1:2608598-2725203 GCA_003342815.1 Eudromia elegans | reverse complement strand
AAAAAAAAAAAAAAAAACAAACACCAGATAAAATGGAAAATAAGGCAGCTTTCTTAAGGGTAAGTTGAACACTTGGCCTCCAGAAAAGGTTGATAAAACTCCTACTATTTTTAATGGCATCCTTTTTTGGTGCATGCAACCAAAAAATACCAAACTACAAAAATGAAGGATGAAAATCATTTACCTAACCATCTTACTATGTTCTTAACCTTAACATTGATATTTCAAATTCCAATCAACAATTTAGGTTTATCACAGAAATAAATAATGAAAAATAATTCTACTTAAGAACTAATTGTGATTTTGCTAACATGTTGAACTAGAAAGTCAACCAAATGATGAATATTGAGAAAAAAACAATTTCTTTGAACATTTTAATAGAAATGCTCCTTATTGTCTATGTTCTACTCAAATTTTCCTCTCAGAACACACACATTCAGGATGTTATTCAACACACAGTGCATTTTTCAAGTTACATGCAGCCAGTCATCTTTCTGTAATATAGCATGAAATCAGGAGTTTGCCTATATTATTTATAGTCAAAAAATGTATTTAGTTTTAGACAAATATCACATATTTTTTGAGCTATTTATTTATATTTTTATATATAGTCAATATTATACTTGTCTTTCTGAGAAATTCTCACATACAATCATACATGGTGATTTTGGTTGGTGTTATGCTTGATTTAATAATACACAATTCCTGAAAAGATTTTTCCTTTCACCTATTAGACACTGGATGGAAGGGGTTACCACTAGAGTCAAGAGTATACAGAATGTAGCTTGCAAATATTTGAGAAAAGCCAGAAGTGACATTTCAACATAAAGACACACTTTAGCCTTCTGGTTTTGAGTGTCGCCTCTTCTGAAATGAGTGTCTGCAATATTACCCAGGGAAATATAGGGCATTTTAGCCCATGAACTTGGCCCTGGAGAGTGCTATATGTAAAAGGCAGATGGCAGGAGGAAATGGCATTTTGCAGACTAAATGACTGTACTATTGCAATATAGAAACTACTCACCAAAATGTCAGCTTTTTTTATTGTTTCTGTTCTTTTATAGACACATATACATGAGAAGTTAGTAAAACTCAACTACATCAGGCCAGGCGGCAGGAGGAAAGAGAAAGGGCTGGATTTTCCCCCCAGAGTGTATTTGTTCTTAACTTACATGGCCATTTTGAAAGATCACCCGAACAGAGTCCATTTCCCATAGAATCTGCTTAAACCAAAGTTCATAAGCTACAAGAAAATAGGCATCATTAGCATTAACTTCAACATCTTTGGCTTTTCTTCATATTAAAGTGAAATATTTATATTTTGATTAGAAATGAATAGCTTATATTTACATTGTTGGTATCTAAGATGCTGGTATACAAACATACATCCGTTTCATGCATGCCATCCTTTACCTAAACTATTATTACATGAAATAATTTAGCATCAAGAATATTAGCAGATTTTTCATCTTATCAGTTATTTGATGTGCAGAATTCCCATCACAAACAGGGGAAAGATAAACGAGCCCTGACACTCCAGGAGAAGCACCATGGCATCCTCAGCTAACCCCAGAGCTGCTTATAGTCTTTACATAGACTATATGTCCCTGGCACAATGGTTAAAATGGGGCTGAGGTTTCAGAGAAGACACAAGGCAACACACATGCCTGGCCTACAACCAACTGCACAGTAGTCTACTGCTCAGATAGGAGAGCAGCTTCCCCACCTTCATTTTACTATGATCAGAACTCAAATCTTTGCTTTCCAAATATTA
This sequence comes from Eudromia elegans, assembly GCA_003342815.1. Taxonomy (NCBI): domain Eukaryota; kingdom Metazoa; phylum Chordata; class Aves; order Tinamiformes; family Tinamidae; genus Eudromia; species Eudromia elegans. The sequence goes on along the minus strand of PTEX01000062.1, from coordinate 2,723,429 downwards.
CGGTGCTTCCTACGCATAGAATTTATTAGTCCTACAAAGGATATATGGAAAATATACAAATACAAGTATAGATAAAAGGATGGGATGATTGTAGTATCTAAAGTGGAAATGATTTAGGTATTTCATGTTTTAGCACTAATTTACTCCGCTTAGCAAGAATACCAGTCAACCACCCCTTGACTCATCACAGCCACTTACCTTGATGTGTCACAATAAAAAGATGCTCATCATGGATTTTGTTTCCTTTCTTTTCACTCTGGAGTTCTTGAGCATTCAATATTTTGTTCAGCTTAAAAATAAAAATAAACTATTCAGTAATGCTCTTTATTCTGCTATCAGCAGTGGTCTTCATGCAGAGTAGTTGGCAATCAGAAATACCATATAACAATAAGTATAGGCCTTATATTCAAGCCTAAATTAAAAGTCAGGCTAAATGGTAACAAAGGTCTCTTATTTTTAATTAAAAACCTGCCTAAAATGAAACATTCAGATACCTCAGACAGCGGAGTTCAGAAAATCAGTTGGTTTTTTTTTTTGTTTTKTTTTGTTTTTTGTTTTAAAATACTGGAAGAAAAAAAAAGAAAAAAAGAAAAACTATCCATCACATTCTCCAGATCACATCTGGAGATATTCACGAGTCATCCCCTGTGAAACAGAGATCCTCTAGCAAAAATCCATGCAGTCACGGGGAGGAGAGGTGTCAAAACGTCGTTAGTGGGACCAGGGCACTGGAAATCCAACCCTTACACTTACTTGGAGATAGTCTCCATAGACAAGTCCACCCTTGCTCGCCTTATTCAGCCCTTCTTGTGACTTGTCATCTTTTTCATCTTCCAAAGATAGCTTGCTAAAATTAAATCTAATAAGAAAAATGGGTAAATACATAGATAAATAAATTAAAAACAATGAATAAAACAGTAGTTTTCCTAGCAGATGCATTTAGAGTTCAGAAAATATCTTTCTTGAGAAGCTGCACCACTAATTAAAATCAGCTGCTAAACACAAACACTATATTTGAGAGGCACCTTGTCACGGCAGCAGCTGCTGACACTAGTCTTGTGCACCAGATAAGCAGCGCTCGGAAGATTCCTCGTCCCGTGTCCCTTCCCTCAGCAAACCGGGCAGCTCGGCAGCAACAGCGAGCTGACTTCCCTCACTAATCAGTTCCTCTCTGATATTCCTTACGTTAGCACCGTATCTCCCACGGCGCCGCTAGAAAGCGGCATAAAGCGAAGCGGACTCACTGGTACTTGCTGCCCATGAAGGGGCAGCCGCTCATGATCCCGGATCCGCGCTCGCCGAGCCGCCCTCCTGCGCGCAGCCTCCGCAAAGGCTCCCGAATCCACCGCCACCACCTTATATGTGACCTTATCTGGAGCACAGGCCAGCCGCCGGCCCCCTCCTTCGCCTCTGGCCCAGCCCCGCTCTTCGATAGCTGCAGAAGCTCTCGCGGGGCAAAGGTCGGTACGTGGATGTGTTGGTCACGGGCTGCTCTCTCTCCGTCGAAACACGACCATCGGCAACCTCGCTTTCCCCCACGTCACCCGCCCTTCGGTGGCTTTTCCTGCGAGCCGGGAAAACTTTCGGCTGCCCATTTGGGGACCAGCGCTGACCTGTCACTGAGAGGGCAAGTGAAAGGCAATATTTAATATAGGACTTTTTAAATTATGGTAGTAATTTGCAACTTTGTTTGCGAGAGATTCCAAATAATACACTTATTTTCAAACAAGCACACAGATTGTCTTAGGTAAGAGAACTCAAGATAATCATATACATCTCATACATTATTTTTTCCAGGGTCTAACTCACGAAAATTTCTTAATTCTGTTTCTTCGTGCAAAAGTTTCACTCTCATTTGTTGACACACGTTACTCAACTCTGTTTAATCATCGGCCTAACACACGGTGCAGTAACCAGTAAGCAGCGGACACTTCTTTCGTCACGGGGCCTGCCAGCTCCCTTCCAGATGTACTTAACGCTCAGTGTTACTGCAAACACTGCGGGCGCCCTGTGAACGCAGGGCACGCGCACCCTCTGCCAGGCTCCCCGTGCGTGGTGGGGCTGGTGGTTTCAGCTGTTTCAGGCACTCGAGCGTAGCTGGTTCACCAAAAGCAGCCACGCCTGGGAGGTGGGCTCCGTTGAGGCCAAGGTGCAAACCGTGGTGCAAACGGGACAGCAAGCTGCTCCTCACTGCTCACATCSGCCTTCACAGCGCAGGCAGAGGTAGAGGGGGGCTCTGTCTGTGCTTTGCCATTCCATTGSCACTTAAAGAAAATAACACAACCCTTAGTATGGTTAAGAGATCTCAAAGGCACAGAAAAGGAGGCCTCATGTTGTCAGCTCCATACACCTTTAACTGGAACCCCTAGCCCGAGCCTCCACAGTGAAATAAAACCYCTTCTTGTGGCACAAGCAAAGAAAACAAAAACAAAATAAACTAACTTCACCGAAACAAAGAGACAAAAATGGACTATTTTCTTGTGCAGTTTTACTTTCTTCTGTGAAACACAAACTTCCAGAGCACTGGTCTGGCCTTGCAACCTTTACATTGCTACCCGGTAGGGGAAGGACTTTGAAGTCTTAGAGCCCTTTTAAACCCTGTGCTTAACAAAACATTAACTCCCTCTTTGGGAAGTAAACCTGCCCTTAATTGGTTCAGGACTACCAAGCTCTCCCAAAAGGAGCAGGGGCTCCTATCTCCACCGAGCCCCTAAGCAGCTCTCCTCTTTCTGCAGGAGCAAGGCTTCACTTAATGCAGTCACTCCAGACCAGCCAGAATGCAGCAACTTAGGMAGGTATTTCCCAAATGTCCAAACTCTCTCCTTAAGGAGCTCAGCTGATCATTCCCAAAGCACCTCGGTGATAAATGACCGCCTAAGGAGAAACTTGGCGATTCAAGTGAAACCGGCCCACAGCCACCGCTGGTGACAAATCACCACGTGCTCTTCTCCCTGTTAAACCCTCTCGTGCTGCTGTGGTTTGAAAGCTCAGCTGGGCCCAGGATCGTCCCCAGGGGCCCCAAGTGCTTTATCTTCAATTTTAGCTTTAACATTAATTCTTCCTTCAACATTAATTCTTCCTTCAACATTAATTCTTCCTTCAACATTAATTCTTCATTTCACTTGCAACCTTACAGGAGCACAACATAGTTGAGAGCATGCAAAAACACAGGCCTCCAACTCTGCAGCAAACTGCCAGGGCACAGGAGGAAAAGAAAAAAAAAAAAAACAAAGAGAAAAGATAGCACTGTGGTTTGGATCAGGTCCAATGCAGGCCATAAATGCTCTCCTCCAACCATGTTTGTACAACACTGATTTGGTTTGAAACAAGGAAGAGCCTTTTGGTGGTGCTGTCACTACYGAAACATCATCAGTGAAATATTTGATGATATCTCAAACAAGCCGCAATGAATTTCCCAATTCTTCTCAATGGCAGAGAAAGTTAGAGATAAGCAAGCTGTTCGGTTCATATGCAGTGTAGATGGAGACACTGAGCTCAAGTTTTGCATTTTTATAAGGAGCAGGAGATGAATAAATATATAATTAACAAAAATAATACTACCTAATACCAGGGATTCAAAAATTATTCATTAGCCTCTAAAAGGGAGTACTATAAATGCCTGTGTACTCTATAGGGTGCTATGCACACCATATACACTGTCCACTACTCAAATATAGTGAATAGTGCTGTGCTGGCTCTTGCACTGTGATCTCAGGAAGGCCTCATGACTGCGTGATGAAGTTGGTACTGACAGAGCGGGAATAGCAGCTTGTACTACTCTGAAGTGGTCTGCTAGCAGCACAGTGAAGAGCACAAGCAAAAGCAGGTTTGCCTCAGCAAAGTGTCCTTGGCTCCAGCTTGCCTGCAGGGATTCTTGTAAAGGACAGAAAAATAAATATCTCCCTGTAGTTCTGTCATACTGCTCAAAATAGTGGCTCTCTGCAGGGACCTGGTTCTCCCTTGCATGGCCTTTAGGCCGATAGGGTTTTCATGGCTGCTTTGCTCTCTTTATATCAGAACTATAAAGGAGTCTCAATTAAAAAGCTCTCCCATGCAAGATTATCTGAAAGCAAGACGTAACCATAATTGTAATTGATGGTGTTACCTTTTTCTCAAAAGAGACCATCAGCGTGTTTGCCATTCTCATGCTGAGCGCTCAGAAGCACTTGGAAACACATACAACTGCACACACCACACGCTCTGCATGTTGCGGGTGACTGGGCTGGGCTATGGGAATGGAAAATGCCTGCACGCCCTTGCCCGGAGAGGCGCAGGGGGGCTTTGTTGTTGTTGTTGTTTTGTTTGCTTTCTTGCTCCTCTTCTCTATCCTGAAAGCCAGTCCTCGGTTAATGCAGAAATGTTTCGKGTACAGTAACCTTGAGCACAGAGCCAGAACGTTCCGTTTCGTGACTGGGCTGAATACAGGATGAACAGTCAAACAGTGGGCAGGGGGGAAGGGGAAAACAAACAAAAAAGCAGATTCCGGGAACTGACTGACTGTCATGAGAGACTGGAGAAGAGCAACAGTTAAACACTCTTCTTACTCCACTGTCCTTCGCTTTCTGCGTGCCCTTCCCCTTGCCCAGTTACGCTGCCTGGGCCCRGCTCCGCTGCGGCAGGGCTCAAGAAGAGATCAACTGAACTTCCCTGGGCTGCAACACGTGAGCTGCAAAAGTGCCTCTCTAGCCAAGCCAGCTGGGGTACAGTGTAGGGCAGAGCGTCCTGCTGTGTATTTCATAGATACTGCTGGAGCCAAGAGTCCACAAAATAAGTTCTTTTTTGGTTAGTATTAAACACTAGCCTCCGAAGAGATGGGTAAGAATGAGCTTCCACTGCCATGAACCCAGCAAGAGTCCATCTCTTCTATTATTTCAGAAGCAACSTATTCACCTCTGTTATCCCACATTAATTCCTTTATGGAGGAAAAAAGTACATACAAATATTTTGGACAGTTTCATCCTTTCCCYCCACTGCCCTTCAAGCTCCCACTTTGATTACAAAAATCTCCCCATATGAAGGTGCTTTAATTTGAACAAGGASTTTGGAGACCTTCTGGCTACAAGCGAGTGACACATGAAGCCTCCCAGAGCTGTTACCCTATGATATTACCCTACCGAGAATTACAGTCTAGSAGTTATCCAGTACAGATATTTTCCATCCACATGAGAATGGCTGCACTGGATAAAGGTTAGGACTTCCTAAGGTCCTTGTGGCCCTGTGTTGAGCAACCCCCTCTTCTGCGAACCTGCAGGCATGAATTCTGCAGCCCAAATGCATCCGTCGGGCAGMGCAGTGCCCCAGGCTACTTCCAAACTTCCTTCCAAGCCACCAAGGAATTTTAATTTCCATTTGGTCCTCAATCACAGCCTGTGTGAWATGGCTGTACTACCGCCCTATTAGTTCCAGCCACTGTTTTCTGCATCTGCTTTAATTCTACTTTYGGAAGGCAAAATTTTAACTGACAGGTTGATGTGAGTGCTGTTACCTGCACAAAATTACAGTGGTGAAAGAATATGTTTCTTGGACCATAAAATTGCAAATATAATAGTGAAGTGCAAAATCAAGCACTATGGCAGATACTAGCAAGGTTCTGCTGACAAGGTACATCTCAAAAAGTTCCTGGATCATCATTATCCTGCTTTTTTTGAAAGAATTCTGAGACAGACAAGTTATGTTCAAGCCTACACATTTTGCAGCATCCTGAACTGAAATAATTTTCCTAAAAAGCTTTCCAGAAGTGAAAGCGTTTTTTTCCTAAGTTGATAATGATACATGTGGACCTGTATTTGACCATTAATTTGTATTTACCATAGGCTGTATCCAGCACACTACTTATAGATAKCCTTTTTTGGCTTTCTTCTTGCTACTTAGTGCATAGCTGAAGCACCTCRCAGCCCAAGCCAGACCCTCTGCACAAGCATGGAGCAAAGTCACTTCCCCAGCCAATCCCATGATATAACACAGAAGACACAAGTGAGTAAAGACACAAAACGGGAAAGGAGATTTGACACCAAAACCTTGGCTCAGGGAGTATTTCCTGGTTTTCCAAGCTGGTGTTGGTCTTTAACTGGTGTTTGAAGTTAACAGCCTTTTTTTAAGAAAAAAAAAAAAAAATTTACTAACTCAAGGCTTAAATAAACAAGCTTAAAGTTGATGCAATATTAAAAATCCAATCAGACATTTGTGTTTAGGGGGAGGAACAGAGCTCAAGGTCTTGCAAACTACAAACAAAGAGAAGAGATAGTGCTGCAAGGATTTTTTTTTTAATATTGTATTTGTTCTACTTCTTAAACACGAAGAACTGTGTCATCACTTCTCCACATACGTCTAACTTCCATTAACGTTTTCCATGTTCCAACACAGTGTCCCTCTTGTCTGTCATTTGTGGCTCTGCGGAATGGAGCAGAAATCTTTCACATTACTTAATATCTAGTCCTGCTAGAAATGCTAGGATTGGGTCTCCCATCCCAAACTTTAATTAAAAAGGAACTTGTATCACCACCAATTCCTACTACTTGCTTAGTATATAGCATTACATATACAGCATTTTCTTACTACAAGCACTGATGRCAGTGCTGGGCTTTGACTTGCCTCCTTGCTATGCTCGGATGGCCAAGGATCCAAGCCTGCCCTCTGAATTGCACCACAAGTGCAATTTACCTTCWTCATATTCTGACTGAATTACATTTCCAGGGTAGGGAGCAAACGTCCTTTCACTGCTATTAACAAAACTTCCTCCTTTCATCACGGAGAATCAATATCAACAAAGTGAATAAAGCTAAGAAAACAATAAATCTTCATCACAGATAAGAATATGAGAGGTGTCACAGTTGTCCCAAGGCAAACCATTCCTCTTTTAACATCCCACAACCACATATTGCAAGGYTCAGCTTCTTAGTGCAGGAAAGCTGTTTTTCCCCTCCTAATGCTGCTTACGACTTAGGGGCAGCAAATCCACAAGCTGGAGCCATCAGSTGCGCCCACCCCTTCGCATGGTTGAGCACATGCTGCTGTTTACCCCATGGCACAGTTGGCTTGGATAAACTCTGTCAACGATTTGCTAATCTGAAGCGGTYCCCTATTATATCTCGGATGATGAAAGTATTATAGCATGTTGGCAGGGTCCAAAATAATCTTCATGCTTTGAAGAAAGGCACTGAAGTAACGTGCATTTTCAGTAGTAGTACCTTGTACTTAAGCAGGGGTGATCAAACTGGCAAATAACATTTTCACACCTTATCTGGGTATTTCAGTTAATCAAAAATAGTAGGTTAAGCAACAAAAAGTAAAGCAATAAAAAGAATGAATGTTACACTGGGACTTTTAAATACAGGATTTCCATGTGCCATGGAAGCCTCCCTGTCTATCCACTGTCAGAAATGATTTGTCTGCTCTTACTATGCCGTGGGCACCACTGTTCAAGGAAGAGGAAGAACACTTGCAGGGAGAGCAGAGAACGGCAAAAATAGCAAATGGTTTGTGTAGAAAATGCTGCCTATTAAGGCAGATGGAAAGAAGCCTGAGATGACAGTTGATAGGCTTCCTTCAAAGAGAAAACTAATAAGTGATAAATGATTCTCCGTGGACAGAGGGACAGGAAAAGAAGAAATGGGCTTAAATCAGAGCAAGACAAAACAGTGCTCAGAAAAAGTAAATAAATAAAATCTAGTAGCCATAGGACACTAGCAGCACAAGAACACCTTCTACTAGTATTTTAGGTATGAATTAAATAATTGCACTTCCTTATATTAGTAAATGCTTATATATCCACACACCCATTATATATATATAATATATAAGAATTCATTGAAGGAATTGTTGAAACTAGGCTATACATATGAAAGTTTAGCAGAAATACTTGTCTCAGCAAATAGCTGTACAATTGTGTTGGCTACAGATTATTTKAAAGTCAACACCATAGAAAAAGAATTGGAAAGCACTGAGCAACTTCAGAATTCCTTCTGAATGCACAATATATATACTTTTGTCCAAAAATGTATGGTTACCTCTGTCACTAGTTGGCATTCTTCACCTTTACTTTTACATATTCATAAAGTCTTCTCCAGGCTGAGCAGTCCSAGCTCTTGCAGCTTCCTCATAGGAAAGATGCTCCAGYCCCTTCATCATCCTAGTGACCCTCCTCCGGACTCGCTCCAGTGGCTCCACGTGTCTCYTGTTCTGAGGAGATTAAGAGCAGACACAGCGCTCCAGATGTGGCCTYGCCAGGGCTCAGCAGAGGAGGAGGAAAGGTAGAGGAGAGCCATAATTTGTAAGCTGTTTCTGTGAAATCTTTGGGGAAAAATCTTTTGGGAAAAGGAAAAACACTCCTAAGATGACCAAATACTAAAATACTACAAAATCATTCTGCAGGTTACTTACTGAGCAGATTTTGTGCCTGGGCTGGTGTGAGAAGGAAGAAGGGGGCTACCATTTCCAGGGCTATTTTGCAGCCTCTGATGGGGGTTGGCCACACAAGGCTGTTACTTTTCGCCCCCTAGTGTTTCCCTAACAATAAATTGGTGTAGGACAACCATAAAGTATTATCTTTTTGTAAAAAAAACACCACAGAAAAGAAGGCTAGTTAGTCTAATATTTGAAATAAGCTTAAATAAATTTTGTAAAGGGTTCGATGTCAAGCATGCTTATCCACTCAACATTTGAAAGAGAAACTAAGGTGAATCATATTTGGCCTGTAGAGAACACCTTACAGTTTGCACTTCYTTAACCCTATGCACAGTATGAAACCCCAGTACAGTATGAAAGACCAACAYAATATTCCTCCAAAAACACATGTAAGTTTTAAGTGACACACTGGCTGTTGCCTGGTACTCTGAATTAGAGTGCTTTATTTTAATAGAAAACAGATCCATAAATAAATGCTCAGTAGTACATTAGATATGGTTGAACAACATATAGATAATAAAAAACATTTTTAAAGCATTTCCCTACCTGAGTAAACACAAATGTTTGGAGCTTACCTCAGCCAGGAGCATCATCTCTGTGTTCCTGGTGCATTACACAAAAGCAGGAGATTTCCAACMAATTTGGTGGAGAAATCTGCTGCTTGTCACCCTGGAACAGCTAGAYAGAGTTGAGTGCTTTAACTAGATTATTACAGTTTGAACATGGGTAGAAAAGAGTAACAAAACAATTGAAGACTGAGGCAAGTGAYGGGCCAAGCTTGTTCACCTAGAAACTGTCAGCATTAAACTGGACCATTACTAAGGGAATCAATGGATGAAGAAGCCCCAAAATTGCCACCTCTCTTAGGACAGAGAGATGGAGAAGTTTTCTGRATGTACCTCAAAGGCTTCTCAAGCCTCCTAAATTTTTTAGTATTTTTCCTGTTTTCCTGTTCCTTTTATTAGATGCCCAGGTCTTTCCTTAAGAGATTTCAAACTCCACCACACCASGCGTGTAAAACAAAAGGAGCTCTCATACTTTTTCATAAGCAGTTAATGGAATGAGAGACTCTGCAGGTCCTTTCATCCTCACCCCCTTGGTCAGTTTGCACTAACAACGGCTCATTCTTGTGGGCTAAACTCCACAAAAACCTTAAACAAAGAGCAAGCTACGAGGGGAGCTATTCAAAGTGKGGGGGAATAGCTGCATCCTGCTGATGGAGGCAGCCCCATGGCAGAGGTTCATGCCCTCTAGGGAAGGTGGACTCCTTACCTGTGAGAGGGCATTTGTTCAGTTCTAAACTKCACAATATTTTAGTGAAAACAACTGGTCCTTCTAACAGAAAAAGAAAAAAATAGGAAAGTCATTTGCAATGTAAGGCAATGCCCAACACAGAAGGCCACATTTCTACCATTAATGGTTTAATATTAGACACACTTGAAATATATATAAATATGTACCTGAGGTCCTGCCATAAAGCTAATCTTCTCTTTTACTTTGCAGACCATGTTATTTAAAGGCAAAACATAGCAACCCTGGCAGGTAAATTGCCCAGTGCTATGTATCCCYGAGTATCACCTCCCATTTAGTTTTCTATAAAAGCCATTGCCCAGCAGTGATCACGGTGATAAGGCAGCTTAGTACATCCATTCCTTCCTTACTGAAACGAGCGCAGCCTCATGGAGCAACTCGGGAGGCTCGTTCAACCGGATGCCAAAGGTATGTAAGCTGACAAACTAGGGGGTGTTACCTGAAGTTTTACTTACGTGTAAGCTTTTTATTTTTTCTTCTCCAGAATTTACATGAAACATGAGAAAAGATGTCTTCTTTCTGTAACTTTGTTGAAGAATATCAACAGTTTGCCTTTTTAGGATATAAAGGAGAGAGAGAAGAAAGGAAGCTTGGRGAGAAAGTGTTAGAGAGAGAGAGAGAATGGCTGCAGCTATTGCTCCTTTATGCACTAAGAATAAAACTAACCCAGTTCAACTAGGCAATGTCGTTCCTTTTAGATTAAGACAAGAAAGAAAGCCTGAATCTATCTAGACTAAATAACCTTTACAAAGAGACAAGTCACACAAGACCCCACTGAATTAGCTCCTCCTTACAGATAAGGGCTCTGGCTGATCTTGAACATATAGGTCTTGTTGTTGTTGTTTTTAAAAGTCATTCTCTAATATTTCCATTAATAAGATCTGATGACAACTAAACATTGCAACTGTGAAAATGAAATGTGTACTTTATTTTTAATATGAAATAGATTAGCTTCCAGTTAACTCAAAATATTATTTTCTAAGGAAATTTGCAAGTAGAGTATGTCTTCTTAAAGACTTTAGTCTAATATTGTTAACTCCTCTGGTGAAACACAGCAGTAATATGATATTAAGTTCATGCACAGTTACAGAAGCCATTATATACTGTCATTGCAGTACCTGTGCACAATAGTTGAAATAGAGCTTACTTACATATGACATTGGTTCCTGTTCACAGTTTTGCTGAATAAATGAGCTATCAATTTTGGGGGGCAGTGGATCCTTGTGTAGGGATATGTTCTCATTCTCTCAGCCAGCACAACCTGTACAGGAAAAATACACACAAACAGCATTTCCCTGGGGAGAAAGGCTTTGATTTGGTTACAGTCACATGTTGAAGTCTACAGGCAGCAGATGCATGGTAGGAATGTACTTTGCTCCGCTGTTGCTCAGGGAAGATGCAAAGTGTGATTATCACACTCTGCCAACTGTGGAGAAGAGCCCAGAAATGCCATTTGTCTCCAATGTAGCAGATACAGGAATCCAGTGCATTAGCCAGATRATTAGCCAGACTTATAAAGTCTTCCTAGACAAGCTTCTTGCATACTACTTTAAGTTCTAATCTGTAATCCTGAAAATAATAATTGCTATAAAAAAGCCTAAGTATTGAGAAACAACCTGAGCAGTCATTGCTGATGTTACCATTCAATGACACTGTGAAGCCATTGTACATCATTGAAGTCACTGCTCATTTTAAGTCACTGCTCATTTTAAAAGAGCCAGAATAAGGCCAATGCTGAATGATCAGAAAAACTGCCTCTTCGGGTCCTCAAAGCAGTTAATATCACACCGTGATGTCTGATATCTTGGTGCGTGACACCAAGAGAATATATAATTCCACCTATTYTTCTTGGGCCTGCATTTTAGTCTTAGCACAGAAGACAGCTCTTCATCGTTCTCCCCCTACTTCCTGTGTTACGGACAAAAGCACACATGGCTTAACAGCTTCACAGAGGAATCCAGGAGCCACTAGAAGTTGAAGAGAAACTTAAGAGTTTTCCAGTAGAAAGGGCTGGGACAGCTCTTAGAGGGTAGAAAGCTGGCATGGTAGATCATACTGGTATTGACAAAAGCTTGCRCATAAGTCTTTAGAAAAGAAACAACAAAATTATTTCCTGTCAGACATATTTTGAAGCCTTGTAACATCTGGGGCTTATTCTCACAGTACAGAGAGGCCAAAGCAGCATCCCAGCGTGTACCCTGTAGCTTTGACACTATAGCTTCACATGCCTTTGTTCCTTTGTCCAACTACCATAACCTCAGGTATGTCRTTTGATCTAACAAAGGGTATAGTCTTTTCCTACAACACATGCCRCACTGTCTGTTTTGGAGTTAAAAAGCATAAAATATGGGAGGCATTTAATTGCTGTTAAAGGTTAGTCTGAACCATTTCTTTTCAGACCCCAAATAATGATGTCTGGGAAAGTTTTAAGTTACTATTTTTAGGCACTTTCTTAGTGACAGAATGGAGCAGCAGATAACAATCTATAAGTGAAGCATGCTGCAAAAAGCCTTTGACTATGAAAGCAATTATGACTAGATACAGCAAAGGCCTTATCAAGTATCCCTGGCTTGGATGTGGTCCCAGATCCCACAAGACCATTCACTGTTAATTGTTAAATYTTTTTTCTTTGTAACATCAGTTTGAAGAAAGCAAGAGATAAATGAAAATTAAAAACATTCCTCCTGCAAAGGCTTGGAATTAGACAAATATAGATGTAAAGAAAGGTCTGCCTTTGAACCTGCACCCTTTTAAGTTGCATCCAGAAATTTTCAATAATCAAAGAGTGAAATTCTGAAAAAGATATCATTCCTKTTTTATATTTCTTTCCTCCTCCAAGCAAGTGAAAAGGACCAGACCTTTAATAGGATATTACTGAAAGAAASAGATGCTTAGCTTTTTATGTCAAGTTCACAGAATCCTACTTTTTTAGATCACAGAGGTATATCAAATCCCAGTCTTCTCCATAAAAATGAATCTGTTCTTTTAAATAAGTTATACATAAAATACTGAACTGTTTAGTCCTGAGGCATCATTGAGCCCATCCTAGTACACAGTGCTTCCAGAGCTCAGGAGCATCCTTAGGAGCAAGTTCATTCCTTACAGTGACAATTTATAACTGTTATAAACYGCTCTCCAATGCCAGAATCACATAGTTTCTTTTCTCAAGTGCCATTTAAATGGTAATATTTAAARTGTGGTTTCATTTTGTTCAATATTAAGGAATATTGGAAAAGACACGATTGTACTTAACAAAGAAGCTACTGCCACGTTTGGAGAACAGAAGGAAGTACCACCAGGATTTTGCCTCATCCACGTCATTTCACGGGGTGCATAACATTGTCCAAACGCAGAGCAAGACACGCAGAGCGCTGTGGCTCGTGGTAGTCATGGGCTCCCTTGCCATCGTCATCTGGCAAATCTGCAATCGCTTCATCTATTACTTCAGCTGGCCAACGACAACTTCAGTTTATGTCCAGTACGTGGAAAATGTTGAGTTTCCTGCTGTGACTTTTTGCAACTTGAACAGGTAACAGCTACTCTTGGTTGCTTTTGAGAGGTACCGAGTCTTTGTGTGACACATCCGACATAATCAAAGCCCATAWCTTCTTTAAGCAATCACACAAAATGAGAAAACAGGGCTTCGAGGCATGCGTACTCCACACTGCTGTGGAACCACATTAACCATGGGTGCTCCTTGTATGATGTGACCATGGAACAGTCACAAAGTTAAAAGGAAAAGACAAGATTTGCCAATAGAGATGCTCAAATAGAAGCCTCATACTCATGTGGAAATGTAATGCAAACCAGCTTGCTTTTTCAAAGGTGCTCAGTTTAAAAGTAATGCAGCAAACACACTACGTGCTTTCTAGAGCAAATATATAATCTAACAACAGTTTTAGAGAAGTAGTTTACTCACACTGTTCCAACAAAAGGGATCCGTTTTGTCATCACCCACCTTCTGCTGGCAGAATAAGGCAAAAGTCCAGATTTTAAACACCCAGAGCCTTCCTGCTCTGCTTTAATTCCTTCCAATTGCCCTTCATAAAACCAGCCAAGGGTTATGTCACATAATCTGCCCTGGAGACTGTCTCTGCTGAGTACAGTGGGCTGTGCATTATAGAAATCTCTCAGTTCTTGTAACTGTAACTGCAGCATATTGTAAGTAAACAGTCACCTACTGAGCCTGGCAGCTGTCTGCTTAAATGACAATTAAGTGACAATTTTCTTCCACACCCATCTGTTCATGCTGTGCCTATTCTTTCTTCCTGTTTTCGGTAGCGAGTTATTTGCTGACAGAACCACATCCAAGAGGCACAGAGCTACCTTTGTCTTCATCTTTTGGCTCCCATTCAGTTGCAAAGATCTGCTCCTGCCSATCTTCCTTGAGTTTCGGCATTAAGATCTATCATACAAGCAGAATGATGTACTTAAAAAAAAAATTAATACAAAAAAGAATTCTAAATAAAGAACATGCTATTGCCATGTACATGTATCTCTATATATGCACTTATATATATGGTTTTATTCATTTTTTCAGCATTTTGAGATCCAACAGATCATAACTGCACAGTAAACTTCACTAAGCAACTTCAACGCTCTGTGTCGGGAAAGCACCTCTGATACCCCACCATGGTTTTGAGATTTTTAAGTGGATTCTAGGAATAAGGGTCGCAATTGGAGCTCATGAGAGCTGTCTGCTACAGTGTGTAGTGCCTTAGTAAACTAGGCACATGCAAACACCACAAATTAACTGAGAAATCAGTTTCTGATTGATGCAACATTCTTTTTGTCTCCCTCTTTGAGGAACAGCCCTCCAAGCTAGTTTCCTATTAATCACTGCAACTGCTCAGCTTGTCCTCAGTTCCACAAAGCCAAGTTCGGGCCTCTGCAGATGGCCAATCTACATTTTCAACAACCACCCACAGTAGCAACGCTGCTCATATTAACCAACCAGAACTGCCACACGTAGGGGCCCTTCCTAGACACAGAAAATCCCCCTTTAGTAGAAATGGAGACTGCATTGCTTATTGGTGTTGTAGACATTAAAAATATTGTGGACAAGAATCAGATGTAGTCTAAGGAGAGACAATGAGCAAATCATGTCACAGTTTGGCAAAAAGCCCTGGGATCAGTTCTATAACTCTGCAGAACTCTCTCTTCTTCCTGCCGACAGGTTTCAAGCTCATGCAGTAACCAACCTCCAAATCATTTTTTTCCTTTGGAGCATCGTGGCCGGAGTCCACCAAAAAACCGCTGTGCGAGAGAATTTTTCTCAAGAGCTAAATAATTTCCTTCTTGGCAACAAGAACTTCAGCATTAAGGAGTTCACAAGGGAACACGGGTTTTATCTCAACACTAGCACATTGCTAGAATGTGAATTTTTTGGAAAGCCATGTTACCCAAAGGTAAATAATTTTCCTTTTACTAGAACAGTAGCACAGAGGGGAAAGGGGATATACTCTCAGCACTCCACTTGAGACAGCTAATTTGGCCAGCTACTCCCCTGGCTTCCCTTTGGAGAGATGGAGAGAAGAGCTCCTGCTCTAAATAACCCTGCAGAGACTGCCTAGGAAGGCYCCCTGAGCTGTAAATTGGGATTTCAATCTAAATTGCTTTCTGCCTAAATACCCTTTCTGCATAAACATCAGCCTTTAAAAAGTGCAATGCCTCTGGGCTTTATGCAGCAGCATTTTCTATTCCGTTCAGTTTGAATGGAGTTTTTGCAAAACAGTTACAGAGTCRCACTCAGCTGAATGAATTACTTTTTAAGCTCTTGAAGTCCAGAAGAGATAGAATAACTCTATGCAGAGCCCGCAAAAATTTTAAGTATGGAGATGAATACAGCCCATCTTTGGGAATTTTGGAAATTAACTGAAAAATGTGTTCCTCTCATTTTATATCAGTTCTTACATGGAATATTTTACAACTCAAATAGAATATAAAAAATCAGGTTTATATTATTTGGGGTTAATCCAAGCTTTAAAACTTGCTGTCTCTTCTACAATTAGACTTTGATGAATTCCCTTAACTGAAAGGATAGTCATTAGCACCTAATGACTAAACTTTAAAGCAGGTAGACACATTTATAATAGAAAATGTTTTCAATTGAGTGACCAGGAGGTTTTCTGGCACAAAAACTGTATATTCCGTATTTTCATTTATACTATGACAGTTGCTTTTGAAATTAAGTGTCCAGTAAACATCTAGCTAAAAAAATCCCCACTATATATTTTCTATAGAATACAACAAGTATAATAAAAAAACCAGACCTCAGTGGACGATATGAMAACCCATAGCTATTAATAAACACTGTAAAATTCTCCTTTAGATTTCCACAKTGTCCTTCCCATAGAAAGGCATTAATTCCTTTTGATAATTCCCATCAGTTAGCACTTTTTTAAACGTAATATTTAACACTTCCTTTGGGAAACAAATAACCCATCTCTTGCACTGCGATTCAGTAATGTCATTAAGAGATCTTGTTTTTATTTTATTCCTTCCTCTCTTTCTTTGAAGGATTTTGAACATGTTTTCACTGAATATGGAAACTGCTTTACTTTTAATCACAATGATCTTCCACAAAAGAGAAGAGTGAGTGTGTCTGGACGAGGTTTAAGTCTACTTTTTGATGTCAAACAGGTACAGTCATCCTAACAATTCTGTGCCTGTGCTAATTCATAGATTTGTACACCCACCTACAGAATTTCATGTGCACACYATTTCTTTCTGAGTGAGAAGGGATTTTAGAGGAAAGCCACAACTGTGATTTAAAAATTTGAGATGACTATTGATTCTGTCCTCAGCTAAGCTCTTCTGAAAAACCATCAKTAATACAACTCTCAAGTTGTACTTGACATCAGGGCTGTCAAATATAATGCAAGTCCTTCAGGAAACTATCCTTTAATTTTAAACAAAGGTTGAATAGGGAAGATCATATGGAGACAATTTCTACTTACCAAATGTTGATTTCAATAGCAACTTGATACCAGCTTAGATCTGATCTTGGCACTGCAAATATTCGGTCAACAGAACACACACAGACAACTCRGAATACATCACCTATGAGATTAAGGAGGAAAACTAAGATATAGAGTGGTGAAATGAGTTGTTCAATTCGGCTCTCCGGGTAACATAAGAGGCAGAAGTGACAAGTTCTGGAGATGGTAGTGGAAAGGCTGCAGAAATGGGAGAGGGGGCTGCAAGTGAAAGGAAAAGACCTCCAAGCTGTTAATCACTGTTGGTCTGTGACTCGTTGTTGTTGAAGATGGAAGATAACAGGAGAAAGAAAAAAAAAAAGCCAGCAGTTTCGAATAATTGGGAGAAAATCCAAATAGGGGTGTAACCAAGGRAGTTCAAGTCAGATTGTTTTTACACCTTTCTCTAAATTGCCAGAGACATAACTGGGAATTTAAAGCCACATAACACAGCATTGCACCATTTAAATAAAGGTAAAGCCTCATATGATAAACAAAGACAAAACGAATTTAAACAATTCTTTCTGTATCAGGAGCAATTCACTGATGACCCTTCCCTCGGTTATATGGACGCTGGTATAACTTACGTTATCCATTCGCCCAAGGAACTGCCCCGCTTTGACGGCCTGGGCTTGTCCACGCCGGTCGGCATGCACGCGCAGGTCGCCATTCGCCAGCTCAAGGTAAGGGCKCTCTCCATCAAGCAGAAGGAGCAGGCTTGGCTTTCTCCAGCCCCACTGTGAAGCGCGATGGTGACCGAAAGATTTCTGGAAATCAAAATATTTACGACATAGTCATTCCTGAGAATGATGTTTCCGCCAACTGTGAACAAAATTACTGCTCTTCCTTTTCAGATGCCRTTGGTCTCCACAATCTCTTTTCCTAAAGTCAACCTTTCTTTTCTAAGATCTTCCAACCTCACTGCMATCTAATACTACAAGGATATCATTACAAGGATACCACAGCTGTCCAATAACACATTCTATTACTATTAATATCATGCCAGATAAAGACAAAGTACTTAGAATCATGGAATCATAGAATGGCTAGGGTTGGGAGGGACCTCTAGAGGTCATCTAGTCCAACCCCCCTGCACACGCAGGGTCTCCTAGAGCMTGTGGCACAGGGTGGTGTCCAGGCGGGTTTTGAAGCTCTTGGTATGCTAGAGCCTAGACTTATCCCGATATATGAAATCTGGGAAAATATTTAGAAGAGCAGGTTATTGCTTTTGTYTTAGACAAAGAACATTTTATCTAGAAGTGATAAAATGCTCTTTTTACATTAAGACCATCAATCTCAAAATAATGCAAATTTTCCCTGTTGCTATTTCGTTCATGAAAAACCCTGGTACATCTGAAAAATGCGCTTTTCATACACTTTCAATACATGTGACTCTCTTTCTCCTGCTTTTCCATAAGCCTAATTGCACTCACTTAAGGTTAGAATGTAACATCTCATTTTATCTTGT
This sequence comes from Eudromia elegans, assembly GCA_003342815.1. Classification (NCBI taxonomy): domain Eukaryota; kingdom Metazoa; phylum Chordata; class Aves; order Tinamiformes; family Tinamidae; genus Eudromia; species Eudromia elegans. The sequence goes on along the minus strand of PTEX01000062.1, from coordinate 2,705,270 downwards.
CCTGTTCAATCTGAAATCAACACATATTCCTTAAATGTGGKGAACAGACAAGTACTTGCAGAAGGCATAATCTATATTTTTTTCCTCTGTATATTTTCCTCTGTATTTAATTCTCTTCCCAATTTCAGAATCAAGCTTGCTGAACTGTTTTCAAGGCTATTAGTGATGTGGCTCATTCTAGATGCCAGGACTTTGAAGTTCTGACATGCAAGTTAAAGTGAGCTCTGCTTCCTTGTCAAAGCCTAGAGGTGGATTACCCTCAGGAACTAGGCTAACTCATATGCCACTTTTGCCATGTAAGAGGAAATTATTTTATAACTAACTCCAGAAGTAGAGACTATAATTGCATCCCAGTCAATCAACAATATTTCTGTTTATGACACAAACAAGCTACCTTTAGCACTTTAGAAGATTAAAAAAGAAATAGAGACAAAAAATGTATCTTTCTTTACTATTATCCTACAGACAATTATTCAAGAATACCCATGGGGCGAGTGCAAGCCTGACATCAAACTTCAGCACCACAAGATTTATAGCACTTTTGGTTGTCTGCGAGAGTGCAAGGCCCGGTACATACAAGATTGGTGTGGCTGCCTACCGTTCATTCTTCCAGGTATTACTCTGGAATATCATATTATCATATGCGGTATTTAAAGGTTGTCTTACTAGCAGACCTCAATCATATTTGAACAGCAAGGGAAAAGAGGCAGATTCTTAAATAAGATCTATAGATTAATTATCTAAGATTTAGTTTTACAGGGATATAGTATTTAAGTTTATTTTAAGCCTATCATTTTATTTTAATTCAAGAAAACAAAAAATAAGGTAATTTGTGAGCTCTAAGCGTARTGCCTGATCATTAGCTGTTCTTACAATATAGCCCCAAAGTCTTGAAAATGAGATGGGAGAAAACCCTCCAAGAGGTCTATCTGGACCTCCGAGGGATATATAGCTAAACCTCATAAAATAATCCCACAGATTTTCCTTATCTTCTCTGGGACAACGCRGACCTATTAGGTGGTCAGCAGCCAGGGCAAGACTGACTGGCCAAAGCGAGAGACCCTGGTCTCTAGCTACACAAACAAGGGACCAAGTGTGGCACCTGGAAAGGGGCTCTGCAAAAGCTGATGGGCTTGGATGGGGCCATAGGAAACACTGAGGACTGATGTGTGCCCTAAGATGCCCCTCTTGAATCCCCTAAGGCACCTAAATTCCTCTAGAARTGTAAGGAATAACTCTGACAGAGCCCTGACAAGTGCCCTTGCTCCAACCCTTTCAACAGGGTCACTCTCTCTCTGAAGCAAGAACTAGAACTCAAAACTCAGCTCCCACAGYTGTTATATGCCTTTATATCTATATAGGCATATACACATATAGGCAGCTCAGCAGAACCAAAAGCAAACAGAAGGTGGCAGAGCTACTCATCAGCTTTAACCCCTTCGCCACCAAAACCAGCTGTGGGAACTTGAAAGCATGTCATAACTGACCACACGATGTCATTTATAATTAATATTCTGGGTAAAATAGATTTCGTAGTTTTACAAGCTCTATGAATCATATGAAATAGATTTCATAGGTTTCATAGTATTGTAAAATGGGGAGAGATTTGAAGACGTCTGAGCTTTCACTTGAACGTATTTTTAGAATAGCCTCCTACCATAGAGAAAATATCATTAAAAGAGTTGGAACAGAAAGTGGATTAACTGCTGCTGTTTAATGCTAGAAGGAAACAAAGAAATAACTCATGCATGTTATTGAACGTTACTTTTAATATCTTCTTAATGTGAGCTCAATATACAAGAGAATCTAAGTACTAAGAATAGGACAGTGTATGAGTAACAATATATAACCTTTGCTCAAACCTTCTATTCACAAATCCTGATTTTTTGGAGACATTAAGCTGCTTGACACTAAATATTCCTTAACATTCCTTAAATGTGATTCCTTAATTCCTTAAATATTCATTAAATTGTATTACAGTTCACTATTATTTCCATTACTCAGTCTAATAAATGGTCTGACCTAACTGTAGACACTTCATAGGAATCTGATTCTGTAGGTTTGTACATTTGCTTGTAGAAATTTTTTTCAGGTGATTTATTCTGAAAACAAGCTTAACTGGTATACAGGCAAGCCTAATTCTTTTGCAAAATTTTAAGGATAGTGACTATTTTCAAAACTGTGCTGGTGATGTGCTTGTAAATGATGCACTCCGTTTCCTTATACAAACACCTTTATCAGATATCTTGCCACTTCTAAGAGGCAATATTTCCATGCAGGGCAATCCTCTGCGCTGAAACCTTAGACCATCTGAAACCCAAAACTTTGCCACTGGCCTGGCCCGTTATCTTAGACTTGAAATCTCCAAATAAGCCTTGCACAAAGTTTCAAACTACCACAGAAACACGTGTGGTGTAATTCCATAGACCACCTCCCTACCTTGTTATTTGTTTCCRTAAGGAAAGACAGAAATTCCTGGCCATAGCAAGCCAATGCCAAGAGTGAGCCACCAGTTTAAAAGCAGCTTTTGGCTAGTACATATAACAAAGATATTTATTCCAACGAAAAAGCCTCATGGTTTGTTCTATTGTCTTTTATTTCCACCTATGTACCCACCACCACCACTTTGGTGTTGGTCAACATTGCGCCACATTGAACCCTTTTCTCRGCAACAAAATAAGTAGTACGAGGTTATATCTAGACTTTGATGGCTTTACTCTTCGGTTTAGCACAAGTAGAGCTAAGAGCTAAGATGGTTAATTTGTGCCCTTAAAGTTATTTTTTTATTTTTAAGGAAATGGAACAGAATGTGATATACAGAAGTTTTACAATTGTGTTTATCCTGCACTCTGTAAGTAATAATTTCATATTCGTATTTACTAAGTCAATTCCAAACAGCAGAAATTCTCAGTTAAAACAAAACACAGAAATCAGTGCTGAAATGAAGCACTTCACAATTAATTTAGAATTCTGAAAACAGACTGAACAAGGCACTGAATAAGTGTCAGTTAAAAACAGATAATAATTCACATTAGTCAAATAGTTCAAAACTGAAGGACTTAGAACTAATTATCAGTAATAGAGAGTCTTGCTTGTATTTTTGAAYCTTCATGGTGTCATCCTTCCAGCTCCAATGCTCTTTCTACTCTTTTCATTCACGAGAGAACTGTGAAGAACACAGTATTAAGAGATTTTCTAATTTGCTAAAAAAGACCAACCCCAAATCCCTGCACTTTAAGGTTTTTTCCTTTTTAAAGTGGATTATGTTTTCAATTCTATATATGTTATTAATTTCATAGGCTTTCTGGAAAATACTGAAAAGGAAAAATGAATGCTTAAAGAAAGCAAGAAGATTAACTTGTATGTGTGTGGTTTTTGGTAGGGGAAGGAGGGTGGATTATGTCTTTGTAGTATCCGACAAGACATTACTATGGACAATAAGTGGTTTTTCCCCACACACGCCTCATGCCTCTGTTAGAATAACAAATTCCATTAAGTTCACAGTCTTCTATAATCATGAGTTTTGATAGCCTGCCATTGTGGAAACACGTATATTCCTTAACGGATATTCTGGGATGAAGTTCTGCAGAAACCACWGAGTAACAAAGCAAAAGCATCCCTAGGTGATGCTGAGGATGAGCAGGACACGTGCCCAGGGCCGCATGCTGGGGTGACGTGGTGTGGGACAGCGCCGCACCCACGGTGCCATGCGCTATTCCCCCTTTCACGGGGCAGGGGAGGGCASGCACCTATGCACCCCAAGCAAAATAAAGTGGTCTACAGGTGGTTAGAGCAGTTATTTCAGGCTAGAAGACTTGTCACCTAGGGTGGAAAAGCTATAACTGGCATACACTGCAGGAGGCTGTGGTACTTACCTCAGCTTTGGGTTCCCCTTTCTGCTTCAGGGAGTGCTTCTGCCTTTGACAACAAAGAGGTTACCCACAGGGATCCCAAGCCTTACAAATATGCGTCAGTTTCCCAAATGTCCATTACAAATATTGATTTATTCATAGTTCTAAGAATACCTTGTCCCATGTATTTTATTAGAGTACCTTAAAAAAATCACTTAAGAAGTTTCAAAAAACGCCTTAAACCTGTGCGCTTTCAGAAATATTGCATAGAGTTTTTCTCCTGACATTTCAGGTGAAATAGAGCTGGAAGGATTATGCACAGTAGGAACCCACAACTCCACTTGCCCTGTCCCATGTGAAGAAACASATTATCCTACCACTGTCACCTACTCGAGTTTTGCAGGAGAAAAAGCCATAAAATTTATTTCTGCAAAGCTGAAGAAAAGYCCAGAATACATCAGGTAATCTCACTTAATGCTATGCCTATTAAAGAACATGATCAATTGTTTTTAAACATGCCTGTCAATGCCATAAAACAGATACCCCAGTTAAAGAAAAAGTTCTCAATTAGATTTCCTGCCACTGATCTCTTACAATGTAAAAAATAGAKTAGGTTAGCAGATATCCACAATCCACCTGAGCTATCCATTCAGTAGACAGGACTTGGCATCTTTAACCCTTTCACAGCTGAAGACAGCAAAAAAACCCAGGTCGGGAAATACATCAATAGGGAATATATCGAGGTTATGAAAATGAAACCATTTGTTACATGAAAAATAAGCCTTTGAGAACACTTTAGCTTTAGTGATTATTTCACTGTCTGTAAACATTGTGCACAACCCAGCAGTTACTCAATTAAGCAMGCAAAAATAAGAACATTCTTCTGTTACTAAGTCTTACCCAATAGGAATCACACCACCATATTAATGAGTCCACATTCCCAACTATAAAACATGAAGAACTATTGATTTCTGACAATGTAAAAAGGCAAAAGTTAACTATTTACCACCTTATTGCACTGCACCATTAGCAACTCATTATAATAGTAGGAAACTTTATTAATAGAATCTACTAAAATAGGCTAAACTCTTCTTGGCAGCGGCCAGCAATAGGGTAAAGGGTAATGGGTACAAATTGAAACACCAGAAGTTTCATTTCCCTATGAGGAAGAACTTCATTGCTGTGAGGGTGACCAAGCCCTGGCACAGGCTGCCCAGAGAGGTTGTGGAGTCTCCTTCTCTGGAGATCTTCCAAACCCGCCTGGATGCCACCCTGTGCCCTGTGCTCTAGGGGTCCCTGCTGGATCAGGGGGTTGGGTTAGATGATCTCTAGAGGTCCCGTTTCAATCTCAACAACTCTGTGATTACCTGAATTTTAGGGTTTTCACAGAGATGGAAGTGATGAATCTACATGGCAAATAATGTTATCTGTTGAAAATTAACAAGCTCGTCATCTTTTTCCAACCAAAATCTGTATCTATTAGCATTACTGAAAAGTAATCACTTATTTTACTCTTCAATTTTGTTAAAACAGTTTCTGTGGTTGTTTTACCCCACACCAATTATGTTTATTTTCTATTCAGTGGCTATGCAGATTCACAAAGATGAGTTCTATTCACCTGAATAATTCACAGGTCTTGCTTCAACAGAGATATACATTCTCTTCCTTTTTGCAGCATGCAAGAATAAAATTATGTAAGAAAGGGTCTTGGGAGGAGATAGAGCTAAACATTGAGGACAGGACAAAGGGTCTTCTGCATCAAGACTTCCGTTAAAATTAGTAGGACTAAACATGCACTTGCAAAKAAACAAAAGTGGTGGGCACTGGACCAAAGGCATCTCCCAACACCATATCTGCCCTAGTTCAGGCTGAATAACCCTTCCCCTCCAGAGTCTCTCTAAGAGCCTGGAGAAGTTTCCCATCATCTCATTCAACTGCGTTGAGTCACGCCAAAACAAACTGAAGCTCTCTTCATCCTTTTGCAAGTTACCAGGACATTTTCTTTGGTCTTCTATTGATTTTTGCAACTTTAAACTCAATAAAAAACACTATGACACTCCTTAACTCACTTCATGATAATAAGAGACAATAAATATGAACAGCCAACCTGACTGTCTCAAGTAAGACTGTGTGTATTTGTCATTAGGCAGAATCTTGTGCATATTGACATTAAATATAATGATCTGAACTACAAAACAACACAGCAGCAGAARGCCATGACTGTAGCCGAGTTACTTGGTAAGTGAGCGTTATTTAATATTTATTGGTTAATTGTGGATTAATAATTAAACTAAAAATAAGCCTCTTTTTTATTCTCCCCGCTCCCAAGCCCTGGGCTAGCTGGATTTCTAAACAAAAGGCAATGCCTTTAATATCCTAATGGCAATAAGCACGTGCTGGCTGCRTGCTCAGTTTCGAAACAGTCTCCTGCTATTCCAGTAACTGACTTGCACCATGGGCAACACGGGAGATTCCGCACTCACCTGTGGCTATACAACACATAGAACTGTTTCAGCAGTGTGGTATACAGGATTTGGAGGGGAAAGAGAAAGAGGGGAAGAGAAGCAAGAAAAAGGTCAGAGAGACATGGAAGGAGAAAATATTTTATGCACCTGCTCCACAGTGGCATTTTTTTGAATTTAGCTCTTGAGCCCGGCAGAGTTTTGCTGGCTTGCTAGAATAAACCAGGTGCTTAGGGTGACATCTCTTCATTTCCTGCTGTTACAGCGGATGTGGGCGGCCAGCTTGGACTGTTTTGTGGTGCCAGCGTGATTACCATCATAGAGCTGCTCGAGTACATTTTCACCAACTTCTGCTGGATGTGCATCTTCCTCCTGCTGAAAGCGCCCGAGATGCCGCAGTGGAACCTTCCRTCCCAGGAGCATCCAACACACAAGGAAGAAAAGAAGGGGATACAGGAATGTTAGGGACTTGTAGGAGCAAAAGACTAAGTGTTTTTGCAACTGTCTTTCCTTTTTTAAGATACAAAAAGGACAGCAATATCTTCCACTGTGCCCATTCCTACATCCCTTACCCTTCCTGTTTTTCTTATTGCCTTGCACTATTTCTCTGTTAAAAAACCTTAAAGAGTGAACTTTGCATATTCTCACTTTCTCTCATGAGGAAAAAAATGTAATCTTTGCATAAAATTTTGTTTTAAAAGAAGTATTAGTGTTTTTTATAGTAGCATGGCAAGTGATACTGACAGACAATGCAGTGCTCCCTCCCTGACCCAGTTTAACACTTCTGTATTTTGAGGAAGGAGAAATAATTCTGGCAGATTAACATAGATATTAACATATAAGACATGTTCCTAAATTTCTAGTAAAGATGAAGAATTGCCACAATTTAAAAAAGCAAATACTATAGAAAGTCATAACATTTTTGCTACTTATGCACCGCATTCAAATGTTCCAGTGAAGAATATAGTAGCTCTGATTACCAGAACTACAGCCATGCCTCTGCTGAAAAAAACCCACACAAAACAAAAAAAGAACACACAAAACACATACACCTCTGCCTACTACTATAAATACAAAACTAGAGCATCTGGGTGGATGGGCAAGAGGGCAAACACAGCCCAAATTCATCCTGCTGGACTCCAGAGAGAGCAAACAGACCTGCTTCTCTTCTACTATTTTAATAAGCATCAAAATTGTATAAATATGTCGCAGTTATAACTGAATGCCTGAAGGGTTATTCCATTAAGGCAGTGAAGCTGCTGACCTCACTGTTTATAAATACTCTGTTGACTTTGACTGCGTTTTTCATTGCTGGAAGCAATAAAAATTCAAGATGACTCAGTAGGATCAAGCAACATAATTTCAATGTTAGGGCTGGCAAAGAGGATGATAAAGATTCTTATCAAGACCTGGATAAAATCAGCAATAAGAGTTTCCTTGCTTTAGTGGTAAATTAGGTTTCCTGAAATGTTATTCTTTTAAAACCATTAGAAAAGCCGCTGTGCTTTCCTACACCAGGGTCAAACTCYAAGGGAGCAGCAGTAGTTCCACTTCTTATGATATTTTAGAGAAGACTTTGGTGACTAAATCAGCTTTGAAAGATGTGTAATAACATAGTTTACATAGACACCCTTTGTTATACACACACTAAAGCCCATAAAACAATTAAGTAATAGAGATTTTTTTTTTAACAAGCACCACATCCTAGCAAGCATCATAACCATTTAAAGTTAGGACAGGATTATATTTTATAGTGTACTTTCTATGGTGTCTTTAATGCATATCACTGTCTAGCACGAACAGCTGAAACCAGTCGCTGCACCACAACCCTTGCCTGAGGAGCAGCCCCAGCCTGGCACAGCTCGGGGCTGTCGCACTCCTGAACCAGGAGCACATTCAGGTTTGGAAGCAGGAATTGGGTTACTGTCTGGCTTCTGGGTAAAAAAATAAATAAATAAATGAATAGGGGAAAGATGAAACACAGTGATCTAATATATTTTGCATTACAGAGATCAAAGCGTTATACAGTCGTCATGCTGTTTTGAGCGTGGCTTGCTTGCTTGCTTCTGCTAATAAGGACTAAATAAAACCAAGATGGAATTGTAAGGGCTAACAAAGGGAAAATTGGTATCRTTCCTGCTGGGCAGGATGGGCAAAGGAAATGAAGCCCAGGACCCTCTAAAGAATCAGCAGGAGAGGCCAGTGCTCAGGAAGAGGAGGCCCCACTAAGCAGGGGCTGAAGGGCTGAACGGCTGGGATGCTGTTAAGGTGACAAAGTGTTACAGAAGGTTTAAGAAAACACTGCGCTTTACTGGATGAGTAAAAGTGACATTTCTATAGACAGCCACAAGGCAGCTTTGACAGCGCCTCTCAGTTCAGCACTATCTTACTGCTTGCTTGTCTGCTTTTTCTTTTTGCAAATGCAGCTCCAAGGTCAAAGGATGGAGTTCAGCAAGTTGTCCCCGCGCTAAGAATTTGAATCTAAAACACTAATCCTAATTTTTACCCTCACCTGCTTCCCAACGCTGTATCAGAGCAACTCCTGGTGCAAGGAAGGCAGCTTCCTGCTCTAGTAGAGAGATTCTGCCATAGGCAAATGTGTGRTGGGAAGGCTGTGAATATTAAAATACTTGCATCATGTCATTTAAGAAGCTTCACTGGCTCATTGCCTCCTTTCCTGTAGCTGTATTTCAAAGACTGGTGTTGCAATGCAAGTAGCTGGCAGCTCTAAAAGGAGTGCCAGAAAGCAAGGATTTATGCAAGAAGCTACACACTTTCGGCCAGCAAGGAGACCAKCAAACAGGGCTGGCACTTGCTTGTCTGGCAAGGCAAAGCGAACCCAGAGCAGCCCGTGCAGAAGGGCTCGCCCCACACTGGACTCATTGCGGTGCCTCGCCAGCAGATGTCCTGCGCGCCACAGGCTTCTGCTCCTGGGTGCGCGGCATCCCGGTACAGAGCTGCTCAGCATAACCCAAACTGGATTATTTTCYTCTGATTAATAATGCTTTGGAAAGCTTTCAGAGGAATTACTYACAGACCAAACATTAATCTGAGCTGAGAAACAGTGTTTTTGCAGCACAGCGTTCAGATAACTCCTGGGGTAAACTACAAACACAGCCATGCCCGTTCCCCGCCGCCTGCAGAGGGATCCCTTGAAGCGCCTGTGCAGCCCTGCAGGCCCAGAAGCCTCAGGCCAGGATGAACGGCACCCCCACACTCGCAGCGCCGGCCAGAGCGCTCGCTGCTTTACAAGCGTATCGCTCACACCACACCATAAACACGAGCCCCTCCAGTTACTGTAACCGCCTCCCAAGTTAAACACATTCCCAGGCTGACAGTTGATCTGCTTTGTAAACTCAGGATACAGGAAGCATTTCCAAGTTCATATTGCAGTAATTAATTACTGCTGTGTTGAAACATGCCCGGGTTATAAACGACAAGCGGCACATGAACAGGATATTGCCGTAGATCCCAGGCTAGCATCTCATCGTGCTGCTGCTTACGACTGTCTGGGTCCTGCTGGCTCGCTCGCTCCGTGAGCAAGAGGAGCTCACCTCGGGTGGCTCCTCGCTAGAGGCACTGCAAGACCCCTTCTCCGGAGGGGAAAGGCTCCTGCCCGCCCCCTTCCAGCACACACAAGCAAGGCACAGGCAGGGCCCCTGCCCGCCTTGCACCCAAGCGCAGGGACACTGACAGGGCACCCAAGCACAGGGACACTGACAGGGCACCCAAGCGCAGGGACACTGACAGGGCACCCAAGCGCAGGGACACTGACAGGGCACCCAAGCGCAGGGACACTGACAGGGCACCCAAGCACAGGGACACTGACAGGGTTTTTAAGCCTCCTGTGGGAGCAGGATTGGTTTTACAGAGTGGGGTGGAGGAAGCGGTCCCCACATCCACCCGCTCCTTCCCAAGCTAAGGCCTCCCCACCTCTAGGAGAGCAGACATTTGGCTTCCTGTGGCCTGGGTAGCTGCATACACTAGTTTTGCTGGGCTAATGCTGGGGTTCGCCTGGCCCTGAGCCTTAGAAAACTCAGCAACACTTCCAGTACACTGCAGGGGGKTTGGTAAAAGAGCTTCCCTTATCTACTTCCACCTGCCTAAGCCTGCAAACAGGCATTTAAAGCAGGATGTTGTCAAATATATACCTCAGACACTTAAAAACATCATATTAAGCTATCAACTGTAGCTAACGAAAAGAAACCATTAAAAAAAAAAGGTTCATACAGAAGCTGAGAAGTGCAGGCATCCCAGCACTGCCCATGAGGCAGAGAGCTTGCAAAAGGACCCTCATTAATAGAACAAAGCTTGCTTCTGSCATTGTTCAGCCCAGCCCATACACATGCCGCTCAGGTAACTTGCTTCAGAGCACAGTTTTCCCAGCTAAGGTTATTGGAGGGAGCAGTTAAGTATTTTAATATAATTTAATTCCCTGGGATAATCAGTGCAGCCACCATGGAAGGCGGCGTGCTGTAGCTGCCAAAGGAAACAGATTTGAAAAGCTTGCTAGTGCTCCAGGCTGACAGCGCCGGCCCCGAGCCCAGGAACCCGGTCAGCYGGCCGCCCACATCCATAACCACACAGCCTGGGAATGGAAGTCCACATCCCAGTCCACAGCTTCACATGGACACCACAGTTTGTTAGAGAGATGCCCTAGGGCTCAGTGAARGTTTTCCAAACTAAAACCACTCCGTGACTTCAAAGCACACCCGTGTCAACCTACAGCCCCATTTGAGAACGGGAATGCTAATCTGGAAGTACACGTCACATCTTGATCTGCAGCCTGAACAAATGGAACTGTGCTAGGTTATTTTAAGTTCAGAAAGCTCCCTGACTAAAGGCAGCAAACCATGCCCTCCATGAAACAAAGCAGCGGGCAGGAGAAACTTGCTATCTAGAGACACTTCATTGAATAGCTGCTTCAGCACTAAGCTGTAAGAAGCACTGCTCGCTGGTGGAAAAACAAAGCCCAGCAAACACTAACAAGGAGCTAAAAATAAGGGGGTAGGGGAACAAATCAATGAGTTAAAKAACTGCATCTCTCTCAAAAAACTTCAAAGTGGTGTCAGTCCATCACTGTGTTTCAGAGCAGTCATTTCATTTCTTCCAAGAAGCCCTTTTGATGTTGATGTCCTTTGTTTTGCAGCAGCTCATTTCAGACTAGGACCCCAGCACAGGAAGCTCTTCACAAGACTAGACCCTTCTCCAAAGCTCCTACAGCCCCAGGAAACCACAAAACATCAACCCCTACTCTCCATTCAGAGCAGATCATGCAGAAAACCAACATCTTCTGGGAGAAGAAAACCACAACCTACACTCACCCTCCTTCATCTACTCCCTCACACACAGCCCTCACAAGAAAAGCTTAATTGCATTAACATAAAATGGATCACCAAAACAGCCACAGCTGGGCAGAGCACTCCCAAGCAGGGCTCCCATGGAGCCTCCCTGCGCTGCCTTGCAAGGCACCAGGAGCAGCTGCAACATTTTACAYCACACTGGGCAGCCCAGCCCAGCCCAGCCCAGTCCTGGCACCCACCTTGTTGACAACGTTGTTGAGTCCTATCCTGAAAATGCCAAAGAAATAGTAACAATAATAATAAAATTATTATAAAAAAGACTGGGGACAGTAGCAGATAGCTAGATTATGAGGTTCTGAGATAAATTCTGAGGCGATTTGTTCTTTCTTTGCTGCTGCTACATCCAGTTTTCTCCAGATGAGATTGCCCAATTTCTGGAAATACCACAAAAAGTACAAACAGTTGCTAAGAAATTTCTATCTGGAAAATCTGGAAATCCAGAAATCTGGAACACTGTCAGCACATTAAACTGTCAAATGGAGAAAAATTTTAGTGAAAAGGCAGAGAAAAGGGCAGTTTTCAACAGAAGAACAGAGATAGCAAAACATTTCTTGTGACATTCCTAATAAGAGATAGTTTCCCAAGGAAATCAGGGGCTGAGTATCCACCAACTCCTGTGCTAAGGACACCCCTAGCTATTTGCCTCCTGTTTTCACCTCTGTGTGTTTCCCAGCACCAAACTGGGAAGCTGCCGGCTTGCTCCTGAGCTTGCAGCCAGCCACGGAGTTCGGCTCGGTGGATCAATCCCCACCTGAGCTTCCATCACGCTCTCCCCAGCTCAAAGCAGGCAAATGCAGCGCAGAATGCAGCGGTGGAGTTCTGTGTTCCCTGCATAGGGCGAAGAGGATAAAATCCTCCACAGACTGCTCAGTCACCTACATGATCGCAAGATGAGCTCCAAGGCCTTGCAACTGTATCCTCCTGGGTATCTGTCATCTGTTTTATTTTCTCCCGAAGAGTGGAAGTAGAGGAGCATGACTGAAAGAGTCACAGGAGTGCGTAAAATTACTCATTAAGCTGCTTTTTTGGGAGGATGTTCCTCTGATCCTGTCCTCTTGAGTTCATGTCCTTATTCCCTGATTATTATTAGACTTTTCTGCACCAGTCATAGGCTGATAGAACTAAAACCTCTGCACGTCATCAAAAGCAAAGCTGCTTTTTGTTTTGCCAAGGCAAGGCATTTTCCCCACATGTGCTTGTTGTTCTGGAGCAGGAGATGTTCCAAACGGACACAGCTACTGAGCTTAGTAAATCAAATGACTTACGGATGTTTTCAAGTACACTGAGCCAAGAAAACAATCCTGATAAATGCTACCCRAAGTGCATAGCTGTGCTACTGTGATAAAGAGAAAGGAATGGGAATTGCGAGAAAAAAACAGAAAAGGGCAAGAAGTAAAGACTCTCTTTATCAATCCATTGACTTTATCCACATCCTCATAGTTGAAGATTGTGCAGTAGTTTGAAATGRTAGAACTGTGGAATACTATAAAAACATCAGACGTGAGGTCTCTGGGCATATTTCAGGTGTGAACAGCAGCCTGGATCTAATATGATACTTATTTTTTCTTTTTTTTCTTTTCTTTTTCTTTTCAACAATTTTCATTCCTGTCTCCAATTTAGAGATGTCTTCAATATAGCTTGTCTCTGTACAACATTTACTGTATTTCAGCAGGGAGGACTGTGGTCATATTGGCCAACACAAGGCACCAAGATCCACCAGTAAAATGGATTGCCCTGCTTTGGGAGAAAAGCCATGGACAAATGCAGCCCGTCGAGGTTTTAGGCTCCTCCCAGGAAACTGAATGCTCCACAACAGGAGTCACTCCTGAAGTGCTGACTAGCTCTTCTGGCCACTAATTGCATTAACACACCAAGCAAAACAGATCATGGTAATTTCCCATTAAAACTTATTCTTGCAGCAATGCTGCAGTTGCCACAACAGTCTCCAGGTTCATAGGGGGCAATAAAATTGGCTGCCATGCAAGTAGAAATGATCCAAAAGTCTTCTGAAATAAATTATCCACAAAGTGAAATGCTTAGAAAAAATGTAGTAGCATATTGTCCTTGGCTTGTAAGTCTTCTCTTTAAACAATTAAAACAAGCCATTAACTCTCTAAACAGGATCTGCTTTGTAACAAGTTTTACTTGCTTCTAGGACACTTTTCTTCCAAGAGCTGCAAGKTAAGCTTCCTATGAAGCTAGTTATGGGCATTTTTTGTCTAATTTGAGAGAAGTTTAATTAATTTATTTTGGATTGGAAGTAGACATAGGGTCACATAGGGTGGATGTAATCCATACTAAAAAAGCTACTAAAGATGAAGGAAATTTTTATCATTTTAATGGAACTAGAATCTTATGTTCATGTTAAACCACCATGTTAKATTACATCCTTTGACTTAAGACAGCTGTTATAATAAAAAGCATGAACATCAGAAACAAAACAGCTGTTTTGTGTATTGCCAAACCAAAATGCAATGACCCGTATAATACATATTTTTCAAATGACATGAATACTGGCAGTATTAGATGACCCGAATACCAACTTTAGACATTAAACTGTTGGATAGTGGAAAGTCCAAACTAGAAGGAGACAAGAATGAAAATTTTTATGATTTTTTTGTGGAGAGGGAAGAAAGTGGGGGCAAGGGAAACATGAGGATTCGTAATTTGCAAGAAAAAAACCCAAGGAACTGATTTGCTCATCCTCAAAATACCTGCTGATTTCAGCTGGAAAAGTGTATTTATGGCTTGAATCCAGTGTGGTGCCTGGGRGAGTCTCTCCTTGGCTCAGTATTTGGAGGAGGGGCCCAGGAGCCCCACAGAGACRTCACCACAGACACCGAGCTGCCTCCGAAGAGGTCAGTACCCAAAGCAGAAGACCGGCCAGCCAGTCCAGTCTTCGGCTTCCTTTGCAATCAGCGCTTCCTGGGAAGCAGAAGAGCTGTAAACAGGGGAGTGGAGGGTGTCCCTTGGCAGGGAGGCAGCGTGGCTAAGGAACGTTCCCTGAGGAAATACGGTTCAAGTAAGAAGTGAGTTCAAGTCACTCGTGGAGCTAGAGCTCAGGCCACTGCACTGGCACTTTTGCTGCACTCCAGGCAACCTTAAAAAAAATGAACAGCAGAAGTGAATGTGAATAATTACACTTTAACAAATGATTGTGTGCTGAAGGAAGCAGTTGTTTTCACGAGCAAATGAATATGTTCCTGTAGAACAACACTGATCATTCTCCTTTTCGAGCGACCAAGCGAAGTCGTAGTCCTTTTGCTTAGAAGTAAAATTTCCACAGAGCTTCGTGGCACAGCTGAAGGAAGGRGATCGTGCCACGTTACCGATTTTATTTTATTACCGGCCTCACTGACCAGGCACAAATCTGGAACTGTGAACAGAGACTGCCATGAGATGAGGGAAAGGCCGGCCTCGCTGTTGCTTCTCTGGAGGAAAAGATGAACTGCCATTTTAGCTGTAGGTTAGGAGTTACTTCTGTTGTCCTGTTTACTCACGCTGCTGGAGAGCTCTTTCCTTTGCTTTATGGTAAAGATAAGGTTAGCCATTTCGTTCATGTTTGCAAGCGAGGGCTTTGAATACCGGAGCGTTTCTGGAGAAAGGCCCGAGACGGGGTCTGCAGGGATCTCCTGAAGGCACCGCGCAGCAGTGCACCCTGGCTGCACATCACCGCCCTGGCTGCCCCACTCCTGCTGACCTTGCTTCCAAAACACGGCGCAGCAGGAGGCTGCTCTTCTGGGGCAGGAATCTGCCAATTTCATACAGCACCAGGGGTTTTCCTACGGGTTTTAGCGTGGAGAAGAGCACTGCTGTTCCCTGCTCCGCTCTGGGATAGCGGGACCTGCGTCCCAGGCACTCCTGAGAAGCAATGGGAGATCCCTAGGGGCCCCCATGACGCAGGGCCTGTGCGCTGGCCTTAGCACAGGCCAYGGCCCCGCTGTGGCCCCCTCTGCAGCGCAGGGGGCTTTCCCTCCGAGCAGCCCTTGCCTGGGCAGAAAGACTCTTGTGAAGGGAGCACGCCAGGGGTGCCGAGCTGCAGGCCCGGGAGCGCACACCATCCCGGGGCCCCGGCCATCCTGGCGCCTGCCCCCTCGCAGGGGTGGGATGGGCACGGCCGAGAGGTCCTCTGCTAGCAATCCGGGGTGGAAACTAGAGTCCTGTCACTGCCGCTAATTCTCTCCTGCTATTGTAAATGCATTCATGTGGTAAAAAATGGGTCGGCTGAGCAGGTTTCCTACCCAAACAGTTGCGGCAACGTGTGGTGCTTCAGCAGGCGGCATTGATGCCCAGCTCAGTGCAGCCGCAGCCGCAGCACGGCCACAACCCCTGCTCTGGGGCACAGGACTCTCCCGCCTTCCCTAGGGCTTCTAGTAACCCACAGGTTCCTCTTTGACAACCCGTCTCACTTCCCCCRTGAAAAGTCAACTGAGAGAAGGTGCAGGATTTCCCCCTCTGAAGGGTTTCCGCGTTGTGTTTTGCAAGCACTTTGCAAAGCAAATTGAGTTTTTTTCCAAATGAAGAGTAGTTCAAGGGATCCCCTGCTTCCCTAGCTCCCAAGGCTGTTCACACATACTATGCTGAACCGCATGGGCAGGAATTACAGGCTCCCGAAAGCCAGACCCTGGTGCAGTGCCATTCTCAGGCTTGCTGCAGCATCTGTATATTGGCTTGGCTGCTGTCTGACCTTGTGAGCATTTTCCTTTCCCCAGACACAGGTCTGAGAGCAAACAGCAAGGCAGCCTCCATAAAAGCCAAAGTGAATAAGCTGAGGGGAAGGAGGCTTTGTGGAAACGCAGGTATCCCCCTTTCTGGGCAGGTGATTTGTCCTCCAGGCTGTTACCGAGTTGTGCCCRCAAATACTCCTGTGTATATGAGAGCAGGCTTGGTTTCTTAGACAGGCTGTTAAATCTCTACAAGATTCACCATCCTCTCTGTAAAAAAGGGAGATGTACCCTGCAAACCTTGACATAGGTTTTTTGAAAGTCAGATTGTTTCTGATCACTCTGCCYATGAAAACTGCTCCTTAATAAGGTGACTTGCACCAAATGTCTGAAGACAACAAGGCGCCGCCTGCTTTTTTTTCTCTCCAGGAAGGCTGCATACGGTCTTRAGGACTTGTGAGACGTGGATGGATCTTTCTCCACACTCAGCACATTGCATATTTCAGTAAGATTTATGAAGAGGGCTTGATTGTTTTGATACACATGATGACAACACCACGCTCCTATTGACATAAAGCCTGAAGCTAGAAGAGCTGAACCCAAACAGGGTTTTATTTCCAGGCTGAAAAATGTAGTCCGGTAGTTGTTTTTTAACTAAAGCCCAAGGACTGTTGACCTAATTTGTCTCCAGTTTGGGATTATGTTTAACTGCATGTAGGAAGCACTAATTCTTTTCGTCTTTTGTCCGCACTCAGCGAAGTTCTGTCGTTTTATCAACAGTTCAGTGTTTGAGCACCAGACAGGATACCACATTTATCAGAGTGCAAAATCCGTTTTGGAAGGCTGGGATAACTCTGAGAACCAATAACATTAAAAATGCACAGGCTTCATGCCAGAGGTGTCCAGCTCATGAATAGATAAAAATAAATGTATGCTAGCGTTGGCTGGCTGCAGTGAGCTCATATACCCTCATCACACAAATCACTTCCCTGGAGAGATTACAATTACACTGTATCCTAAAATTTGTACTAGTTGCTTTACAGGCATTGAAATCCCCCTAATCATCTCTGCCAAAGGCAATAACAAAGGCAATGTCAATAGGACTGCTGGATACAGCTATCGCTGCAGGAGGTGGAGTCTACGTCTGGAACAAAACCTCCTTAACAGATAATAAACATCTTCCCGGAATAATAATCACAAAATCGTTCGTATATTCCCCAATCTTCTTTATCTTCCAAACAGTCACTCTGGCAGAAAGATCCATCAACTATTATGAAGAAAATGAACATWAGCCTTTTTCCTGCTGGTTAAAAACAGGGAGGGAATTGGTGGAGACAGCATCTATTGCAGTTTTTCCATAACTGTCACCCAAAGCCAGCCACAGGTAGGAAGAACAACAGGGGAAAAAATAATGTCTTGTGGGTGCAGTCATACATCGGGGAATGGAGCTTTTATTATTATTTTTAAAAGCTTAGGGTAGCACTATTTAAATCTATTTAAATATGCTCTAAAGATTTAAATGCTCTATTTAAATCAATTTAAATCAGAGCCAGAAAACAAAGGAGATGGGAAAGTGTGAATGAAACCTCCTCCGAATCTGTTATCTATTCTTTGTTGTTCGTCCCATTGTCAGGCAGGTGCACCAAATTCCAGCCTCTCCCTAATGAAGGAAACGATCTTGTTAGCAGGCAATGAAGACAAACACACACACGCACACAAAGTGACGTGGACCCTCTCGGTGCCCCTGGCACTCCAGCAAAGCAAGGCTACAAGGCCAGTAACATCTTACTTGCAGAAAATAAGCCCGGTCAGCGACACAATTCATTTCCTGTAGCCCGTGAACTCCCATTCAGAGCAGAGAGCTGAGTGCCCGAGCCATGGAGAACATGAGGGACCGACACGGACTTGTTTGAGCGGGACGGGAATGCTGAATAAGAGTTCTACAACCTGTCCCAATATATGGATACTGTTACCTGCACACGCTGTGAACATAAACACACCGGAGCATGGATGCCTCAAGCCGTGCTCTAGTCCACGGATGCCTCAAGCCATGCTCCGATCCATGGGGAACCGAGCGGCCTCGCAAGGTTTGCAAGCTCAAGAGTGTTGGTACCTCGGAGGGCACGACCTGCCCGCAGCACGGTCAATGTTTATTAGCTCTGGATTTCACAAGTTTCAAAGAAAAGGCCCCGGGGCGTGGAGCTCCACTCAGCCCTTACCCATATCAGATGCTAGCATATCCCTCGCTACCTCCTTATGCCTAGCATGGTTGTTGTGAATGCGAATTTGCAACGAGGCAGAAGTGGTTGTGTATTACAACTTCAKGAAACACCACGAACAAACCACGCACAGCCTCACGTAATATACTTGGGTTTTGTCTTCCTGGCTTCTTGTTCAAATTAGAGGATTTCCTCCTTATGTGTTATAAATACATATTTATGCATAATACATAGATGCAYACAAATTAGTATTAATTGACTTTTCTGGGTACCAATAAGCCATTGCTGCCAATGATGCTTCTGTGGGGTAAGAATAAAAACAGGCAGGTCCTCTAAAGGAACAAAGTAATCAAGCAAGCAAAGAAAAAAACAGACAAACAGAAGACTTTTTTTTTTACAGTTTTTATTACTTTTTCTACAAAACTGCAGTGAAGGTAAACAAGAAATCCCCAGATCCCAAAAATCTAAATGTGCCTACAGCTGGACTTGGAAAATATTCCCAGCAGAAATTATGGCAATAAAGACCGAGTCTGCTACTTTTATGAGTGATGCATCTCACTTTTATATAAGCAAATTTGGGGGCAGGAGAGAGACTTTATAACTCRGAGATTGGAGATGTGAGGGAAAGGAATTGAACAGTGAGTTGCCAACAGCTTGTGATATTGTTTRGTAGGAGACCAGAGATGGAGTCCTGATGTTTTAGTCTTTTGCTCTAGCTGCTGACTTGTCAGCACTTTGCAGCTACATCCCAATTACAACGTTCTCAGATGCCTGTGCTTGCAAACTCCACCCTCCTAAAAGAAGATGGATTTTTTCAGAACTTTTCAGAAAGAAAAAGAAAAGAAAGACAAAAAAAAGCTTTTTCCTACCCTCTCCTGTTCACTGACATTTCAAGTTGGTGTGTTTCTTTTGGCTTACTTATAATGCTTTATTTCCCTTACCACAGTAGTGCAGTGTTTTTGATCCTTTTTGTAAGTAAAAAAAAATGCAACTATTGTGATAATACTGAGGACATACCCAAATGACTGTCTCATCCACTGTTTATTATTGTCTGGTTTCCCCCAGTTATTAAACATGAAGTTTTGTTCCCAGAGTTTGTTCCCACTGAGGATTCACTGTACAATTTGTACCTTACGGCACATAAATACAAATGAAAATCAATTGCAGAAAGCTTGAGTGGTAACATTCCAACAGAGTCTGTGAGAAGCAGATTGATGATCACAAAGTGAATATGGTAATGACTCCTTCCCACTGTGCAAAATTGGTAATATTTTTGCCAAAAAGATACTGTACCTAAATGTACTTGCCTTGCCATATGAATTAAAACTGTCAGGTTTTGATGGCATCTCATGTGGGTATGGGCCAATGAAAAGACCAACATCATTACAGAAAGTTCCATGTCCATGTGAGGAAGAACTTCTTTCCTGTGAGGGTGATGGAGCCCTGGAACAGGCTGCCCAGGGAGGCTGTGGAGTCTCCTTCTCAGGAGATCTTCCAAACCYGCCTGGATGCCACCCTGTGCCCCGTGCCTTAGGGGTCCCTGCTGGAGCAGAGGAGTTGGACTGGATGATCTCTAGAGGTCCCTTTCAACCTCAACCAGTCTGTGATCTACAAAAGTGGGCCATGTTAACAGGTAGCCTGACTGGTTTTGAAAGTTTTCATAAAGTAACTTCCCTGCTTCAAAATTCCTAAACACCATGAGAGTCCTCTTGCTGTTTTTCAAGACCTGTAATTGAAATCAAATTTTTAAGTTGAGGCAAGAAGCACCAGTATTTGTTTCATGAAACTTTGTGTAGGATGAATACAGTACTTTCAGTTACTTTTTCCAAAGAATATATATATTGTAGAAAGCCTGTTTCTGTAAAGATAATTTGGGCACTATTTTGAGTTCCTTCCATCAGCCTGACATGACCGAACAGGTATTTCATGTACTTTGTGCCCTTTCAGCCACTCAAGGCAAGGCCCAAGTGCAGCTGTCACAGATCTCACAATGGGAGGGACCACGACTAAAATTTCAGCAAGTTTGATCAACTCTAAGTGTAAATGGCTGGTATGTATATGTTTGTGCCAGGGTAGTCTCTGGCACAAAGGCAGAAGGCAGAAAGAAATGCATGTGGCTTCCCTCCTTATTTCCCATTCCTAAACTTTTGGTGGGTGATTTAAATCCTACTCAAAGTGGACAGCTAGTAATGATGTTGTTAACATAGTCAGTTATTTACACAGGGCTTTTTGGGGTGTTAACATATATTTTGAGCACGACTTCAATGTGAGGAGATGATACTCTAACCTGAACACAGGAGGCTCTTGGACATGCACATACCTTGGAGCGGTAACTCATGAAATGACTGAAGTTGGGACTAGGAATCACAGAATTTTAGAATAAAGGAGAACAGATTTGTTTTGTATGCAATGTGACACTGAAAAGTTACTTTTGAGAAGAAAATCCCCACATTTCTGAAAGTCAGTGGAAAAAATAATTTATTGCAACTTCTTTTTCACATTAACATGAAACATTTATACATATATATTTTGTGCTGATAAGATATAATAGACAAGTTTTTACATAAAAGTAATTGCACTGTCCTATTTTATAATGTAAATACTCAGAAAACATCAGATAAGAATGCATGTTATTTGCACAAAAATGCTCTGTACACTGGAGCTATGGAAGGCCTATGTATCTGAAACCTTGACAGCTTCCACCAACCCTATGAGCTAGTCAAATAAAAGATACTAGGTCTCCTCGCAAGCCCTGTATCTCTTAATTATGAGCTGATGTCTAGAATATTACCAGATTCTTTCAGGAAATGAAATAAGATCCTTCGGAAAATTAGAGAGAGCAAAACAAAAAGGCAACCATGACAACCCTGCCCCAGCAGGGTGCCCCTTCATTCTGGGAGCACTATCAGGAAAGAGGCAAAGCATTAAAGGTGGTCTAAAATTGTCCAGCAATCTATTGTTAACAAGGCTACTTTAGTTAATATAATCCATGACAAATACATTGCAAGTGAACAGCATTTCAGTATAAATACATTGGCACATGCTTCAAATGGCAATTATCAGACCAAAAAACTGCCTCCTTTTAATATAGAAAATGCATACATAGTGTCTACAAAGGGAAAATGCAGGGTGACCTCAAAAGAGGCACCTTGTTCTGAGCAGGAGTTAACACAGTGCATCAAGTGTTATTCACAGGATGAATGTAAAGCATGACGATAGCAGAACTAAATCTGAACGACCGCRTTTATACAATAGTTATCATTACGACGCTTTATGTGTTATTATTAAAAATGTTACGTTTTGTAGGTTCATCGTTCTTCCCAACAACTGAAATGCCTATCTTTCCAGAAGTGTCACTGATTCACACAACCCCTATACTGCAGAAACGAAGATGAAGAGCACATCTGTGAAGCACCAGATTGAAATGGCAAGCATATTACAAAATGGTATTTGGTATTATCTAGTAGGTAGAAGGGCCGCATGACTGGCACACACAAATACATATAAAATATAAGCTCAAGATACATGCTCACCGCAGAGATTTAACAACACAACACAGTAAGGCAAGAAGGAAAAAAAAGACAATAGTCAAAAAATAAAAGAAAATCAGCATGAGACCCTGGATGAAAATGACAAATTTGATTTCCAGCCTGGGACAACAGACAATGATACTGCACATGGCAATGGGAGATATGCTGTGAAGTAACAAGTAACACCCATAAGAACCTTGGTGCCCGTCCCGCTATTGGGAGGCTGCAGTGCACCCTATTCAGCGTCCTCTTCCTCTTYCCTCAGAGCTCAGAAAGCATCTTGCTTTGCTTCCTTGTTTGCATGCAAGCAAAATTTGAAAGTGAGGGAATTTCTTTGAAGCAACAATATGGTGGGTCAATGCAATGAGAAAATATATGTAACAATATGCTATCAGTAAATAATAATAAAATAGATCATTGTTAGCGCACACATTCCTTTTGTATGTAGTTTTATGTAGAAATGTAACACAGAAGAGAATAAGTATCTAAAAATAGAACCAAGAATAAATCTGTGTAAAGCAAAGTGATTACTCCAAAGTAATCAAATGGAGAAACTTCTGAGTTTTGCTTGTGGATTAAAACTATTAGTATAGCCTGTGCAGTACCAGAAACAAAACTGGAAACAATTCAGAAAAATCTCAGAGCAAAGCTCWGTGTAACTTCTTGTGCACGAACAGATGAAATTGTGCAGGGAGTGAAAAAGAATGAAGTGTTCTTTAAAGAATTATCTTCTCTCAGCTTGCAAAATCACCTCTGACAAAATGATCATCTGTTTCATTACCAAATGAATGTATCCTCATCTCCTCTTGAAATACTACAATATAAAGTAGGTAACTGGGAGATRGGAGAAGTCCTTCCATGTGTGAGAATTATATGTATATCTGAATGTAGGAATTAACAGTAATTAACAAAAATAAATTACATCAAGCAAATTGAGAGTCTGGTTTGAGACTTTGAACGTGGCTGAACTATGATTTTTAGCTGCTGAAAATCAAGCTGTGCTTCTTTCTGCCTCCATGTCCCCCTATACGAAGCTGGACTATTAAGCACTAACACCRCCAAAGATCTCTTATGGCTGCTGCAAGGATTAGCAAACGAACAGTCTACAAGATCTCTAGAACAAAGTTGCTGTACTTAAAATACTAAGCTATCTAAAACATAATTTCATATTAAGCAGGTGTGAGGCTGGAGAAAGGAAAATATCTACTGGGCTGAGTAAGCCGCTGAAGTTTTACATTTAAAATTACAGTGTGTCYTCCTATAAATCACAGAACATAACCTATAATGCAGAAAAAGGTTAAAGGTGTCTCACTGAAATATGATTTAAATATAACTGTACATTTATAAAAATGGCGGTCATGTGAAATCATAGTTAATCTTGCAGTTGATACAAAAGAACATTAGAAATTACTATCAAAAATGATACCTAGACTATTATGACAAAAAACATATACTGAAATATAGAATTCAGCTGAGTTAAAGTACAGGCTCCCTGCTGAAGTTCCATACTAGGGGTTAGTATTGTGGGTTATCATTAAAAAGTCAGCATTCATACACTTGGCTACCAGTGGTAATAAACACAGTCTACAGCTTTTAAAGAGTCTAAGAGGTTTAACAGCCTAAATTTAGTTTTCAGAAGCATGTGAGAATTTCAAAGCACAAATAACTTCTTGTGACTTAAAAGAATTATCAAACATTAGTTGAGCGACGGTGAATTATATTGAATTATATTATTTTGATCTAGTGTATTTTTAAAATAAAAAATTAATTATCCTAAGTTTCTTTCTTTTTGTATAAATTGAGGATAAAATTCAAACCATGTGAATTACTTTCACTCTTTCCTAGCTGTCTGCAATAGATGAAATTGTGTGCAGCAGCTTAAATCATCTGGTACATAGTAACTAGATTACATGTCTAAATTTGTAGTGCCCTTTGAGTCTAAATCTCATTGACTTCTGTTGAGATTTAGGTTACTAAGTGCCCAAACTTCTGAAACTGAGGTATAAGCTCCTTTGCCCTTGAAAATACTTTATCTTATGTCTTTTTGGAAAGAGGATTTAGGTTCATATGTCATTTAGAAGACATTTTTCACCTTAGGTACTTTTAAATTAGGACCTCTATAATGCAACAAGTTCTTAGCAAGCATATCCCTTTGGGGATAGCAAACCACACACATCAAGAGGGAACCTGGTTGCAATTAGTTGCTGGAGTGTTGCCTAAATATTGGAAGGTATATTTATTCTCACTGCAAGAAAGCAAATGGTAATTTTTGCAAGAGGTAATAACCAGACATGTCAGCTAAACAGAAATGGATATTATATTGTAAAACCTAGTACAGTGGAGAAATCTGTAAGAAGATAAGAGTATAAATATTTAAACACTTTGCATTCTCTCAAGGACTTTTTCAAATACAAAAAGTATTCTTTCAAGGACTGTACACACTCCAAAAGCAAATAATCAAGGGTTGCTGTAAAGACAGTAAATGCATTAATGAAAAAAATGGTGTACAAAATGGTTCAGTTTTTCTAATGAACATTTAGTTTTGCAAAGGCAAAAAGATCTCAGTGGTTTAGATTAAATTTGTGGTATTTATGCCTTATTAAAAAAAAAAAAAAAAACAACAGTCATTAGTCATACCTCAGTCTCTGTACTCTTTCTGGACAAAAACCAAACCTGCATTGGCTCTTTTTTACCCTTCATAGAAACTGGACCCCTGTACTCCAGGTGGAACTGAGGATCTGAATTTTCCGGAGTCATAAGACACCTGAAATAGAAAGAGAAAGYATGTAAATTTATTATGCATGCATGCACTGTATAAAATATTAAACATGCAACAGATGCACACCATAATGCACTCTGCCATCCTATTTCATAAGAACTCATGTACTTAAACAATGTGCTGATGGGGTCCTGTCACTATCACCTCTAACGACACTTSGACATTACACTGACAAAGTGGTTTCTTTAAAAATGCCAGTGTCAATAAATCACTCACCTGTAAGTATACTCAGAGACATTGATCTTCCCCTTTTCTCCAGTAGTTTCTGTTCTGCTTGTTAGATTGACTGTATTTCCAAAGAGACAGTAACGTGGCATCCTTTGGCCTATGACACCCGTGACTACCTCACCAGTGTGGATTCCTATAGTTATCTTTGGAGAGAAAAACAAAGATTGAATAATCAAAAATTAACATAACAAATTTGCTGTTTCTGCCTAAATACAGGTATTATGTAGCTTCTATCCGGTAGTTTAAAGTGCACCAGTCCTGCTTCTTCAAGGACTTCAAGGAGTATTTTCACATGCTGTCTTGAGGATCAGAAGCATGATTTCTCCCTRTTAAGAAAGGAATATTATTGTTCTGTTCACTGAAATGAAGGAGACCAAACTAATAGTATTTGATGCGCAGAAGTGATTTTTTGCAGATATGAGCAGAAAACAAGTATGTGTGATGTGGTCCAAGTTCAGTCCTTTAAACTGTGAGGCACAATAATTATCTCTTAAGGTCTGGGAGATTGCGTGTGACTCTTCATTTTCTACAGATCTGCCTAAATCTAGCCATAAGGCTGCCTGCACAGACTGGGCCTTTAGCATTACCATATTTCAAAGCACTCTCATTATATCAAAAAATGAGTTCTTCATTCAAACTCACACATTTACTAACCTGTACAGCTTCACCATCTACTTGAACTTGGCCTGCTATTTCCATCATATCCAATGCCAGGTGGCAGATAGATCGTGCATGATGAATGCAAGGCTCTGGTAGGCCACTCACTGTCATATACTTGTCCCCAACTGTTTCCACCTATCAAGAGATACATTTTTACAAGAGATATTTCAATAGGTGGAATAGATTGAAATGCTAGTAAATTATTGAAAAGTCACAGATTAAATTATTTGAAAATCCTCGGTTTACCTTATAAACAAATGGATTCCTTCGTGAATCAGTGAGAATATCAAATCTTGTGTAAAGATCATTGAGAAGGTTGACAATCTTCATTGCGCCCTCCCCAGAGGCATGTTTGCTGCAGAAGGTGTTGAATCCAACAATGCCACTGAAGAGAATGGTGACGTTGTCGTAGCGCTTAGCTGGAACGGGGCGCTTGTGCCTCAGCTCATTTGCCACTGACGGTGGTAGAACAGAGTACAGTAACCTAGGTAGATATTTAAGAAAAAGAAAAGGGTATAAGCAAAGCAAAAGCAAGTGGAGAAAGGTCTTTACAAAAATAAAATTAATATTATGTTAATAACTCCTATGGCATTTATAATATACTAGTATCATTGAAAAGGAAGTGATATAAAAGTGATTCTACTAAAGTATTTGSGAAATAAGAACCTAGCTACATCAATATGCCTAAAATCTGTGACATTTCAAAGATATTCATATGCCTAACTTACCAACTAACTAAACATATATTATTAATTCTTCTGCCGCAAGCTATTAATAGTGCCTCACATTATTTTTGCTTTAGCATTTCTGTCACATCCTCAATTAATGGTTTTGTTCATAGAACCATAAAAGCTGCTAAAAAAAAGGCTTGAAGAGAGCACACAGTTCTCCACCTCTAACCCACTCCTGAATTGCCAAACATTTTGTCTTCTGTTGAGAATGATGCTCTTAAGCTTTCATGCATTTTTTTCCCAATTCCATTAATAGCCATTAACACTTGCAAATAAAATCCAAAGCACGCACACAGAGCTGCACCCTACTCCCGGATGGATGCTGACAGCTCTTTATCTGCAGTCTTGTAGTACATTTTCCCTTCTTCTACATTCAAATAGGCAAGATGAAGATTTCCAAATGCTTCACAAGTCCTTAGCATCATGTGCGTAGCCTCCTGCATCAACTCTCATGAGTTGCCCCTCTTTTTTTTTTTAATAAAGTTCAATACTGTATCAGTTATAAATTCCGAATACTTTTGTCACATAATATAGTAATGGACACTGTCTTTTCCAGTGGTTGCCAAAAGCTTAGATTTCCTAGAGATAAAATGGTCTTATAGAGCAAGTCAACAGGAATGAATAGAATAAAATAGTTTTAGGGTTCTTTGCTCTCCAAGTCTCTCATTTATTCCTTGACTTGAACTATTACAATGGCTTTCACTATTCCTCTTAAAATTAAAAAGAAGAAAAGTGTAAATAGGCTTAATAGCAAAAAAATGTCAATTTTACTACTAAGCAAGCATAAGCCACAAGAAATTTTGCTATTACAAAGATGGGAACTATGTTTTAAACATGAAAGTTGAGTGTCAAAACCCATGCTTATCACAAATGTTAATTTAAGCTGCTTACCAATAGGACTTGTTCTGAGTTCTATTTTTAGATAACTAATTTACAAATAATACAGCATATGCATGATGCCAAAATCTGTTTTTATAGACAACTATCAAATACATTTTTACAGGGAGCTATAAAATCGAATTCACAGCACTGGTCTACGGTAAACATATCACTTTTACAGGTTATAAGACAGTAAATTCTGATTATTCCTTCTGCCATTTTCACTTTTTTTWAAAAAAAWTATCTTTTTCCATAAAATCACGTGCAATTTTTTCATCAGTTCACTTCCTGCTGTCCAGTTCCATTCAGTGTGTCTTTGGGAGCTGAAGGGTCCAGTTCRAATTATAACAGAATTAATACAGCATCATTACTTGTTTGTTAGTCCTGGCTATTGGCCTTGAAAAAAATGTTTTTCTGWTTTGTTAATTTTGTGGTCATGCCGGTTGAGAAAGACAGAGTAAATAGTCTGTAAGTGGTTTACAAAACACTGCCAAATAGTAACATCAACACAAGCATTAATCTGGATACAGAAATGGCACATAAGCAGAAAGTTTGAAAGGCTATTGCTTTAGGTCGTTTGGGAAACAAAAAAATTATTGTCATTTCACTTCCCTACATAGTTCTCTTTCTTATCAAGGAAAGTGTCATCAAAACATCGGTGCCTGTAACAGACTGAAGGCRCCATCTGACAATCTAGCTTAAAAACGACACTAAGACTGAAAGAAAAAACGTCCTTTCTTGACTCCAAAATTATTGGTCCTGAATATCTTGCACAGTTTTTCCAGAATTTTTTATTTGGGGGGGGGAGGAGGGCGGAACTTAGATATAAATAATTCAAATTGCTTCTTACGTGTCTGTCTTTTTCTTCTCATCTTCCAGTGCCCGTAATGTGTGCTGCAGTCTGTCAGTGAGGATCTCAAGTTCTTGAGTCAGTTTATATTCCTCTCTGAACTGCTCTCCCAAAAGTACCAGATCACGGGTAGCATCATGCAATGGAATATCGCTCAGATATAAACCTCTTCTGGTTAGATCATCCAAGTTCATCACACTGTAACATGGGGTAATCTATTACAATATGTATGGAGCCTGGGTACAACTGAACTTACCTAACACTTAAAATTCAGATCAACAGCAGAGGCTGGGCCTGACTGTGAAAAGATTATGCTTCTAATCATCAGAAACACTGTACAATAATCAAAATATTAAATATTTTATTTGTGTTCGCCTGTGCCAATACAGGGCTCTTGGTTTTCAAATTTGAATACAGAATTCTCTGTTTTTATGAATTTTATGAACTCACGAAACACACAGTCCTCAGTACCCAAMTGAAAGCAAGATGATCTTAATGTATTCCCTCCCATTTCTTTCTTCTTCCACTCTCAACCACTTCATACATAGAAGATTAATGTATTTTAGCTGTGTAATCCAGCATGTTAGTTCAACAAGCTATTAGTTAAAAAAGTCCTCATTTCAAGGCCCATTTCAGCCCCTTCTTTATAAGTATCTCTACTATTACATTGAAAATACTGCAAAAATAATATAATAGGGAACTGAATTAAGTGATAATCTTAGCAACATCAGATTAAGAGACATGAGGAAAATCACTGAGTCTTGAGGAACTCTCATACTTAAAAACTGAGCCAGAGTAGCTCAAAGTTTATATGGAATTATTTAATAATTAGTCAAGTTCTAATGTTTAAATATTTCTCCTGTTTTTAGTATAAATCCATCMAAGCTCCTGGAATCAATGTTTGAGATGAATAATTCTGCATTCCTATCCTTGTAAGTTCCTTCCATCCTTACCTGCACTGATGGGCAATCACATTAGTCGTTGCAAAATCAAAGGCAATACTAGAGAACTCTTATAGCTTTAAGTACCTTGGTGAACACAGGAAAAGAATGGAGTCTGCTTCTGGCAAGTATATCATTTGACCTTTCAGGCGTAAGCAGCTGATTTCTGTGCCAGTCAGTTCATCCTCACACTCCAGCTTTTCTACATCCAAGAGYCCTTCCTGGTAATGAAAAAGTCAGTCACTATATAAGGCTAGTGGTATGCATATTACTCATCAGACAATGTATGCAAATGCCTTTTCCACAAAGGCAGTCAGAATGTTGGAACAGAGTTATAAAGCACAGCATACATTAAAAAAGCAATTAATTTACAAAAAAAGAAATTAATTCATGCAGTATCATATCTTTCTTTACCTCCATTTTCACTATTTCCTGTTTTCTTCCATGTGATTTCCCCACATTTGTTTGACAACAGGATTGCCTGTTCTGTCACATTMTAGCTTTGTGGGAGAATATCTCTAAAGAAATCTCGTTGGTCTCTCTCAGGTACAGTTYTCTATAAATAGGTGCATTTACATAGCAGGTGCTGCTCTACACGCTGCACTGGTTTMTACTGCCTGCCTCCTCTCTTGCCCTCTCTAGAAAAAAAAAAAGGGCACAAAAACGCGCACGAATGTACAGGCCCAAGAGATAATTCATTTCATATTTGTCTCCCATATCACTGTGAAGGATAAGAAGGTGCGACTGCCCTTCTATGCTTACATGACTACATATAAGAGGATGGCCCTTTACAAAGATGACATGAGAAGTACAAACACTACTCCAATCCTAGGAAGTGCACCACTCCACTGTTACATATGAATTGACATACTTTCCATGTTTAGGCTCAGACTCAAAAGGGACTCAACTTACTACTGTGCAAAGTATTTTCTCTGAAAAGTTCTGAGATTTCAACACTTATTCTCATCTCCCCAAAGCACAGTTATAGAAAAGCCAAGTGAATATTCTCTGGTTACCTTGGTCCTCAGTACAAAGACGGTATTGATATGCGAGAGGATCCCATGGAAGCTAATATCAATATGAGGCCGAACCAAGGAGAA
This sequence comes from Eudromia elegans, assembly GCA_003342815.1. NCBI lineage: Eukaryota > Metazoa > Chordata > Aves > Tinamiformes > Tinamidae > Eudromia > Eudromia elegans. The sequence continues at coordinate 2,675,013 of PTEX01000062.1, read as the reverse complement.
AACTGACAACAGACTGCAATTCCCTGGCTGCAGCTAAAATGTAAGCGACAACAAAACCATAAAAAATAGTTGGCTCACATATAGTAAAAATAAACAGAATACTTATATTCAATCCACTTCGATGACAATAGCAACAAAACATATACTTTACAAATTCATCCATTAAAGCACAAGGCTTTTAAATTAAGGTTTTCACATCAGAAGTCCACTGATTTTAAAGTGCAATTCTAATCTTCAGTATGATATTATAAAATTGCATTGGATTGTTTCATATTGGTTAGCTGTCAAATAGTTCCAAGTTTATAGTAAAAAGAATAAAAATGTTTGTTAGTGCTTTCTTCCCAAACTTGCCTCTCAACAAGCATGTTCTTTCATACATCATCTCTGATAATAAGGATTCTATGGCCATTATTGAAAACTAATAATTATAGCTGTTCAGTGAATGACACTGGAAAACGTCTTGATGAGCTACTTATAAAGCTGTTATTTAAATCCTTCTTAAAACCCCAAAAAGAAAATAGTAAATAAATAAATAAAATTACTTTTTAAAAAAGAGGAGAGTACACTAACTGTCCTCAGTCAGAAACATGGTATGGACATGTATCACTCTTCTTAGGTAGCACTGACACTTCTGGTGCACAGGCCAAAAGAGTATACATTCTTCTCTGCTATGCTGCAACTGACAGTCATACAATGCTGAAAGCCTCCAAATATTTGTTATTGTCAAGCAGAATATATAGACTAAGTAACTGCTGCAAAAGTATRCAAGTAATATATGCAAGTCCATTTCCTGACTCCCAAACCAAGTTGCAAAATGTGTCTTGTCTATAGTATAGAGTCACTTGTTTTTATAGCAAATATGCCTTGGAGTGCGCAAGTCCAAAAAGACTTAAGCATCAAGGTATCACCTCAGTTGACCCTTTACGGTCACATTAGGGATGTATTCATAGGGAAAAGGACTGACTAGAAAAGGACTAGTTTTCATAGTTCTTTTTCAAAAAAAGAGCAGCACTATATAGCAAATATTATACAGTCACATAAGAATATTATTTACATAGAGACTTCTAGAACTACTTAACTAGTCTTTAAAATAAATCTGCTTACCACCTAGCATAAGAACCCTTTAGGACTACTCATATATGAGAATCATCTAACCTGTGGAAGGACTCTGTATATAGCATTACCACACTGTGTGACCACCAGATCTCTGTCAAATATTATGTGGAAAGGAAATGCCTTGCAGAAAGTATAGGGACTGATGCGAGATTCTTGGGTACCATTTTCTTCAAATCTGTCTAGGTCTTCATAGTAGTCCTCCTCTTTAGACTCTTTCTCTTCAATTAAAAACTGAATGTGGTCACAATCCTCATTTCTCTGTTGAATAACCTAGAAAAACAAGGGAAAAAGATTAAAGACTGCAATCCCTGCTACTCAGTAATAATTGGAAAGTTATGAAAATGGAAGAACATTAAAGCTTAAATTAAAAATGACATTTGCATCTCAAAACTCTCTAACAAGTATTTCTGATGTTAAAACATCTTTATAATTCCAGTGGAATAATTATGCCTTTGATTAGCCACAGTTGCTTTTGCTCAAAAAAGAGCGTATTAAGATCAGCCAAATATGACCTAGAAAATATGAGATGTATATCACAGAACCACGTGTTCAGGCTCCAGCTATGCTTGTTTTTACTAGCATGCACCAGACACAGGGACTCTGTCCCCTGTTTCCCACCTTTGAAGACACCTGAGGCAACTCCTGAATTATGGAAAATACTTGAATTCTAATTTTGATGAAGCTGTAGGCAAGGTCAGCAGCACAACAGCAAGCAGCACTGACAAGGGGGTGGGCATGTCACAGCCAGCCAGAGAAGCACAGGGAGCAGAAGTTTTGATTTGTATCTTTACCAAGATCAGCTCCAGTAGTTAAAATTAAAAGCAATTATAATATTCTCCCAGCTGCATTCTATACTCACAAAATCACAGCAAAACCAGAGTCACGTACATCAGCTATATCTCAAATAATGTTTTAAATATAGCATTTCACTTCAGCATTTTACTCAAAGGTAGTAGAAATAACAAAAAAACCCAGAACAGAGATSATTTTGTTTGCAAAGAGAGCCATATATTGCAGTATAAGTAAAGCAAATACCTAATAGAATAACATAATTTACCTTGAGAGGCCAAATTCACCTCTTCTCAACCCTAATTAGATTTAATGACTGGAACAGAACAATTCTATTTACACAGTATTGTTTAAGGGCAAGTTTCTGGAACATGTTGCGCCCGATTTTATTTTCACAGAGATGGATACTAAAGTCACTGAAGCGAAGTATACAAAACAACAACAAAACTAAACAAAAACCCAGAAAACAAACAACTCCCTCCAACTTTTAAGCGTCTAAGGCATTCCAACACTGCCTTTTCCACACAGTGTAAACACACATGTTATCAGCTGGAACAAGAAAACAGAGGAAACCCTATAATGCATTTGTTAAAACCTTTAGCTTATTAAACATTTACATGTTGTGACTGTCAGTCATACTAGTTGATGGGCTAGGGAAAGTTGGTACCTCTATTTCCATTTAAATGTAACTGTATAGAGGAACAAAAGAATACTTTATTGCTAAAAGATGCTWAAAGTAGGTAGGTAGCCCTCCTTGATCTCCTATTCAACTGTTCGTTTAAAGGAAAGGTAGAGGCTTTCCAGAAAGGCATTTGGAGCAGCAGCCCAATTCATGSGCTCGGCACCATGTGCTTGGTTCGCAACTGGATTAGCTAAGTAACATGGAGAAAGACTGACATACCAAAGCTGTCAGATAACACAGGTACCTAAAGCTGGACATGCAAACCAGTTCAAATGTTAATGACAATAGAGAGTATTTTCCTTAAAAATGTAGTGGTAATTACTTGGCAGTGTGTGGCAAAAGAGAGTGGGTAATTTTGAGCAGTAAGAGGTATCTTAGGGGAGGAACATGTAGCAATCATTTGATGGAAACAAATTTTGTGGGTTTGCCTAGGAAATTGGAGCATAATAAATGTGAATGCAAAGCTTAAAAGGCCTCCATGTCTTCCTCTTCCTTTAGATAATTATCCTTGCAATTACGAGAAACTGTGGCCACAGTGAGGACTGACAAAATGTAGTCAGAATCTCTTAGCTTCTTTCATTCATATGCACACATCCAGGCTTTATTATTACTATTACTATTATTACTATTATTGTGGACAAGGATAGCTTAGATTATATATAGCATTTTTTTTCCAAATTCTACATAGTTATCACTAGAACTGAGGTTTGCTTCCAGATGATTTCCAGAATCTTAGATCTCATTTCAAAGAGGCACTTTTGCCATAACTGGAAAAAGTGGTGTGATTTGTGGTGTAATTTGGGTGAAAAACTTCTTCATTTGGCAAAGTAGTCCTTAAATTAATTTTTAAAAATCTAGTACTTTTGAAATAAATGTCCAAATTTATAGCACATCACTTCCCAGCTGTATTTCTGTTATCACCTAAAGACTATACCAGTACTCCACTACCATGTTGGTTAAAAGTTGGTCAAAAAGAAAACACTAGAACTGCTACATGCTTCAAGAAATGTCCAGCTAATGCTGAGATTTAACCTTTCAGAGACACTGCAAGCTTTAATAGTGTTAAAGTCAGCCTGTTACACGACATCCTGTTTTCCTAGATGAAAAATGTAACAGCACAGAGCTGCAAGACTCTCATGTCAAATCAACTTCATTTCATTCAAACGAAGTTCATTTACAACACTATTTTTGACTAGACTTCGGGGCATCTAGAAATGTTTGTTATATTGGTGTATCACATTAGTGCAGCAAATGTTCAACAGGCCAAACACATGGATATGTGTCAGATTTACAGGAGAGCCACTGAGACAGCTGCACGCTCCTGGTGAACACAATATGCTGTCGATACAGCAGATTTACTAAATTTGGTTCAGGTCAGCCATGCCAAGACCCTTATTAATAGCAGCTATAATCATATATTTCTCTAGACTAAAAGAGCTACTGATTCATCCTTAAGTAACTTGCTACTGGATATGTAATTTCATTATGTCTTCCTGTTCACATTTTTCATGCACTAACTAAGCTACCTGCCTCATGATTTTACCCACTCRAAACCGCTTACAGCCTCCTCTTTTCTGAGGCATCTGAGATATAGAAAAAACTCCATCTTGAAAAATTTGAGATACCTTGCTATCCTTAAAAATAAGAAGCCATCCAAAGGTGCAGGGAGGTATTTCTCTTCCATAGAATAAAATGAGTTTTCTGTAAATACCATTCTCAGGTAGTATTGTTCAATTATATACATATTCACAGGACCTAAATTCTAGTCATTTTTCCCCATGTTCTTTGAGCTTTTAAATTGTGAGCCAATTTAAAAACAACACTTCTGGCCATTATCATAACAGATTAAATTCTACTTTCACCTTTGTAAATACAGGTTCAACCTAATTAGCCAGATACTGAGTTGGCATAAACATTTTCAAGATTTTAACCAAACTAGTTTAGAGTAAAAATAACTTGTACAGATCTTGATAAATGAAATTATAGTGACAGTAGTGACCARGGCAGGAATCACATCTAAACCTTATGCCTCCCTCTGTGGCCTTAGCTCATGACTGTCCTCAGCTCACCACGTTGACAAGCTCAATAATATATTTAATTGCCATAGTAGCTGCAGTTAAAAAAGAATTTACAATATCTAATTGGTTACTTGTCTGCCTTTCCCATAAGATGCATCTTCAGAACATTCCCTTGGCTAGCCAAGTGAAAAGCCATGACAATATTCCAGCAAGGGCCAATGTAGGCAGCGGCCAGTTCAGAGAACATTTTAAAATTACTTACTAGTTTATTTGATGAACCTCATTCAAGAATTAAATCAAGCAGTATCATTATTTGCCTACATGCAGCAAGCAAAATGAACATATGCCAGCTATTAACTTTCCCTGATATAACTGCAACATGAAACAATGCTACACATTGGTATACTAACATCTAAATGCCCCGAAAGGGACAGAATATCTTTGGACAGGGCTTATTCCTTCATTTTGTGAAGATTAATACAAAATTAACCATTTAAAGCTTAACACAAGACAATTTTTTTCAACCTCTTTAATGAAAACTGACTGTTTAATGCCACTTGACAAGTTCACAGCTGTCCCAGGGTGGTCCCGAGCCAAAGCAGTTCACTGTAAAAATTATTCTGTCTTTTGCTTTGCACATCACAGGTTAAAGCTCAGGGATGTTTCCAGACAGCAGTTGTTTTCAAGGCAAAGACCTTCTCCCAGCACTTCACCTCTGGGCCAGGAGCTGGTGAATTTCTGACTGCTCTTGAGTCAGAATTACAGGCTGATTATGCTTCATGATTGCTTTATTTTCATACACGTCTCTCTTCAATGTCTGGCTCATACCACTTGCCCTCCATGACAACTGACTGCCTAAGGAGTTTTTAAGTCATCTCTTCAGCTGGTCACATTCTGGCTTTGTTTTCTCATTGCCATTAGTAATTAGGAAAAGCAGAAATTACCACCTTGTCAAAGATTTCCTCTTGCCCTTTCTCTTTTGGGATATTGTAAAATCTCTTTTTGATATTGTAAACAATCATCTTCCCTTCTTGTCTAAAAGACAGGTTTTTATGGCTTGCTGCCAGATAATAACAGGATTGCAGAAGTGTGTTTTCCCAACAGAGGTTTTTTTTATTATTTTACAACACTCTTCATTGTCCTTTGCCATTTGTAGCCTTGAGAGAATCTCTGTGCTGACTTCACCTTCACAGTTCACCCACATAAACGAACTGCTGTGACAAGTGAAGCAAGGGAAGGCACAGCCAGAAGACTACAAACAGAGATCTCATGCCAAAGCTGGTAACCAGCTGTGCGAACATTTTTAGTTGTCACACTGAGCCTAGCAGAAGTATTCTTAGTGTTTTCAAAGTCAGGAACAATTGTTAGGGCAGTCTGAAAAATGACATCTTCCTACCTCTATTTAGSTAAAATGGATTAAAATGACAGGGAATATGAGGCAAATTAGATTTGTACTAATTACCTGATTAATTTTGACCTAGGCTTTCCTCAACTATTTAACTCAAACTGAGAACCCAGGTTCATACCAAATTGCTAACACAGTTACAGAGACAAACCCAGATTTTTTTCATGCCTTCAGTATATACAAGCCCTAAGCCTRAAAAGAAAAAGCACATTTCTCAGAGGTCACTGTTCTGGAACAAGAAACCCTTGCTGTATTTTACAAGAACATATATGGTTTCTAGATGAAAATACTTTTTTTTTTCCTATTTATCTATTTCTCCACCCAAAGAAACAGTATAAACAGTATAAAACAAGTCATGTATCACAACAGCAGACTTAACCATTTTGCTGAGGTTTTAATGTGTTCACTCTGCAGACATTAATGATTAATAATTGACCTTCAGTGTAATGAAGGCAGACTTTCATTGTCTATGTGGATAAGCTGCAAAGTTTGGCACTCTCACCCTACAGAAAGAGAGTTGCACTTTATTCCCAGCATACTTACCACTGAACTTAGGTACAATGGAGCAAAGTACTACTTAATGTCATTATACGTGTTAAAGGTTAGGCTCTATTAGCCAGCAGAGAAGAGAAAAAGTTCAGGGTTGAGAGARATGACTTTCTGATGGTGGTAAGGGAAAAATATTTCATTAACAAACACATTTGCAAGGTAACTGGCTCAATAAAATAGAGACAACATGCACTTTCTACAGTTTAGAAGCAGTATCCGCTTTTATGGACACATATGCTTTTGTCTCAGACTGAAAGAACAGCTTTCAAATTAAACTCTGTGCCCTCTTACAACGGCTTAGACTGATACTGTTAAATTTCTGTTTAATTACAGTATGACAGTAAGATCTCTAGAAAACCCTAATAAAGTTAAACTAAATTTATAATCAATATTTTAAACTATTTGGATCATTTATTGTTTGTGAAAAGTACTAGATGGATATTAGTACTGTCCAATACAATCTTCTTAACAAAATAATAGATTATGGAGACTATTTGACAGAAGTATGCTTTGATAACGGCTTTGAGTAACACCCATTTCTTGCCTTCCCCAAAGACCACTTCTGCCTTTGCAGTAGAAATGTAAGATGATTTGAGAATATTTAAGAGAAAAAAAAGCTTGCTCTAGCTGCTTAGACTCTTGTCTCCTTGATGAAAAGAATTTGGTATTACTTGCAAAATTTCTAACACTAGGCTTTTATATTATTCTTTGCATTTGAATTACTTTTTTTCCTCCAGACCCAAGGCTAACTATGCCTTGGATCATACTGATTTTACACACACAGAGCCTCTTGCAGTGATCAATTAAGTCTTTGTTGCTCTATACAGACACAAATCAGAGCCCTCATTTGAGTTTCTCAACTGGCTTAGCACACATGGCTCCATGCAAACTGCGACTCAGAACACACAGCAGACAGTAATAATTATATGCCAAATTTGAAATGAAGTAAAAAAAAAAGTGCTCTAATAGTTCAGTACTTAATTTCTGTACATACTTTCTCCTTCTTCGAAAGAAGGGGCAGTGACCTAAACTCTTCCTGATTGTGTATATTGGTAAATTAGTGCTGGCCTCAGTACAGGGCTGACCTCCCTCTAAAAAAAACAAATGATGGTGGCTCCTCCTGCACCAATACTTCTTGTTTGTTACATCATCCTATTTCTTTTTTTTACAATGAGTATTGATTATGACTCTGATGAAGGTTGGAGGTTAAAGAACAGGATTGTTAAAGAAAGTGAGATGTCATGGTCTGCAGTTGATACAGGAATTTGTTCAAAATCCTGACAGCTACAGCCCCATAGAAAGAACAAAAGATACAGCACTAATGATAATGATTGTCTGCCATCATTTGTTTTTCTTGAGTTTATCCTAATGACATGAACTTCCTACGTGTACGTGCCTTCGTACCTTCATATCTATTTCTGTACCATGGATCTGTTGAGCTACCGTTTTGATGATTCCAATGACAATATCCTGAAGACCTTCTCTTTCTGAATAGTAGTGCAGAATGAGTCCTTTCCCCTTCTCTGCATCAGTGCACCTAAATGAAGGGGCTCGCATACCTGGGTAAATAGTAGCAAGGTGGTCATGCAGAGCATCCAAGTTCTGGAATACAAAAGTAAAAACATGATAAGGCATTTGAATATTAGTTTTAAAGAAAATAACTGCATGCCATGTCTAATTTGGTTAACTCCTTTCTCACATTGGACAAATTGTGCATTAGCTGTATTTCTCCCTGCCTGCTGTACAAATGTGTGAACAATGAATAGCATCCAAAGTAGCACCAATTACTCCAGAGTATAAAAACTTAGACTTGACTCTGCTGTTTTTCAAAACACTCATGATTAAAGACCTCAGACCTCATATGTGTTTCTCAATCCTGTTCTTCATTTATTTGCCTCCTTTCCTAATTCTAGTCCTTACAATCTCCTTTTCCAAAGTGAATTTAAGTGTGCAATACAAACAATCACATCCGTATCGCCACAATGTTTTCCTTCATTCGGAATGAAACAGAAGGCTAGTTCTGACATCACAAACAGCCAGTGCAAGTTTTTAAGGTCTAATAAAGTCACAGATGCTAAAGTAAAGTTTTAAACAATTAAATGGCCAGGCTCAAATGCATACTTTGAGATCAAAAAAAAAGCACAGAACATACAGAACATATCAGCACATCACAGCTGTTGCAAGGAAATGTTTCAGAAAAGTTTGTTCAAGAAATGGAAAAAAGACTTTCATTTTTCCAACTGATGTCCTAGATATTTACTTAACTCCAAATTTTGTCAAAACAAATTACCACCTGGACATGAAAACTAAGTGAGACATTGACAGGTAGAATTTATGAAAAGATTAAAGAGACAGTGAGATCAAAATGACATTCTAGTTCTAACTTCAATTATGAAGTAATTATCAAGGCTTCATGTTTCTGTTTACTGGATAATGATTTAAGACAGAAATCACAATTAGGTTTGCTGAACAGTGTTGAAGTGCAAGTAATCAGCTGTCAAATGAATGCAATTCCTTTATATCTTAACTCCAAAACATTACTACACATTTTAAACACTATCCCTCACCTCCAAAGTCATTGTTAGCATCAAGTTTTGTGTATAGTTTTATGCCAGCCCATGGAGTAATGTAATGAAAACATTTTCCATGTGCTGGCTGGGTCATTCTCCACCTTTCACAAGCATCTGACGATCATCAAAGTTGAGAAGTGTGCTGAACCTATTTCCTGTGAGCTGTGAGGTATTCCAGCAGCTGCCTTTTCTCTTGGGATGCCTCCAGAGGAAATGAGGCTCTTATAAATGAATTCTGTAGGATACACTCAGCCTGGAACATCCTTCTCCATTTTTTTAGTTTGTTTCAGATTCATGTTTTTGTTGCTATATCAACATCTCTAAATTAAAACTTGAAGAAGGAAKAGTCTGGGACTCATTTCGTCCTAGCTGTTAGTGCGCACTGACGAGATTTAAAAAAAAAAAGTATAATGCTTGCAGACAAGTTCTGGAAAACTTAGTCGGATTCAAGGCAATGAGATTGAAAGAGACTACACTGAAAGAGTGTGGATAAGGAATGAAAGAGACTACTCTGAAAGAGTGTGGATAAGGAAGACAATAAACAAAAAGGACACACACACAAAACAAGAGAACTGACTAGCTCCAAGACAGTACCCAAAAATCTCCTTAATCAAGTGCAGAACTATCATTTCAGTGTGTGCTCCTAAGAAACAGCTGGTATATATCGACCATTTGGAAAAAAGCTCTTAGGGAGATACACAGAAAAGGTTGTCAATCTTCCAGCTACACAGTCAACAACAGTTTTTGGGTTTTGTTGGTTTTGGTTTTTGTTTTGGTTTTTTTTTGGTTTTGGTTTTTTTGGGGTTTCTTTTGGTGGTTTTTTTTTGTTTGTTTGTTTGTTTGTTTTTTGGGGTTTTTTTGGTTTTTTTTGTTTTTATGGCTTGAGTGCCTTCCATGGGCCAGAAGAGCAATCAGGTAAAGCATCTTAGGTTCTCTCCTCAAGCTCATGGCTCCCAGACCACCCAGACGTATGTCAGAGCTTGTGCGGGCATCTGAGATATTAATTCTAGGGCTACTGAGCAGCAACCAGCTCCTTGGTGAGACACAAAGGAATCTGGGAGCAGGAATAAGCAAGGACTACTGACCCTAAAACAGGCAGGTCTTGGCCTGTCTGAAAGTAATCAAGTTGTGACTGGCAGCTGACATACACAGATCTGCCAGACAGGCCTGTGCTGTACGACATTTCTGGAAACTTTACCAAAAGAAGAATTAACTTGCTTACATTTATTGCACTGCAATTACAATCAATTACATAGCCAAGTGAATGACTCCCTAAATGGGACTGTATTAACCACTACTCCAGTGTTTGATTGATTTTCTTTCAAGGGAAAGCTACTGAACATAACGTAAAAGCACACTTGGGATTTCTTAGAAGGTATTTCCTTTCACATTGCATCCCTCTGGCATAGCGTCTTTCAATATGATTTGTGATTTTTCCAGGAGTGTGTTTTTCACAAAGAGTATAAATATTAGTTTCGGTTGTGCTTTCTTTTCCTCCTCCTTGAAGTACCTGTATTTCATCTCCAGATAAACTAAATTCTCTCTAAGATACCAAGGGAAGTAGAACATAAATGTCAAATCTATTTTCACAGGCTTTACAAAAAATGAAGCCCTCGACTTTTTCATAAACCCTGCACTCAGTATAGATTTTAAGATGCACCTTACACCTTTTAGAGCTATCTTTATTATGTATTTTAAAGTTCTTATGAAAGCTCAGCACAATAAACTCAATCTATAAAAAGGTTTATTTTTAATAGGTATATAAATCAGTTTCCTGACCTAGTCTGACTTCTGAAAGCTGCAACAACAATAAATCACAGATAATGTTGATTTTCCATCATAATAACAAGCTAAAAAGTATACTTGTTGGCACAGCTACTAATACATTATTCCAGTCAGAATTTACAGGAGTATGTACTAGCAAATGTCCTCTGCTAACACTGAAATTCAAACAAAGCAACTTAAAATATTATCATTGCAAGAATATAAACATAAACTTAAGCAAAAAATATCTTACCTGCAAAAACTCTCTGACGTTTGAGCCCAACACACGTAGAATTGTATCATAGCCAGATTCTTGACAAAACACAAAAAACATCTTCCCAAACATCTGAAGGATTTCTCCAGCATTTAGATCTAATTAAAATAGAAAAAAATAGATTCCATACAAATACTATATTTCATGTATTTTGTTCATTTTAGTCTCCTTTGCATAAATAAAGAAGACAATGCTTAAACTCTATTTAGCAAGAATATGAGGAAAACAGGATTCAGGATGAATGCATAAAATAATGAGTGCTAAATACAAGAAATTCACAGGCATTTACCAATCAACATTCTGATTTTGCTGTATTTTGAAGGTGTTAGTACAGATAAGAAAGCACTTCTCATGAATAAAAGAATTGTGTAGTTAATAAAGCAGACTTCAAAGGAGTTATTTCTGGTTTGCAACAGCGTGATAAACGACATCAGTTGCTCCAATTCAAAATTACTTCTACAGCTATCTTGGCCTTTTGGGCTCTTGTCTGGCTACTAATTCACATTGCATTTGGGGACTGTAAATAAAATAATGTCGGCAGGCATAATTCTACTTTTTAAATCCCAGTCCAAGCTGCACGACTGAAAAATCAATGCTACCCCAATCAGTGACAGATATGAAATGAGAAGTATCCATACCACAAAGAGCTTCGTAATGAGGCAAGCTTGTTTGCACTTCAGCAGGGAGGCCAAGGATTAAGCATCCATGGGCTGCTCTTGCAGCCCAAGTTGGAAGATGGGTGTAGCAGGAAGATAGTTTTAGTGTTACATTGTTGCTTGTACTGCTTGTAACACTGTCCATTCCTTCTGGACAAAATATATTACTGTAATTTAAGCTGTAGATGGCGATCTGGAATACTTTACAAGAATGAAAATAATTTCAAGAAATAAAAGGAATAAAACTTTTTCCTCTAAATGTAAAAACGTAAAAAAAAAAACCAAAACCAAAACCAAACAAACAAAATCTTTCTCCTGAGGACTATGTTTTACGTGTTTTGCTGTACTACATGGATATGTGATTATCTTTCATGTGTTGAGAAGTAAAACTAGTGCATTTAAAACTATGAAGAAATCGCACAAATTGCTGGCCACTAACTAAGAGCAGAATTCCTGGAAGAATTTGCATACTTACTAAGGACCTTGCTAGCAGCTGCCACCAGATCATAGGTTTTCGAATCATCATATATTATTCTGACAAGAAATTGTCCTTCTTCATCCAGCTGAGCTTCCTTTCTAAAAAGATACATATATTTTTGATTATAGGAGAAACACCAAATCTATAAATCAACTACATATTACTTGAAATTTTTCCTTTAAATACAATCAAATGTATAGATTCCATCCCTGAGAAGTTACTTATTATTGCAAAGTAGCATTAGATTTGTTTCAAATCTCACAGTAATTAAAGTGCAATATGAAATCATTACTAACACTTCTGTTCTGAAAAAAATAATTAATTTGAGGCAAATAAATATGATTTTTCAGTAGAGAACCTCASAAAGAAGTTGCTGAATTAATAAAAACAGGATTTATATTTTACAGTATGTAAATATCCAGTAACTCAAGATTTTTTTAAAGTCTTTTCACTTTTTCCAGTTTTGATTATATTTTATATAGAGAGATCATGAGTTGTTTTTAACAACCACTTGCTCTTATCTCCCAACAGAATCTGAAAGAAGCTGTAGATACTTCATCAAACAGCCTAATTAAATACCCCCATTTCAGAATTCTGCATACTCCTGGTGGATTTAAAAAAAAAAAAAAAGAAAAAGAAAAAAGTAAGAATTTTGTAAAGCACCACCAGTTATTTAAAGCATAATAAGAATGTACATTCTTTTCTCTGAAGAAAACAATTCTCAGTGTCGAGTTTAAAACAAGACCACTCATATATATATATATATATATATATATATATATATTTACAAGCCTTGACTGCCTTCCTGTTCTGCTCCGTGCACTTAACGCTCTCTGCACAAGGCCAGTGAGTGCCTGTTTGCTGAAGATGTCCTAGGTGTCCCCTATGGCAAAATGGTGACTTCTCTGCTATGTGCAGCAGCAACTTGAGTTTGCTCTTTCACGCCTTGTGCATAGGCTCTATTTCACAGAATCACAAAATAGTTAAGGTGGGAAGGGACCTCTAGAGATCATCTAGTACACACACAAACACCCCCCACCCCGCTCAAGCAGTATATTCATTTTTACAGTAGCTGTTTACCCTTCTTGATCTTGTCCATGACAACTCTCAACAGAGACAATGCCCTTTGCAGGACCAGTGAAAAAGAGGTAATATTTATACATACTCATTCTCCAGTTCATGCATCTAGAGTGTATTTTGGCTCAACAAAACTAGTATTATCATGGCAGCAGGAGTATCTTTGCTGGTGAGGGTTACAGCTACCTCATTAGAAGAAAAATATTCTTCTATCTAAACAGAGCTCATGCTACAGATCACATCAGAGAGACAGAAGACAAGAAAGCTGTAAAGTCTACATGAATGACTGAAAGGCACGTTCATACGTTACACACAAAAAAAAAGAAAAAAAAAAAAAGCAAAACCCAGAACCCAGAATAACACAGAGTTTAAAAAAAGAATGAAAAAAACTCAGAAAGGCAGAAAATGAGGTAGATTTTTTAAAAAATCAACTTATATTATATGAATTAAGACACATATCAGCTCAGGACTGGAATCATCGTCTTCCTAGMATACAAATGAAAGAAAATCACAAGTAAAAATTGATTCAGTAGCACCATGGTAATGATGGATTTTTACCAGAGTAGAACAGAAGTACTACTTGAGAGAGCTGAAACATACTGCTTAAGAGATGGTATTTCTAAATGCTTTAAATTCCTACTGATCATCAGAAGAATTAAAAAGCTTTAAAAAGTAGATTCTAAATCTACTGTTTCAAATCCTCTGTTGCCTTTCCATCAGTATATTTGTCTCTTATATCATAACATGATCAACAGCCAAAGAAAACAAAACTCTTTGAATGAAATTTAGATTATAATTTTGTAGAACTAGCATGACCTGCTTTAAAATGAAATAATACAAAATAATAATACCTATAAAACAAGTAGCAATTTAAAGTAATTATCTTTACACTGGAATTATCCAGTCATACAAACACAGAAACATTTCTTTCTTTACTCAAAGGAAACAAAATCATGAAAATTAATATTCTTGTTCATCTTAAAATTTTAAATGATAGATGGTACTGCTGAACAGACCTGATTCCAATCTGAATGAAACTGTTCCTCATTTTACCCTATCACTCATGAATTCAATCTCTGTAACTCCRGTCACTTCTCAATGGAAGTCTTGAACACGTTCTTCCTCTTCATTCTTTTCTTCTTCATCTTGTCTGTTCAGCACATTCTTAGCACTTACCAAAAAAATATGCTACACTGTTTTTTAAAAAATCTATTTTTAAATGAATTAATGAAGCCTAACTGTAATACGGCATGCACATTTGTATATCTAAAGCACAAATGGACATAGTGAGCTAAAGAAAAGCATTCTTTCCAAAGCAATACAAGGCCATAGAAGGTGAGACCTAAGATACCACAGAATTCTGTATAAGAGGAATATTCTCTACTAAAAGGCATGAAGAACATTAATAAATTTTATGTTTTTCTTAAACTTTCAGGGAGCTTCCCAGAAGAGATTACAGAACACACACTGGCAAGCAGTGCAAATTGGTTGCAAGTGTTCTCAAAGAGACAAAAAAAAATGGAGATCTGTTTGGAAATGATTAATTACAATAACTTAAGTGACTAGTTGAAGAAATAATACATTTATTAAAAAAGGAGGTGGAAATCACACGTGTACATAGTGTCCCTTAATAGACTCYTTTTTTCATGTTCCACAGTAGTATTTCTGGTCCTCTCTTGCTCATCTAAAAACTCCACATCATCCTGCAGGATACCAAACTGAATCCCGAAAACAGCTCCCATGCCACATATTCCCTCTTCTCCCAAGAAAGAGATGAGCTGGATTTGTTAGTGGGAAATGTTGTCCTGGAACATATGAGGTCAGTCAGGGACACTGGCATAATCCCCAAGAACTGAACTGAAACTAACATGGAAAAGAAAAATCATCCTGATTCTTTGATTCTTAGAACATGTAACTATGTAACTAATATAGATTTAGTTTGGAGGAAAACTTGCAAGGGGCCAACAAACTCTCCCATATCGACAATATACACTGTGCTTTCTCTTCGTCCCTCCATCTTCTCAGCCAAACCACAAAGGATAACACACACATCTGGAAATGCAATGACTGTCCTCAAAATATTGGCTGCTTGCACTGTCCAACAAACTATTTTTTTAATGCGTGAGAACTTTCTCAATTAAAAGTTGAATCACTTWGTTAACTTTGGTATTGCCTGCAAAACTTCTTACATTCCCTTCAACTACGTTGCCTGAAACTTCTCCTCTTCCCTCTCAGTGCCAAACCATGCCTTTTTCTTTTTCTAGAGGTCTTTAATGTACTTTGTCAAAACTTTCCTTCAACATCTGCAGCTTCTCTGAGCCACCACTTATGAATATAACCTTTGCTCATCTCTATGCCTGCTCCATTTAGATTATTTCAGCCATTTTATTTTTTCTCCAGTTTTCCCCAGATGCTTTTGCTTAGCCAGCAGCCATTTACACTTCTTTGTAGCCTTAATGATGCATTTTCCATTAAAATAACTGTATTCACAAAATAAATTTGAAGAAAAATAGTTCAATTAGCAATCAAGCCTTCATTTCCTGGCTCTAACTTTCTGGGGTGAAGCTCACCTACTCCAAGGCTTCACTCGCACTGAGCATTGACAACCCTGCTGGGAGTTCAGGCCAGACAGGGAAAGGACCCAGCCTTTGCACTACAGGTTAATCAGGCAAGGGAGTTATATTCCTTACCTCTAGTTAGGAGACAGAGAATAGTATTTTTTTTAATTATAATTATATAATTATAATCCAAAAGAAAACAACCTCATTCTGAAAAAAATCTTTTGAGAATATTCACAAAACGTAGATTTTCTCCTCCTGAGGACTGAACTCCTCACTCAAAATCATGTGAGAGCGTTTTGAAAACTAGTATACCCAATACCAAAAGTGAGGCTGCTTTGCAGAGAGCTATTGCGATAGGCTGGCCATCAGTGGCAATTCCTACAGGGTCATATAGCTGGGTTTACGCCGCTACCCAAGTCTCATGGGTGGAAAGGGAAGAGGCAGTGCAGAATAAGGCAGAGCTGTAAATTTGAGGATGTGAACTTCAAAAGACCAGAAGGTTGCAACTGTTTTCCTCTGAACAGCTTTTCCCTCCCAGCTGACAGATGGTTCATTAGCTGGGAGTAGAACTGGGATATAACACAGCACCCTCAGATGCACAGGATTTACATTTGMTTGACAACATATAGAAAACTCAGTATTTCATAGCTTAATGAAAAACTGGGAAATCTCCCTTAAAATGTTTTGCTGCAATCTTTATCCCCAGTTTTGGGCCAGATAAAACAACCACAACATGTTAGGATAGCTATAATGTTGTTTTGCAGAGCCTGGTATCTGATCACAAAGGTATTAACACAGCAATAACCTGTGGT
Source organism: Eudromia elegans (assembly GCA_003342815.1). Taxonomy (NCBI): domain Eukaryota; kingdom Metazoa; phylum Chordata; class Aves; order Tinamiformes; family Tinamidae; genus Eudromia; species Eudromia elegans. The sequence goes on along the minus strand of PTEX01000062.1, from coordinate 2,658,262 downwards.
GACTTTCTTAACACTTTGACTGAAAACCAGCCAATGACAACAACTTTTGGCAAATTYCCAAGTCTAGCCTTGGTTAATTCCTCAGTGAAGTAGTAGCACTACAGTAGCACACTTCACTTTCACATGGCCTTTCTTTCCAAACTACTTCCAAATCAAACAGAGCATGATTTACAATTCATGCCAAATTTACATTTCTAAAAACAAAAGAAGGGTGTGCTTTGTTCCCAATAATAAGTTCATGTACAAAACTTTAAATAAAGTTCCAGGAGACTGATGCTCTTGCCTAAACTGACCTCTRTTAATCCACACATGGGCCGTGGTATGACATGGTTCAAAAATCAAGTTATGCCTGTCCTAACTGTTAGGGTCTGCTAACCCTTTCTATTCACCCTAGACTGGCTTTAAATGCTTGCAGAGCTATCCAAATAGAGGGAAGCAAAGATTTCAGTCAAGTCTTTCTTAAAACGCATTTCTGTCCTCCAAAATGTATGTATTAAGTTAACATGAGGATGCTCATCATGGAAAATAAAGAACCTTACCTATTGCACTATGGAAAATRACATGGCTACATGGAGAACAGGTTTCTCACGTACACATTTGACCTTGACATCACTCAGATCAATGGAAAAAGTCCTACTGAACAGATCAAAGCAGAATCAAGTCCTTTCCTCTCATTATCTGAAGGAAGGGAAGCTGCCCTTGGTCATGCTAACACCCCGATAATTGCTGCTAGTCTAGCAGCACAGGCTAGGAGTACAGGTGACACTATGTGTGTACAATAGACTCTTTGAAATGCTTTCCCATTGTAAGGGCAGTTTAGTATCTGAAAACACTCTACTAAAGCTCAAAGGCAATGTTAATAATTCACAGAATGAAGAAATACTAAGTGCTAGTAAACTTTCAGACAAAAATCATCTTTAAAAATCAGATCAGATCTTGCACTACAGGTTTTTAAACTTCGGACTGTGCACATCTTTATTTCACATTCTAAATTTACACAGYGAAACTCAATGAGATGTGATCTAGAATGACTCATTTTTGCTTAATACAGAGATTCCTAAATAGCAAGTGTGGAAAGAGACCTATCTATGCGGATCTTTAACATTCTGCAAAGACAGGGGAAATCTTTRTTGATGTGGTAAGGATTTTTATCTGCCTAGAGAGATCTCAAACACAGCAGAGTTGGACAAGATGCCATGTCAAGATGGTCCTGTATACACTTCTTTTACTTATAGAGCACATCCTGCACAAAGTGGATTTTACTGTAATTTTTTTGTGAGAGAGTAGCATGTAGAGGCAATTGGAATAAATCACAATCAAGTTGCAAGTTGTTGCTGTCAAAACTTTATTCTTTTGTAGTAGCACTTGCTAGTCTAACTCTGCAGCCAGCCATAAAGCTGGAAATTAAAAAGAATATTTCTTCTAGAAAAATACCCTTTTCATCAAGGAATGRTGCTTGCAATGAATACTGAAAAAATGTAATGCATGCCAACAGGAAGATAATAGGATACAAAACACCCTGGAACAATTTACTTTGTATTCGGAAGATAAACAGGCTTCTCTGTAACACAGCTGCATTAGTATTTAGAAGGTGCCAAGATCGCTTTTACAGATCACCTCGTGCATCAAAACTACAGCTTTTCCTCCTCCTATCCAAACTGCAGTGCTGAGTGCAGGTCTTGGGTGTGTCAACTGAAAACCTCACAATAACAGCTACTTCCAGAGCCACCTCTAGCACTTCTTCCACGATAGGCATTGTTTCTGCTGGGACTTCTGCCACTATTGTGCTTAATTACACTTGGTGCCAGGGATGGAAAAAGCGCTCATTAAATTGAAGAGACTAGTCAAAACAATATTAATGATAAAATAACACTACTGTGCTTAGAAATCCATCATGATTCTGATCTCAGTGTTGAGAGCATGTCAAGTTTCATTCGGTTCCAAGAGTAATGCYGTTAAATACAATTGCATGTGTCAAAACTGAATTTAGCATCAGTCGAACCAAAATAAATGTATCTGCATCTCTTCTATATTACAAATGGCAAATTAACTGCTCATTTCATTCCTTTACAGATGGTACGTGTTATCTAAAATGCTACTCATCTTTTTTTTTTTCATATATTTCAAAAAGCTGCTTTGCTAAAAAATAAAGGGAGGCGAAGGAAAAAAAAAAAAACACCACGAATTGTCTAAAGATACTTTAAACAACCAACTAGGAAAAAAAAAATGGAGTTACTAGATTAAATAAAAAATGGGAAACTGTCCAGGAAAATGATGTTCTGGGAAAAGTAAATAGGTGTATATATATAGACTTCAGAACTCAGAGCTGTTTCCCAGTTTTACAGGCTGTAGATGAGTGTTTAATGTAAGTTTTCAAAACAAGATAATCTTAGAGATACAGTTAACTGCAACAAACGTACAAGTCCTTTGTTATTGCTCCAATTACTAAAAATATTACATAAAAATACAAAGCTAGTAATATTTTGCTTCCTTTTACCTAAGTGGACTAAAAGGAATGCTATTTACAAAATAGTGTTTTAAGTATTTCATTTATAAGAGTGATATAACAGCTGGTATTCTGAAAGATCTCAAAGTTCTCGGCTCTGGAAAAACTGCAAAGTACCTGAGAGAGAGCACATCCACACCTCTGTTTCACATCATGCCACTGTGTCTTTTTAGCCAAGTCTTTCCCMAATGAATTAAGGAATTTGACATCCGCACAGTTTAATCTCCTGACCTTCTTCAAACTGGTCTTTCCGCTGTGAGGAACTAAAGGAGCAGGAAATGTAGTGTCCTGACCCCACAAATCCTGGGAATAGTAACATCCAGACCCGTGGAGAATTATCTGTTCAACACTATTTGTTTTAAGAAGGCTTTTTWAAAAAATGTTTAAAATTTTGGAATAGTATTAAAAAGAAGACTTAGAAACATAAACACCCAGAAATGTAAACAGCATTAAATGTTACTTAAAGCCACTTTCTGAATAAACATTTACTAATTTTAAGAGGAATAATAGCTTAAAAAAGAAAAAGAAAATCTATTGTCCGTTCATCACTAATAGCTTTTCAAAAATCCCTGTCTGTCATCTGTGCACACTTTACCTTTTTCTTTTTCTTTTTTTTTTTCTTTTGAGATTGATTTAACAGATTAATCCTTTATCCTCAGTGCTGGATAAATCCACTCAGGAGGAAACAATAACAACAAAATCAGTTTTCATGACTTTTCATAGACCAGTATCATGCCTGAACATATTTTGTTTTTAATCAGGTCCCACACAAACCAAAATACATAAGGACATTCAGCTTAAAAGTGTATTTTTTTCTCAGTAATCATGGTGAAAACATAATTAAGATAATTAACACATCTGTAGCATCACTGAGGCTGATGGATACAGTAACTTTAGCCAATTTATAAAGACCTTATAATAAATTCTTGTTCTTTAGAGTAAGTTAGTTTAGAGCTCGGAAAGGGGAATACAGAGCAAGTCTCCAATAGTTCCAAGAGATGATTCATGTGGAACAAATCTGAAATGCTTTGCCCTCACTTTGCACAGATCTTTGATCACCTATTTATTTTGCATTTTTATGGCCCACTCTGCACTAGATAGTTATTAGCTATAATAGAAATGCACAAACATATGAATAATCACACACACAAATACGCGCTCTCCAACTACTTTACATTCTAAACTGATGATTATCCATCTTCTCTCATATCAAAAGGGACCCTGGTAGAACTGTAGACAGATTGAGGCAGATTATGGAACTGTTTTACTCACTTTTTAAAGGGTTTCCCAATATATGGAAGCTGCAGTCAAGGGAAATTTTAGAGAATGTGACATCTTCCATAATGCGTATGAAAAAAACAGTGCCTTATAAAGAGGAATAAGCATTTGATAAGCTTTTTTATTTTAATTCCTGTGCAAGCAGCCAAACCAGACATGCATGCTACTCATAGCAACACCAGTGTAATTTGCTGCAAAACACATTTCCCACTCTCCCCAAGCCTGCATGCACCTTCGCATGACATTTCTGTGACCACACAACCTGGTTCATTTCCTCAGGGCTGTGGCTTCTTTCAGTACTGAGGACCCAGCCTGCTCCATTCATGGGCAACTATTCAATACTTCATTTTATCCCATTGCCCAATATATAACCAATATAATCAGGCCTCATTTACAGTGTAGTTTTCAAACCCAGTTCTGAAGATTGAATTACTCCTTTCTAATAAGTCTTTCTATGGAATAGGTCCCTATAATTTACTTGCATAATGGACAAATATTAATTAGTTCTCTCTTAATTAGCTACTGGRGCCAATTATACCTTTCTCACTTTAAACCAACAATATAGGCAAGCTCAAGAAATAATCTTAGCGCGTAGGAAATGATAATATTATGTATCATGCGTTAACAATAAAGGGACAAAAAGCTTCACTGATTTCAGGTGCCCACACGTGGACTCATTTTTTCAAGCTATTGAGCAGTGTTTATGCTCAAAGCACATGTCATTCTCACACTGACCCAGAGCACGGCCAGAGTGGGCACAATCACCCTAGGGCTGAGAAGAGTTTTCTGGTGCTGCTGTTTAGTTTCAGTAAGGAGACGTCCAAGGACAATCGTGCCTGTTAAGCAATGGGACAGCCTGGATGCGGGGGCAGATTGGAAACAGATTGCAAGGCACGTCAATATTGGATTTGCTATACAGAGAGCCCAGGAGTCACTGGGTAAAGCAGGAGAGTGAAACTACAGAAGCAACTTTTTGATTTCCTGAAGAATGTATTGGGAAATGGCATCATTTATGTTAAAATTCACCTATACAAAGCTGCAACAAGCTACTCATGCCATCACGTACCCTTTTTGTAGGTGAAGGAAAAACTCCTTGAATTCAAGGCACAGAAAAATGTCAAATGGATCTAGAGGTGGTTACCAGAGGCAGTCAAATTCCAAAATTTAGAATTCAAAAAACAAATTCAAAATTCAATCCTTTTTCTTGTTAGATTGTTTTAAATAGGAAAATTACATGCCAGAATTACCCTACAATTAAAAGAATTAGTGCTCAACAGTTGGAAAAGACCATCGTTATTACTAGCTTTGCAAGAAAATTCCTTTATTTTCATTCTCTTCTTCCTGCTTCTCCTCCATTCATTTACTCTGCCATTTAAATAGCTTTAATAACCCCTTTCTCTCTCCCTTCTTTCCATCTATTCATGGGGCCTTCATGCAGTAACTGCACTTGTCTACTCAGAACTGCCTTCAAGACTCAAGATTTGTCTGAACGGCAGAAGGGATAAAGCTGAGGCTGTGGGCTGCCTGGGTAAGGCCTTCTGGGAATAACCCGGAGAATCAAATTTTCTCTACTTTCTTCTGTCAAGCAAAGTTTTTGCACCTAAATGAGTTACTTGAACAATTTTTTKGGGAGGTTTTGTTTGTTTGTTTGTTTTTGTTTGTTTGTTTTTTAAGAGCAAGTAATCTGCCTATTCACTTTGCTCATAGTCAGGCCAACAAGGTTAGGCATGACTTTTAAAGTGACCACAATAGTTTCTGGTTTAATTAAATAAGATGGAACTTGGACAAAACACAACAAGCTCCCCAGACCTTTAGTCTTGGCATTTAAGAGCATGTGTGGGCAGCTCACAAAAGCCTGAATCACAATAGTAGTATAAAAAAAGGCAAAAGCAGGACAATGCCTAGATTCCACACTAAGCACTGAGACAGCAGCAGGAAAACACAATACTATTTTTGTTTTCTGCAACTTAAGTTACTAAGGTATAGAATAGCACAAAATGCATTGCTCTTGGGGCATGAGATACCTATTTTGCTTCTGCACAAGTTTCAACACAGATGTTTTATAAATACAGAATTCAGGGTTTTTTGGTCCTTTTTTTGACAACATCTTCAAAAAGGACAAAGTTTAAATATCTAACCTCGCCCAAATTCAGATTTAGGAGCCAAAGAGAAGGGAAACCCTTGTATTCTTTTGACAGTAATCAAACTCAGAGGCAGACTGCTGGGAAGCATAGGATAAACTACATACAGACTCCCCGTTCCTAACACCATCCTAGCTCCCATGTGTGGTCCTGAGGCTGTGGTTACTGTTTCAGGAAGGCATTCTTGGTAATGGTTCAATTCACTAAGCAGTTAAACCTCTAGAGCTGCTGCATGGAGTGCTCAGAATCTCACACGTGTTGGCTGTGGAGCTCAGCTAGATGTAACTGTTGCATAATAGCTCACATTTTATCATCACAGAAGCATCTCCTAAAAACACCTATAAACCTACTTAAAGATATTCAGCCCAAGAACATCTCTTGAAGTTAGMAGAGAAGACAGAACTTTACAAGCCTTCCTTGTTGGTTTTCTTTTTCAATTGTTATGTGGATSTTACGTGGATGATGTTTGGTTTTGACTGAGTTAGAACACAACTTAGTATCAGATTCACACATTACTGCATCACCCAGCRATATAGATTTGACCTTGATCAGACATAAGCGCACAACTGCATCTATGTGGAAGTAATCAGGACTCAGAATTTTTTGTTTATATTAGCTAGTGTTTATGTTGGCTGCAGGAGAATTAAAGATATATAACACCACAGGAATCTTGAGAACCATCTTTTCAAGCCAGAGCAATTGTGACCACACAGTCTGAAAAAAAGTCGACATGTAACAACAAAATTGGGGTTTTGAGAGAGTTTCTACTAACTCATGTAAATTCAGGCTCTGGACTACTTTTGGTTTTTATGCTCTTCAGTTCTAGTTCTTTATCAAAACCAAGCTATATTTCCATTGAGTCATCAAAATATATACTGTGAAATTTGAGTGAATATAAATTGTATTTTTTCCCATGAGCTTAGTGCCTTACTGTAAAATCGTTTCTTCTGTAAGGAAGAGTGTTTTGTTTTACAACGAGATGAAAACACAGAGACTAACTTCCCAAGAATTCCACTCTGAGACATTTATAAATAAAATCAATATTCATCTTTTTCAGACTGATGATAGTTTCATAAAAGTGTTAAAAAGATAATGAAACACCAGAAACAGACACTTGAGGTTACTAATCTAACTATAAGCTAATAATAAATTACGGCAATAAAAACAGCACTCTCACAAGCATATCAAATTCAGTTCTTTGGTCTCCATAACTCTACAGTTAAGACTTTCACTCAATATCACTTTTGATTGAAGCCACAGAAGACAAATGTTCACTTTCAGAAGGAACAAACACTTTCAACCCAGCATTTAACCTTCCCAAAGTCCAAGTCTGTTTCAAAGAATGGTCTGTTTTCATTACTTCAGTTTAGTCAGTTGTGAGTTTTCCAATCACTTCTACCAACATTAACTACAAATTCACCTCTAACATTTGAGAATCACTCAGCAAGCTCAACTCACTATGCTACAATGTGTCTATAATCCCTTCCCGCCTTCCTTCCCTTCCCGCCTTCCTTCCCTCTGAGCTGGCAAGCACAGCCTGACTGAGGGCCTGCTACAAGACAAGAGTGATGATTCTCAGCTAAAATTCAGAAAGCTGTTACATCCAGATTCTGTATTTTCTAAGGACAATTAACCTTCAGGAAACTTTTCCCATCTTTCTATTAATTTCCTCAAAATATCAAATTAATAAAACTAATATGCTTCGGAGGATCTTTATTATTCTACTTTGTGTATAATATTTTTAAAACAGGATTCATGAGGAATTACGACAGGTTTCTGACAGTCTTCAGCATGCTCTCTTGCATTACAGCAGGAGACCTCATATATTCTCAGAGGCACTTCTCAGATAAAATTTCTGTTCAGTGGGTAATTTGGGCAAACAGGCCCACCACAGTTAAAAGGGTATTGGTAATAGAAGACACTATAAGGAATGGAGAACATATATTTACATGAGCTATTACAATTTTCCTGAGAAGTTATTCATGTCTAACTTTTATACATRTACAACTCAACTTACAGTGTAAAACTGCATTACATTCACTAAAGACTCTATGGAATCTGTAGAACAGCATCAACAAAATATTATCCTCAGACTGACCATTATGGATTGCTGGAGCAGTGATTATCTGCAGAACTGTGGACTCTTGATCCATCCTTGGAGGTTTTAAAAAGCTTAGCCACACAAAGGTAAAGGTGAGACCTATATAAATGATACAGTGTTCATAACAGTCTTGGCCAAAGCAGAGAATGACTAGGTGACCTCCAGAGGCCCCTTCCAAACAACATTTTGAAGATTCTCTGATTTCGTAGTACTGTACAAGATGATCACATTTTGAGGAATGCAATCCATTTATGATTCATGAAASACTTGTCATGGGCATAGAAAGTTACAGTGGAAAGTCATGTTTTGGCTCCAAAATGACTATGAAAGCACATTGCAATTGATAGCATTGGAACAAATTAAGTGGGAAGGAGAAATACAAGGAAGGGGTCCAGCTGAAATATTACTTTCTCCAGGTTGAAGAGCTTTTCACTTAAAACTTTCTGTACCTACAGATCACATTCAATCATCTAAGAAGTTTTCTTCTAAATGCAGGTACTTGAAGCCTTATAAAGTAAGCTTGTAACTCCATATACATTTATGCCTTTTAAAAATATTTGTATACACAGCACCTTTTAAAATTTCAGGCTGAGTATATATAAATATACACTCAATAAAAAAAGAAAAAAGAAAAAGAAAGAAAAACTTATGTTAGTTGTGCATAACAGTTTACTAGGCAAAGCTTAGACTCCTTCAGGAAGGCACAGATGTAGCTGTTGCATCCTCAACCAGTGGTGGGACTCTGGGAGGACCTCTGTGCTTTCCGRGATGCTCTGCCTGCTCGTCACTTCTGCTCTATACTCTGCATATTTCCAGGAACGGCAGGGACCTATTTTACCCCTGCTGCGACTCCAGAAGACGAGCAGAGATCGAACAAGGGCAGTCAGCGCGGCGTTAAGCCAGGCCCCAGGCACTCGAGAGCAAAGAGCCTCCGGCGCAGCTTGCAGAGCCGGCCCAGCCGCTGGTTATAGAGAGAGGCCGTTAGCAAAGCGCCGAGCGGGCGGCGCAGCGGGCCCGGTGGGCGGAGGGGAGGGGACACACACGAATAGCGACGACGACGACACTTACTTGATGTCCTCCCAGACGGCGGGGCCGTAGTTGCGGATGACGAGCAGCTCCAGGGCGTGATTGACGAAGCCGTACTGCGGGCGGGCGGGCAGGAGACGCGGCGCGGTCAGGGACCGGGTTGGCGGCACCCGCCGCTCCGCATCCCGCCCCAGCCCCACCGACCGCAATACTCACCCCAACCTCCCCCCGAAACAAACAGCCGAGGCCCGAGCCCCCGCTCCCGCCCTCCGGATCCTATCCATCCCCACCATGCAACTCCAGCCTCCCCGCTCCCTGGGAAGGCARCTCGCAGCGCTCACCATGATGCCGGTACCACCACCCCACTAGCACCGCCGCCACCGCGGAGCAAAGAAACGGCCGCGGCCGCCGCGCCGCCTCCCCAGGGCTGCCGTCCTGAGTGGCGTCCCCCGCAGCCAATGGAGAGCGCGGCCGCCGCACCGACAGCCAATCAACGCCGGAGGAGGGACTGCGGGGGCCGGGGGGCTGCAGTGGTAGCTGCGAGGCGGGGGCTGGGCGCGAGGTGGGGGGTCGGCGGCGCCGTGTAACGGTCGCGGGCTCGCGTAACGGTCGCGGGCTCGCGCACTCTCGCAGCTGGACGGGCGCCGGGGGCCATTGGCCGTTGTGGCTGTTGCCCGAGCAGCCAGGTGGGTCACCTGGGTCCCCTGCACGGGACAGTGGGCGACGTTTGCAAAGCTGAGGGCGTTGGAAGAGGATGCGCCGCGGCTCTTCCCTGGGGGCGCTCAATAGCCTCCCCCGCTCCTTCCCCTTTGCAGTTGGCCCCGTGTTACGGAACACGCCGTTAGTCGGCGTTTGAATAGAGGGCTGGGGACAGCGTGCCAAGAGCATTTCGGGAATGACACTGTCATCATTTGTGGTAATGTACAAAGAATTAAAAAGATAATAATGTGGCACACTAGAYAACCATTTAATTTATCCTCCTACTCCCCCCAAGAAGTGCTAAGTGTCCTGCCTAAAGACATGGCCTCAGTATGAATTAAAAATCATAAGAAATCTTCTCCTTTTCCTGTTCCTTTACTTTTTCCTTTCCTTTCTCATTCAAGAATAATTGAAACCATTCTAGTTTTAAGAAAAAAAAAAAAAAAAAGGTTGAGACACTAGTAAGATACAGCGACACTTTCACTTATTATACCCAGGGACAGATATGTGCACTTTCAATGTGTGTATAAACAACAGGACCAGTCACTGGTTCATGGTACTGAAAAATACCAGCAACAACACAAAATTCGTTAGTTTCTTGTTCTAAAATCTAAGTGGGGGCTACTAGAAGATGAGGGCTACTTTGAAGATGATGCTCAAAAGCAGTTCAGCAAAGGTAAGAAGATATCTAACTAATGCTGAAAATGGATTGTCCGATGTCTCCTAAAATTCACAAACTGAGAAAGCATTTATATGCCTTGTGGAAGGATAGAATCTTCAAAAAAATCATTCAGGAGATCGTGCCCTTAGTGCACTAATAGTAGTAGTGATGTACTAATTCACCCTGGAGGCAAATTTTGTTTGGAATACAAAATGTTTGAATTTAGGTTACAAACAAAAATACGGAATATTCATGAAATAGTTGCTTCTTTTATTTATAGACCTTTTAATACTTGTATTACCATTTCCATGATTTTCATAAATTATGAAAAAAAAAGATAAAATATTTTGGAACTTCAGTGTAATTAACAAATGGCAACATTTAATATCTTTTTCTCTGCTGCTAAGTGACCTTTTGGATCTGTGTTAAGATTCTGCTAAAATTGTTAGTAAGTGAGAAGAGAAATAATGGGTGCATAAACACCAGAAAACTGGCAAACTTCATCTCAGTGGACATTCAGAGGACAGCAGAAATAAACCCTATTTGATACCAAGTAGGCATAATAATCAATTCTGCTTAGTTTAACAACTTCCAAATCTACTGAGAAAGATACTTTTAGATTTGTTTGGAAGAGTGGCCAAAGACACAAGTTTCARTTGAGACAGTTAAAATCATAAAATTAATATTCTAATTTTGATGGTAAGGAACATGTTTTTTAAGAAAAATTGATAAGACCTTTGTAGAGAACTAAGGAAAAGAAAGAGATACTGTTGTGCAGGAATCTCTTAAATCTCCACAGATTTATTCAATAGAGGTCAAGTAATAAATCATGATGTTGTAATCATACAATTGCCTGTAGTTTAGGAAAGATCAGCTAGGAAGATTAGGAAAGATCACCAGTTAACTAGGTTCTGCAGTACTAATGTTAAAGGCCTCTATAATCTTCCTGTGCTTACTGGTGGTAGTGAATCCACGCTACAGGAAGGATCTAAGACAACACCTAGGGATTTTCCTCCCTGAAATCATATAGTCTTTCTCTTCACATATCTGTAAAATTATTCTGTGATATAAAATAGCAAGGCAGTCCTGCCAGCATATCTCAGGCCACAAAAAGACAAATCTGGATTGAGTATCAGTGTTAGCAACATGAGTATTCTGCTGAGATTTCAAGGAACTTGTTTATTCTGTGTATAGGGTAAACTGTCAAACTCATAAAAAAACTAGAGAAATTACATAAAAATATTTTCAGATACTCTTTTCAGGAAGCAGATTATCCTGATGATTTGGTATACTCGATTTGCACTTTTTTTCTTTTTTTTTTTTCAAAGTGCTAATATCTGCAAATTTGAAGTTACTTTATACAATTATGAAATTGCCTTTCTTCTTTTGTGTTGCTTTAGCCATGATGGTTTGTCTTTGAATCCTATTCTTGCTGGTAGAATATTGTAATAAAAATGGAAGGTCTAGCATCTGAGATGAGATTTTGAAAATCAATTCTGAAAATTGTAAAGTTATTATGAGCATAGACAGAATTGAAGCAGACAATGATTGATTTTGTTTTCTAAAACAGGTCTCCCCTTTTAAGTTTGGAAAATGCTGAATTAAGAAATTCAACCAAACATTTTGTTGAGAGGGACCAGCCTGAAGATTGTTTGGTAGGTCTTTGTCGTGATTTGATTTCAGCTAAGGAGCAGGTTCTAAATCAACAAAGTAATGTACATGTGAGACTTGAAGCTGTTAATACCAGACTGTGTTTTCTGGGCCCAAGCGTAGCAGTATCAGGACTGTCAAGCCATGTGCATCATGCAGATCATTTAACTGTGCGGCTATTCCTGATATACTTCGGTCTGTAGTGCATTCGTGATAACATACAGTCTTATTCCCACTTTGAGACCCCTTATGCACTAAATACAGCTCTTGACCTCCTGCCTGGAAAGCTCTTTGGTATTCAGAAGCAGGAATGTGGCCCTAGTACTGAGCAACAACAGGGACATGAATGGGATGGGATGGTGTGGTAAAAGGAGATTGTTAGAAAGTATTTTCCATAACTGAAATCTGACAAGGAAACCTCTCAGTACTGTGTACTCCGAGCCCTTGCTTACTTGTCAGCAGGAGTTTTCTGCCTTGGCCAGCAAAAAGCCAAAAGGGTTGCTCTCTGTGGTTATAGGAGGAAAACAGCTGCTGTCCTTTTCCTCATGCAAGAAGCTAACTCAATTTGGGAATTGCTGTTGAGTTTCATGAATACTAAAAGTAGCATAGGATCCTTGTCTGCTGTCAGAAAGGACAGTTATGAGACAGTAATTCTAACAAAGCCTCTAGCTGGCCAGTAATTTTTACATTCAACTCAATGTGGTTTATATTAATACGCAAGCACTGTAAAACAAAGTAAGTATTTTAATAACTTGCATTTTTTTTTAACTTTGGACTTTCTTCTTACAGTTTATGTTGTTGCTAAAAGGCTGAATAAAAATGCAGCCTTATATGGTATTGTTGCATTTCACTTATTGAAGATTGAGTTACTTTATCAACCCTGAAGTGTGGTGGTTTTTTGTTCATCTATTTCAAATCATAATAGTCTAAGACATGGTATTTGGACTCGTGATAATGTATTTTTAAGGTGCACAGATTATATATATATATGTATATATATATTTAAGATCACCTTCATAATAATTTCTACTGAAACAACATGTTATTAAGTTCTGTTTCTAATACTGGTATTGACAAGTTATAATGAAATGGCTGTCATGATGCCATGCTGTTCTGTGATGCAGTAACACATGTAAATTTGTGAAACATTATGATCTTACTTAAATTCTCCTCTAAGCGTATTTGTTGGCAACATTAAATAGTAAAGTTAGCAACCTGAATCTTATCACCAAATCTTCCATGACAGCATACATAGTAAGCAGAAAGACTTATGTTAAATATTGTAGACAATATTGTAAATATTGTAGAGTTCACTGCTCCTGGGACCATTACAATCCTTGGTATTTCATCCTTATTTTGGGGGATGAACAGATCTAGAAGAACGAAACTGTATGAATGACTTAATCTTTTCACATCGCTGGGATGTTATTGCATGTGTTCTACTAGGTTATTTCCATTAAATGCTTGCGTGTGCAGGACACACTTGTTAACATGGCATTTGTTTGTACAGCAGCAGCATGATCTCAGTTTGAGAACTCTGTACCCTTGTACTATTCAGAAGACAAGAAACAATTTCAGCATAAATCTTCAAAGGATGCCCTATAGTGGGACTGCAAAGCAATGTGCTTATTTCCATTTACATTTGAAAACTGCTGGCTCCACTTGACTACAGTCATCATCAAAAATATGCTGAAGCACATGAGACTCACAGCTTCACAGACGTTGTTTACTTTGTTTTAGATTCTTTTGCAGTTTATTATTTCTTTTACTGTCTCTCCAGCTTCATGTTCCAGTCTAACTGCGTAGTTAACATTCAGATCCCACCCTTTGTGCTCAGGAGAGATCATATTTTAAACTGTTGTGTCTGCATGGAGCAGAGGTTGCAGAAGAACTGACTGTCTTCCGTGTTTTATTTGTGCGTCAGTATCTGAACATAGCTGAATAACATAAAACAATGAGTTTTGCTCTCTCCCTGTGCTCTGCAAAAAAAGAACTGCTGCTGAATTCATACATATAGGACTGGGGAACTGAACAACAAAAAGCTTTATTTGATTTTTCTCCTCCCAGTGCAGTGGTGAGCAACCATATAATCAGAGATGGTTTTGGGGTGGTCTAAAGCCTGTTTGTTGCACACCTAGGCTCAGAGGCAGAAAACAAAGTATGAGTTTTGATTTCAGAGGGAGCCCCAGAGTGCATTTGGTTTCTGGCAAGCTGACTGGTGATAACTGGAACAGAGTTTTGAAATTAGCTTCGTCCCTTGTATGCTGCATGGCAAATAGCCACAAGGATTACTGCTGTTCTAGGAAACAAATACTCTACTTCCAATGCTTTTACAGAACACTGAGCGGGCATAAAAAAATGGTAGCAACTAGCACAGGCCTATTGATTAAAGGATGTGTGGGGATTGAAAAAGAGTCACTTGCACAAGATTTAAGAGGAATTCCTCTTCATTGAGATGGCTGCTTTATCTGGGATTTCTGATTTTGCCTCCTCTACTCTGTTGCTGCTGTTACTGCAGAGAATGTAAAAGAAAGTGATGGGAGAGAGAAATTGGGCTTAAGAGGGTCTGGATTCCTCCTCCTTGTGACTTCACAGGAAGAAGTAGATCTCGCCCTGGGCTGGACTATCTGTGCAATTTGGTGTTTTGTTTTGTCTTTTTTTTTTTTTCCTCACAGTAGTTCAGGGGAATAGAAAACAACAAAGCTAGATTAATTGTATTAACTCTGACACCAGTAATGAGAAAAATTCTTCCAGTATCTCCCTGAGATCTCAACAGGTCTTGCCAGAATAAAGCACAGATAAAGGAATTATTTTCTTGTATCTTTTGTTTTAGCTCTGTCACTATTAGATTCAGTGGACWCAAGTTTTTTATTATTATTATTCAAAGAGCTATTAACACCTTTTCTGCAGAGAACTTACATTGTGTGAAGAGAGTGTCTTCCATCACACAGTGTAAATGTTAACAAAAATCAGCTCCACAGAATCTTCATGAGAGAATAAAATAAAAATTTCCATAATAATAAAAATGTTTCTAGGCATAATACTGAGCTATTTTTATATTTATATCAATGACATTGCATAATTACCAAAGACTTACATTAGATGAGCTGACACAATAGTATACAAGGCATCAGCTTAAAACAACTGTTTTATTTGCTTGCAAAATCTGCTATTATGTCAGCTAAATTGTCTTGCTTTTATTAATCTCCAAAAATTTGTTTATTGGCTTTCTGATTCCTTTTCTTTTCTTCTATTGGCTTTAAGTGAAAAGATTAGTTAAGCAGTGAAAAATTTAGTTAACATCTAAGTGTAAAGATTAGTTTAAAAAAATGCCACTTATCAAATACATATTCATTAAGCAAAGAACTTACACAGAAGAGCAGCTTCAGTGAGACTTAAATTCTTGAAAGTTGTACTTAACACTAGACTAGTTTTGTTTTGCTAAAGAGATCTGTATACAGAATGCTTTGTGCCATTTCCTGAATCAGTGCCTTAAATATGCACCTAAATCCTATTTACCTCACTGAGAATCGGGCATATTGCGTAAATGTGTGTGTATGCTCAAGCACATCATCGGGGTTTTTCTTTGAACTAAAGTGGAAGGTGGCATGGGAATGTTTTGACATTTTCAGAAAAGAAAAAAGGTCATTTAAATAAAAAGGAATTCTTAAGCAATTTATCCTAGCTGATAATGCAACCTAGAGTATATTAGAGCTATAAAAAGAAACATAGTAAGATGAATTTGGTCTGCAGTAAGAACTTTGTCCCAAGACACATTATATTTGACAGAAGTACGCTTAGCAATGGGTCAGGAACCTCCATTGCCATCCTCCTGTCTAGAAATAGGTCTCATCCCGGGATAAAATGGATTTCTTTCCTAAGAGTCCTTCCTATTCTGTAGATATAGGGAAACCAATCCTTGTTATTTAAAAGCCTATTCTTTACAAAATTCTATAGATGACCTAGGGAGGGATAGATTCCTACTGACTTCAGTAGTTACTAGATCATATCTTAATATCATGAGCCTACTAAGCAGGCAGTAATAAAAGTTATAAAAATAACATTATTAATTCTAGGAGCACCCACATAGAACCACTACTAGGTCTGTGGATATTACTTATATTACTTAGCCAGGAGAACCAGTATTTCCCACCAAAATAATGCTGCAAAGATCACTCACCAAGGTTTGCCAAGTTCTTGTTTTCTTGAAACACTGCTCTTAAAGCAATATATACATGTGTATGTGTGTGTTTCATCTCTCTTTTTGCATCACACAGTTGTAAGCATCTTGGATGGATATAGGACATCTCAAGCAATAACAGGGAACAATGTTTCAAGTCTTTTACAGGAAAGATCCTTATAGGAAAATATGGATGAAAACATGCTTTTAAAATGTTCTTAATGTTAGGTTCCTGTACGGATCTTTCTCAGTCTCTGATGGTACATATTCTGTAAAAGCTGCTATTGCAAAAGCAAAAGATAAAAACTATCTATCTTCAGAAATGAAGCAGTCAATGTCAGAAAATTAACAGGATGAAAACTTAACCTAATTATAAGCTCCCTGATTATATACTTATTTAGATATATATTCACAGAGAAGATGTCATTTATTGGTATGTATTGTGACTTACATGGCTTGGTTTGCTAAAAGGTATGAGTTTAATAGGTTAGAGTAATAACTAATGGTAGTTAATACTACTGAAAATACTTGTACATATGTAAGCAATATACTTTCTCCAGCTTGCAGTTGGGACAAAACTTACACACAGGTAAATATAAAGTGAATCTCCTTGTTACACCTCCAGATATCTGTTGATACAGATTACAGAGGCACTAAATTCAGTCCTCAGTAGTTAAATTCAGTCCTCAGTAGCTACCACTGACCCTTCAAGACTTTCCACACATGTTCCACCATCTGCAATGGAAAGTCTTCCAGTATAGTAATGCTAATACTTCATATATGTGTTCATAAGTTTTAAAGCATTTCCCTCACTTATAGTTCCCTCAATGATTTCAAAATCATATCATGTCCATGTTGTTCTCCTTGAAAAACGATCATAGCTTTAAACCAGTGTGTTTCTGCTCTATATTATGCAGCCTAAATGAAATTTCTTTTCTAGGTAAACACTCCAAAACATGTTTTATTACCCTCCTTTTAAAACATTTCCATTTTAAATGTCAACAAAAAGAAAACGTTTATTGCTATAATACATAATAGCATGTTGTTATTATTACTTTTTGTAAAGTATGGTTTAAAACCTCCAAGAACTGAAATATTGTTTGGTGATTACAGAGAGTTTAGATTATACAGTGTTTTAATCTAGAAATATTCATTTTATGCACAAAGAAAATAAAGTTCAGAAAACAGTAGGCAGCAAACTTTGTTACGTATATGTGTATTAATTACAATTAAAAGCTTTTTCTGGAAGATGCTGAGCACACTCAACAAATTCACTCCAGTAAATGTTAGGAGATGGTTGGCAACTTCTAGGATGGGCTCCATACTGAAAGGAGTATGTGATAACAATAACAATATATCTATTATTCATTTCTTACAGAGTCACTAAGAAAATATATTTTTAATAGTCATTGGTAAGCACCAGCTCACAACACTGCATGTGACTGCATCACTTGCACATTACATTTCCTGACACACCGCATGTACAATACACCTAGAATTCTCAGCACAGGGACAACTGAGAGCTGTTACATAAAACACACTTACACATTACCACAGGGAAAATAATGTACTTTYAAGTAGCATTTTAAACAGTGAAGTTGCAATATTATTTCAGTGACTATATGTTTTTTATGAAAAAGAAAAAGTAGTCAGTGACATACTTCCTGAAATTTTAATACTGGCTTTCAGGTGTTAGCAATCTAAAGTGCTTTCATGTTTCATACATTTTTTAAAATTTTCAATTTATACAAAAAATTAAAATACTTATAAAACTACTGTATACACTTGTGAATGTACACTTTAGTCTATGCCTGTTTCCTCGCCCAAGAAATTAGCATTGCCATCTCCAAAATCTCTCTTTGGAAACCAAGTCTGTGAGTTTGTTCCTTGAATATAAGCATCTAGAAAATAACAAATTCCAGGGATATCACTGGGAAAATTTGGTGGAAGTTCTTCTCTTGAGCGAGGTGTGAAAGCAAAACCTGGATAGTCCTTTAATAGCCTGTAGGAAAAATGAATAAGCTTGGTGAAATATGAACCAAACACTTATTGTTACTACAAGCAGACACTTTCAATAATTCTTTAGATATTCTTGATAAAATGGGACAGAGTCTAAGGTAATGTTTATGTTCTATTTACTGAAAAGGTTAAAAAAAGCTCTTTATTTTGTAACATTGGTAACTCATAAATTCCTGTACCAGTTCAGGCAAGAATATTGCCTTTTTTTGTTGTTTTCTCAATGCTTAAAATGTACGTCCTATGTTTGCTGCAAGTATTTTCAAATATGATTTAGTATTGAAAGCTAGCTCAGATTATCACATGAACTTGGCACCAGAATTAATGCTTCAGCTACTGAAATATTGAAAGGTTGCTTAACTAAACTATTCCGCTCCCCTTGCTAATTCTAATCATTTTGCTCTTTCCCATAGAGCGCCACTAAAGGCAGGCTTGGCGCTCTGCAGAGCCACATAGCATGTGCTGCAGGTCATGCCAGAGGATCCTGTGCCAAGCCGTCTGCCTGACGCTGGCCACAGGGCAGTATCAGATACATGGCTGTGGATACGAGCCAAGCAGGAACAGCTCTCTGCATAAGCTTCTGTACAGGCTGTATGGGGAGAGGTAGCAGAGCTACCTTAGAAGGAAACTATTTCTGTCAGTATTTCCTGTTACTTTACCTAGCCACCATTATCAGTTCCTACCAATGGAGGCTCTTTCTACCATTCATTCTAATAAAAACCTTGACCGCTCTGGAAGAAACCATCGTCTATACCAGCTCAGGGGTATAAAAAGTCAATGTAGACCTAGAGTTCAGACATAGACTGATGTTACCATCAGATTCCAAACAGTTTCTATTTCTCCTGGCAGTCAGAAAACACTAGTCCTTAGCCATGAACATAATACGAGATAATTACTACATAAAATTAAGCAGATAACATAAAGAGTTCTGCATGGTGAATTCCCTGTGGGAGATCCTGCTTGCTGTCTGCATAGTCACCTAACACCATCACCAAAACATGTCTGACTCAAGTGGATAAGCAGTACAGCCTAGGTTCCCTGTTATAGGATTAAACAGAATTGGGATCAGTATAAACTAAAGACTAGCACAGTTAATTCATTGCAACCTATTCATTCATCTTCCCTAAGCAAGGAAGAATGAGGTTGCCTAGAGAGAAGTTTAATAATCATTCGTGTAAGTTATTATTTTCAAGGGCACCCATATAAGTTTGACACCCAGTTCACACAGAAAGTCACATAGTACAAAGAGGAGGTAAACACAAGAAAGAAGAAAAAGCAAGATATATGCTGCTTCAGGGTAAGAAGCAAAATTGCCCCAGATCTTCATTTTATTTTAAATGTAGCATCTGAAAAACACATACTAGCTTTTCTGCTTCAGCCTTTTCCTTACCTTTCCTTTTCCTTTGACTAAAATAACCATGCTTTGATTATGAGCAGTCAGATAGAAAAAGGAAAATAAACAGTACTTTTGAGGTGAGGGAGGAAGAACAGGATGATAGTAAGGAACTATTACATTAACTATTTCTAGTGGATATTATATAGATGTATATTCTAAAGCACTGTACCTATAAGTGGTTGGGCTGACATTTATTTTTCTTGGTATACTGCAAGATTCAAACTTATTGGCAAGGGTTACATTGTTTCCAAAGAGGCAATAACGTGGCATTTTAACCCCAACAACTCCAGCAAAGACAGATCCAGAATGAAGGCCAATACGCATCTTTAAAAAAAAGAAGGAAAAAAGCATTATTAGGTAAAATAAATATACCATCAAAGTCGGTTGATTTATAGATTTTCCTCTGTTAAAAAAAATCCTAGGTGCTAATATAAATTTTGTTAGTAATCTCCTTAAAATAACTGTGTTTTCTGGTCATTGCTACTCTAGCCTTACATTGTACTCATAGTGAATCATCCTTCATCTGACATAGATAAAATAAAGTTGGTCTATGTGGCAGTAAATCGATCTAGAAACACCAGCAGGAGTCATTATAACACTTGGATGCTTTTCTGAAAGAAATTACACAGTACAATGTTAGGCTGGTAACGGGCTTAATAAGTAATATTCTTTGTTCTTACAGTCAGAAGATTAAGTCGTAAGGAATAGCAAAGAAAATATGTGTATGCTGCAGTTTCAGTTGATAGTGGCCCACCTAGAGCAGATCCCAAACCCAGGGCACAGAATTTAGATAATTAATCAAATTAATACATCGAGTGATACATACTAATACTTGTTTTTGCAAACAGTACTCAGATAGGTGAGTTTTTGCCTAACTGGTGCTGCTTTCTATTTTCCTTCCTTTTAAAATATATTCTTTTCTTACATGCAACATGCACACATAAACATGGTTTCTTCAGAACAGTTCTTCAGAACTCTGACAGTACAGTGGCATTAAGTTTGCTCCTCTTTGTGCTAATCCAGGGAATTCTATGTCTTTTTGAAGAATTTGTAACTTCTATTTTTGAGTAAGAAAAGCAGAAAAGCTTATGACAAAAGCAAAACCCACCCACAGAGCAAAGACAACAGATGGCCAAAATACGTACAATGATATAGAAGTCTGATTTAAAAGTAAGCAGTTTGCAGCCAGGCATCTTTCTTAGAAAATGTATATAAAAAATGACAGTTGACTGCGTGACAGGTCTGTTATTTTGCAAAACCACCAGTGCTTTCATGAAGAGATTAAAAATAGAGAAAGATTCAGTTTTCTTCTAAGAAGATTCTCTTAGGTGCTTATAGAATAAAAATAATTTTCTATAATTTTAATTACTTTTTAAATGCAGTAGCACTCCTCTTTCAAAATTACAGAAACTGAATTTGTGCAGAAATTATAAACATGTTATAACATTGTCAAGAGGTTTCCAGATTTTGTGAAATGCAAAATGTCATTTATTTATAATACAGTAGTGCTGTCTCTGTGATAGAAGTAGAGTGTGAAATCCTCTAAATAACCATTTTCTTGGCTACTGGTATGAGATACATGATTATTCTTTAATCTAAAATCAAAGAAGCCTGAGACTTTTTAAAGGAACGAACAGGAAAATGATAAAAGTGAGCAAATGAAAGACATGATGATCTGAGACACCTATATACTAAATGTAATTAGGACCCTGTTCCAAGACCTTTGAACTTAGTAGTAGGCCCATATGCACACAGGTCTCTGTCTCTGTCTGTCTCTGTCTCACTCTTGGGCGTTTTTTTGTGGKTTTTTTTTTGTTTTATTTTGTTTTTTTCCCATGAGAAGTAAACCTAGGGGTAAAATTCAGCATATACTTCTGTTGTCATTGAAAGGTCATAACACAACTACTACTGAAACTAACTGTAGCCTTCTTGGTGTTACAACTATTATTTTATGCCAATGGTTTAAGTACCTGATTATAAAACAAGAACAGCAGCAGAATACTTTCACAACGTATGCATTACTGCAAGTAGATCATGACTTTTTATATTTATATCTTTTCTCAAACTGAACACTTTGATGTTCTCTTTGGTTAAAATTTTGAGAAAGGTTTAGTCTCCTAATCAGAACACTGTAACATATTCCATGCCACTGGCAAATTTTCTACTGAGAGAACAGCAGCAGCCTGTCAGTGGGCAGCTATTGATCTCACTGCATTTAAGTCTTTTGGATTGATTTTCAAATCTCTTTCTTTCCTCTCCAAAAAACTCTCATTCATAGAAGTAACAAAGTCAACTTCTTAAAACCCCTAAACTAACCAAGCAAACAAAAATATCCTCTTTTATCATGAAATCATATAAAATACAATAAAATATATGACCTTGATAGGCTCTCCATGGGGAGACATCACCTCATCTGACAGCTCCATCATCTTCAGGGCCATCAATGCTATTTGAACAGCATGCGTTTCACTTTCTTTGTGTAAACCGCCTGCCACACAGTAGGCATCTCCAATAGTCTCCACCTAAACAGGCATATTTATTCCTTAGTGTTACATTGTTTGACATGTATCAGACTAGTCTGTGACTTTAGTAGGAATTAGATCTTTATATAGACTGAGTGCTATAGGGTTATCATTTTAACGTATGTAAGTCCTAGGCAAATCCTGCAGTATCATTCAGAAAGAAAAAATGCACAGTGCTGAATATGATATTAAAATTCTTATCCTTGCTCATCTGCTGTCAGGTGCCAGTAGCTACTTTAATCACCTGTTTACTGTAGAATCACTGTAATTGTACAAAAGTTTTGACCGATGAACTCTTAACTTTTGAACTTCTGATAGTTTTCTTACTTGGCTGCATGCCTAGCTGTTTCTGTTGATATTTTGTTTTATTTTCTAACTAATCTTATTACACTGAACATTTATGGCAAAATAAATTTGAGGTTTCTACTATCTTCTGTGCCATTTCTCTATTTCTCTTCCAGCCCGAGAACCCCAGAGAAATGCAATAAATTCTGTACCTTATAGACATCTAGCTCTCCACACTGGTAATCAAAACGAGTATAAAGCTCATTGAGCATGGTGATAACCTGCATAGGTGAACACTGGGAGCAGATGGCAGTGAATCCAACAATGTCAGAGAAAAGCATTGTGACGTTATTAAATTTCTTGGCTTGCACAACTTGTCCCTGCCACAGCTGCTGAGCAACCTCTCCAGGAAAAATAGAGAACAGAAGATCTACAGTCTTCTTCTTTTCCTCTTCAAGGGCTTGATGGGCCTGCTCAAGGGTTGCTTTTAGCTTTCCCAACCGCTTTTTCAGTCCATCTTGAGCTCTGGCTTGCTCTCCTATCAGAACAACATCTCTCAGGGCATTGTGAATAGGAATATCTGAGAGGTACAGTCCACGCCCTGTAAAATCTTCTAGCCTATCCACACAAGGAGATCCCAAGAATAAGATGGCACTGGATTCAAAAATATAGATCATTTGGCCTTTAAGATCCATAACCTGAAAGAGTTAAAGAAAGAAGAATTCATGCACAACATTCACAATTCTGACAGTGGTTTAGAAACAAGATTTAGAGGAAATACATTGTGTTGAAGCATAGGACAATCAGATCAATCCATAGTCATTACATTTTCTTTAAGTCACTTAAAGAAAATACATAGTGTTAAGTCCAAGCACTGTTAAAGCTATCAAATAAGTTGAGTTTGTTTCACTTCAGATTTGACTTGAGCCTTCTGTTGCAAAAGCTAAACCACAATGCTAACCATCTCATTATATTTGGGTATGAGTAAGTATCAGTTTAGGAAGAAAAGGCATAAATACTAGAAATAAACATACAATTTTCACTATCTAAAGAGGCAAAAATATTTCTATGAGGTGCTGTTTTTAGCCTTCTTCTATATTCGGTCACGTGTAATATGCAAGGTGCTTTAGAGCACTGCTCAACTTTGCTGTAAAAGATGATCTTTTAAAGTTAGTCTGTGTTGCTTGCCAAGAGATCTTTTCATATATGGCTATCTGCAAAAGCAAGCTCTGCTATTCTTGTAATCATTAAACTGTTGCCTAACAAAAAAGTGGATCTTAGTGAAAGTACCTTATCAGTGCTACATTTTTTGCCATTTCATTAATAACCTTCGGTAGGTCTTATTACTTTTTTTCATTAAAGTTCTTGCAGTGTTAAGTGTGAACTAGTGGTCCATCCTGGAGTGCCTCACATATATTTGATTTGGAATTCAGCTTGCGTTAGTGATGAATAAAAACATTTATTGAATACTGAATGCTCTATATTGTCCCAGGTCATTTGCTGCGGAGTCCAGTTCCGCACAAGCAATGAACAACCCCATCAGCTGAAACTATGTGGGCTTTCTGGTGATAACATGAGTGAACATGGCAAGATATCAAAAACGCTAAGATACCAGAGGCTGAATGACCACAGGAGGAATGAACACTAGTCTTCCCTCAAATCCTTGAGCTATTGTTTCTAAATGAGTGAGAGGCACTTTGGTAAAGCTTTCCCTACCACTAGCTCAGTGCTGGAGACATTTTTATCATCGAGAGTATGGTGCATCATTGGCTTAATGTCCATTTGTTGAATTCATCTCAATATTTAAGTTACTCTCTTTTTTTAATAAAATCAAGTTAACAGTCACATTTTACATGAGCAAAGAATATTTTTTACTGAATATTACCTTCAGAATYGGAATTACATTTTTTTAGATTTAAGAACATTTGGTTAGTGTAAACCCTAGTCCTAGAGAGTATTTGTAACAAATCATTATCATTTAATTGCATTATCTGTTGAAAGGTAGACAATGTGAAATTCACTATTACATTATTTTGTGGTTATTTATTTTAATAGTATCCTGCACGTCCCAAAGCAAGAGAACCAGTTACTCACAGAAGTCATGGTTATGGAAAGTTGCTTACCATAGATGATTTTGTTTCAGTATTTTCCCACCTTCTCACTCGTACAGTAAATTGCATATTTAGCATTGTCATAATTCCACTAAAAGTGCAGCTTATTTTGGGGGCAAGAATTTCAAAATACTCTTCAAAATTAGGCTTCACTTGAAGTTCTCTCCTAGTCAAGAGTCTTCTTATCCCATTTCCAATTTGTAGAACAGACATATCCTTGTCAAACATAAAGTGAAATGGAAAAGTCTTACAGAACATAGAGGCAGGAATAACAAGGGAGGACTCTGGTTTACATGGAGATAAGGAAGGTTTTGCATTTTTAACCTGAATAGAGTACAGCAAATAAGGCTGATTAACAAACTCAGTGCAGTCATTATGGAAACAAGGAGGCATGAGCATCACCTCTACTTCAGTTTCATATAAAATATGAGCTGCTGCTTTAATAATGCCAGATAGGATAAGACTCGTGATTTTCTTAGGAAAGAAGTAATACACATTTAGGTAGTCTTGGTCTTTCTCCAGGCATAATATAGAGGCTTCTTCAAGTCTGTCCTTTTTTCCTGCCTCTTGACCATGACCACTCTGCTTCAGCAGAGTAGTAAAACTGTTCAAGAAGTCCTTAAGGGTTCCTCCAATAACCCCTAATATGTGTTCATCCTCTTCATAGCATATTTTGAATAGCTCTTCACCAAGAGATTCCCTCAGACTGTCCACGGGTATACCTGCATGGAACCACATTTCAATCAGAACTGAGCAGATGGTACTGAAACTCAGACTTTCTCCCACTTTTTCCACCCTAGACCAAATCAAATGATCAATATCCTTTCCTGGGAGACCTCTTATTTAGGAGGCCATCTGTGACCACGAAAGGCAACACTTGGTGCCCAGTAAACAAGGAGACTCAACGATGTAGTTTGGAAAGATCCAAGTTTGGAAAGATGTGAACTAAGCCAATGTCAGCTAAAATTGAAAGTATATTTTGGCACAATATTTAACCCAGGACACTAAGCTTGATATTATGAAATCAAATAAGGATAAAAAATAGAAAATAATACAATAAGGATTAGAAGTAAGAGTAAAATAAGTTTTTCAATTCAGTGTTTTTGCACACATGCAGATATAACTACTATGCCCGATGCATGGAATTAAATAGCCCTTGGAACATTTCCAGGGCACTGAGACCAGCAGGCACATGCACACAAAAAATCATGTCTTTGCTAGTAAACTCTTTTAAACAGGATAGTTGCATGCAATCTGACTATTGAGAAAGTCCCAATTCTCCAAACACTTCCTAGGAATCATTTGGAAAAGTGCCATCTGGCATGGGCCAAATGTGTGCCAGAACCAGTTTAACAGCTTAAGAGTATAGAAGACCATGTTTTAGCTCCAGCAAATGTTAATTTAGAAGTATAGATGAAGTTAAGGGAGTCCATCTCATAAATTAATGCATTTGTCCTCCCACAGATTAAAGCTGGCATTTCTTCAGAAGATGTAATAGATCAAACAATTTTATGTAAGTATGAATCTGTAATTTATTACTGAATGTGGATTACAACTTTTTCCAGACTTTAGATCCTAAAGATATATTTATGAATCTATGACAGCCCAGGCTTGAAAAACTTGGCTCTTTAACTCAGATATTGATCTTGGCCTGTGAACTGTAAAAATCACAGATTAACCTCCATGATGCCAGCTAACATAGCTGCCATCACATGAAAGAAATTATTTGTTAGAAAAAAAATTAGCATTTTTCTATTATTAAGCAAGCTTATATTACCTGCTGCATTAGCATGTTCACTGATTATTTTTTCAAAATCTTCTCTGTCTCCTGTGTTTCTGAAAGATCAGAAAAACATAAATAAAACTCCCTGAAAATTAAGACAAGCATTATAGTGAAACTAGCATGCAAGTTACCTATCCTGTCCTTACTGTACCAAGACCAAGTTCTGCTGATAAAATTGGGACTTTTTTTTATCAATATAAAATAGCATAATGTTAAGATATTAGATTGCCCTGTGCATTTCCCCAATAATACCAATAACAACTCTACTTCCAAATTACCCATTCCTTGAGAGTAATCCAGATTCCTGTGATACAAGACTGTAGCCCTCTGAATTCTCTGAGGTCAATGAACATCAACCTGGATGTCAGGCTCAAGGAGATGTAGCTTAGATCAACCCACACATATAAGCAATAAACTTGATACATGTTTTCTGATTAGCTCCACTCAAAATATCTTCTATGTATATACGCAAAAGCAATACACATTTAGTTGCTTGCATTATTAACTCATCTGGAACAGCATACCAATTTTTAAACTAATACTCCAAGAAGCAATACGAATTAAATCACCTGCATTTAAATGCCTTTTTCAAGTATCTTAAAATAATGGGGGTATATTCATAATGTTTTTTTATCTACTATTTATCCACACTAGACTGTTGTGAAATAAAACAACTTTAACAACCTTTTCCTCCCATGTCTGAAGAGTCTCTACATTCCTCCAAAACATTTCCTATTCCAGACAAGGAACGTGATTTGTCTACGCACAAATATGGCTAAATTTGCCCATTAAATCAACTTGTTAATAATTCAAATATTTGTAAATATTTTAAAATGAACTAAATCATAATTAAATTACATGACATAAAATGTCACACACTAGATTAACAAGACAATTTAAAACAGATCTCAGAAGTCCTGTTTCCCCATCATCACCTTAATAAACTCTTTGCAAAACATTTTTGCTGTGAGGTTTAGTTGCAAACCCACTGTACATACTCACCTACTTTCTTTTATTCTGTGTTTTGCTAATGTTCTCTGAAGTGCAATATTTAGCCTTTCAAACTGGGAAGAAAAGAGGGGTATGTTAATTAAAATGTTATTGCTGAAAATCTAATCACAAGAGTAGCATTTTTACACGGAGAAGAATTACTTTGCTTTATTCAAGGCTAGCATTTTTCCAGATGGTAAAGGTGTTGTTAAAAAGATGCACAATTTCTGTATTTGTGGTTTGTTCTATGATGATGTCTTTAGCTCCACTATAGTGGAGTAAGTACCACTATATATATATATATATATATATACTATATATATAGTGGAGTTCAGTATCACCTGACTACCACTGCAAATAACCTCTTGTATCTGTGCCATTCTGCTGTGCATTTTTAATATAGTGATGTGCTTTACCTCCAAGTTGTCAGACAACAATAAATACTGCTGCTAAACCACGAGTATAATCAACACAACTCTATAGTATCACAAAGCACAAATTAAAAAAGTTGCAAATAGCTACCATTAGAAATGTGAATGCCCAGTGTAAAAAGAATATGTTTTAAGTTTAAAATATATTCACCTAAAAAACCTAATTATAATCTGAATTATACCCATAGCACCACATAATAAAAAGTGGCTTTCCTAACTACTAACTTTTCTTGGAATACTCAGGGTAAACTTATTTTTAGAGCAATTTCAGAAAGTGTCAAGACAGAAACTGGAAAAGTTAACAAACAGAATTTCCAAAGTAGCTTTAAAAGATCAAGAGAGCATTCTGTACTTCACCTCACTCCCTTTTCTGTTTTCAAGACTAAAACATTTCAAGACAATTTTTGAAACTTTTGCTTTATATTTGCATTAAATAAAAGAGTTTGAGTTACATGCTCTGCAAGCCCAAATGGCCTCCAGATGAAAATCTAGTCAGAGTATGTAACCTCTGCAAAAGTATTCAGTAATACAAGAACTATGTATTTAGAGTACCATGAATATACACTACATTTACCTCAATTCTATCCTTTCATATCCTTTCTGCAATTCCTAACTGACATACATTTTATGCTTTCCAAAAATGTACATTTCAAACAGTTTGGGTGAAGTGAAGCTGTCATATATGTATTCTCAGAGCATTCAAAACCCAAACTTTTCACCAAGACACAGTAATACTGCCATGTTGGAATTTAGTCTGGCTTTTGTCTGGTTCTCATTCCCAGACGAAATTACTCTTCTATACCACATCTTTTGCTTGTTGTGTATCTAAAATGAAAGATCTCACACCAGAAGAAAATATCATATGAAAGAAAGGTTCTGGAGTCTTTTTCCAAATAAAATATAAATATGAGTAACAGTTCTTCCACATACATAAATACAATGTAAATCACATCTATGTATAAACATGTGCAATAAGTGAAGTGTCATCCAAATCATGGACTATCTCCAAGCAGAGTTCTCTGTGTTTTTGGAAAAACCCAAAACAAGCAAGAAAAGCAATCACATGTATGACATTTTAGCTTAAATTCAGTCAAAAGTTATTCAGTGTTGCATTAAGCCCTCGACTTCCATGCACAACTCATTGACATCATGAGGAGTTCAGGAATCACTTGCGGTCATGCTATGGTTCCATATTTGGGAGTTTCCAGTTGGGAAGGTGATGCTTGTCTCTCTGGGTAAGGAGAGCACCACAAAGTTTCTAAGCAATGAGAAACCTTTGAAACCTTTCAAAAGAAATGCTTTTGAACAAATTAAACCTTTCTGTGAAGGAGGAGGATTCAGTCAGGATGCTTAGGTCTTGATCCCAGTGCAGGCTGTTCTCAGGCTGCTATACTTGGATAAAGCTGCAAAGGATGTGACTTTAATAACCACAAACAGCTTGAACTTGAACTACAGCAGCTCATGGGTTACGTGACTCTAATATTTTTGACTTTATCCACCTTTCATGTTGGATGGACCAGGTTTCTGTAATAAGCAGTTGCATACATTATTACTCTTTAAAGAAAAGTTATCAATTATTTAGAAAAAAAGCCTCACCAATAACTATATAATAAAAATAAAGTTAGATGAAATAGAAGGTTACTGAGAAGTTACTTAAAATAGAAATCATTGCACCATAAAAAAGGGGTGCTTTACCAGTTCATTTGCCAGTCAAAAGTCTTCTCCCTTACATTTGCAAGTTTAAAGATCAGTTTAAAGAGATAAACGTCTTTATGTAAATGTAGCAGACAAAGGTAAAATATAGTCAGTCAGAAACATAATGTAGAGTTACAGGAAAAGTACAAGAGAGGGAAGAAATACAAAAATATATCTGCAAATGGATTTAATGTTCCACCAATTTAGATATGCTGAATGCCCTCAGTACTTTGTAGTAAGAATTACTAGACAGTTACAGAATTACAACTAATTGTGTGATTATAGAGCAATGCCAATTCACTGAGCTGTCCCAGTATGTGCCAGAGGCTTCCTTCACAGTTCCCCCAGAACTTGAAACAAGCCCCAGATATTGAATATTTTGCAGGCACTTTTTAAATACTGCTTCACCAAGTTCTTTTGACAGAGGCAAACAGCAGTATTCATCTCTACTAAAGCAAGCCACTGTGCATGCATTGTGCCCATTCTTAGTGCAGATGAGCACTAAAGAGACATAAGACATAAGAATCCCTTCGTGAAACTGTTGTGGCCTTTTTCATTTTTTTTAGAAGATACTTGTTATTTCAGTGGTTCAGTATTATTATTGTATTTCCTATTTGCACAGCTCTTCTGTTCAATCTGTGCAAGGCGGAGACTAAGAAACAGCTCCTGCTGTGGGGAAACTGGAACTTAGGGGCCAAGTTCTGCAAACCTTACTCATTTACGTCTGTTAGCTTCACTAAATCTCACTCAAGACCAAAGTTCTGTTACTTTTACTTGAACTATTTGTCTGAATAAGTGTTTTTATTTTACTTACATTGACAGACAATTAAGGTTTTAAAAATAATATATCAGAAGTCTCTATCACAGCAGATGAAAACAGCTCTTTTTTGATGGGGGCTAATTTTCTTAGTAGTATGGATTCAGTTACATGAATATAAGCTAAATAATAAGCTAAATAATTAGATAATGAGGTGGTGTTTCACTGTATGTATACATTTAAAAATTGCTACTGAAATAAATATTTTTAAAGAACCAACTAAGATAATCAGAGAAAGATTGCAAATACAGCATAAAAATATAGGGAAACATAATGGTTGAGATAGTACAAGAATGAGCAAAACTGTGGCAAAAGTGTTTCCAAAAAGCATGGGAAAGGATGAAATGAGGGTTTGATCTATGGAGAGCTGCATAAGAACACAAACTTTGAAGCAAAAAAAAACTTTGAAAATGCATTTTGTACATTTAAAGAGTTGTATAAATATATTTGAAATATTTATATTGAAATGCTAGTAAAATATCATTATGAGAACCTATTTACCTCAGGAAAGATTAACTTGCAGATGCTTTCCGTTAATGTGTGCAGATACACTCTACTTCTGCTCGTTTTCCTTTGTGGAAGGTTTCCATGAGCATCCTGTTCATGGACTTCTTGGCAGATGGGCTGAGCTGCTTTGGAGCTATTTTCTGTGCAGTCCTTCTCATGTTCATCCGTAATGTGACTTTGAGTCAGTAAGGAGAAAGGACATTCCCCTGTGATCTTCAAGTCCTTCAGTTTTGTACAGAACATACTGCACAAAGTCTCTCTTTTGAGATTAAGAGTACTTGGCTTTGCGTTGCTTTGCGTTAAGTATTTCTCTTCTGTTTACCAACAAGCGCAGAAGAAACCAGAATTGAAGATAAGGCAAGCACTGTTCAAGATTAGTGGTGGTTATAAATCACAGGAACAAATGCGTGCCCCTACAAAACAAGAGGAAATCAAAAACAATAAAGGATGGGTGAAAAAAATGTGCCAGTTTTACCAGGCCTGCACTAAAATAATGGTTCTTCTAGGACCTTACTCTGGAGAGCACTTAGACTTGTTAGCATTTTAAGCATTTATTCACTATTGACTTCATTGATTCAAGTAATTAAAGATGTGTGCACGGTTAAGTGCTTGGTGGCTCAATTGGGGCTCTACCAATTTAAGGCAGAGGAGTCATTTTATCTGTTTATATCTTTGACCACATTGATGGATGAGATTTCTGAAAGAGTAGAAAGGAGGCAATTCTAGCCAGAAAACATTTTAATTCTTCATAAGCACCTATTAAAACCACTTGATGTGGCACAATGAAATTGGTTTGTTATGGACACTTAGATCTCCAATTACTTGATGCTCCAGATATAATGTCTATTATAGAAAAATGTCTGCTGAAAGTCGGTACTTGCACTTCTGGAACAGCAGACCGTCCAAGAGCAGGAGTAGTCCTCCTCACAGAAGCCACTGACTGGTGACAATTAATACCATGGGAATATGACGACAAAGATCGTGCTGTTGCTTGGGAATACCACAGGATTTTATGCTTTACAGATGATAGCTTTCAGACAGCCCACTGAAATCACAGTTGAACTTTGCATTTTAATAATTGCTCCCTGATTGTTACATTTATTGCTATAAGACTTAATCTGGAAAGGCTCTTTGCTTGAAATTTTTCTACTGACTATCTCATTGAATCAGAGGCCCATATCAGACAATACTCTAACCACGTAATCCTTAAGAGCCCTTGGCAAGTCTCCAGCAAAACACATCTCTCTGGAGATGCACCTCTCTCTGGAGATCCAGTGTGAGTATTTCTTTCAGAGGCACTGTGTGGCTTTAACCKGCCAGTGCACCTCACCACTTATTCCTGCCCCTGGAACACCAGGCGGGTTTCTAGGGTCACACAGACCTGGACCAGGGTTCAAAATAACCGGTTACAGACTACCCAGTGCTGTTTGTCAGGCAGCCGTGGTGGCACAGCAGCCAAGTGCTACAGCCATCACACTGGACCTACTGCTGAGAAACATGTTTGGCAGAAAAGGGCCTTGTAAAATATGCCTAATACTGATGTTGTCAAGCCAGCTTCTAGGGGATAGCTATAATAAATGTTAGCACATTGCTTGAAGAATCAATAGACACAATGCTAAACACAATGGGAGTGAAGAATATTTAAATAATATTGTATATTTCTGATTTCCATTTTATACAGAAAATACTCATTTGTTTCTATGGCACAGTTATCAGTAATGCCTTATCTTTTACTGCTCCATAAGTATAGTAAGATAATAAGATATTTAAAGTATCTCCTAGTGCATGAAATACATTTGCACATGCTTCTATTAATGTTACCTACCTGTGAAAAATGAAAGGCTGAACTAAGAGTGGTTAAATTAGATACCAGCAAATATTTAGTGCATTTGCGTAAGAACAAAGGTAGTGACTAACATTCAGCAGTAACCACTAGTTCCACCCGCGAGTGGGACTCTTTCTTTGGTTTGAGAAGACAGCAATCTTGAATTATTTCAGGATTTACTCCCACGCTAACGTATTGTATTTTAATTAAATTATATTTGATGTGGTAGGAAGAATCTCTTGCAAGTAAAAAAAAAGTCTCAGAAAAAAAAAAGTAAAGTGAAGACAAAGATGTCATCATCATAACCTGGGAAGCCTTGGGCCTCCAGAAGCTGCCAGGCTAAAGGAAACATTTCAGAAGGTGGCCATGGGACAGAACTTCTTTGGGTTAAGTGGCATGAAGGTCCCCAAGGCAGCAGAGGTGCCAGATGAACAGATGCTGCGGCTGCAGCTTGGTGTTGGGGTGTAGTCAGACATTCTCCAGGGCTACAGGGGTCTTGGCCTCCTCAGCCGCTGGTGGGGATTGGAATCTGTGCCCTTGCTCTGAATGGAACCATGGGCTCCTGCTAGTTGCTGTTAAAAAAAAAAAGTGAAAAACGTGAGAAAACTTGTAAAACATTTCTATGCCTACATTCTCTGCAATGATGCCTGGCTGGTTGTGCAGCTGTTCGGAGGGACAGGACAAGTGGGACAATGTGAATCTGCTGAAGTTCAGCACAGGGAAATGGGAAGTTTTGCACCTGGGGGAGAGTAGCTCTCTGTAGCAACACAGGCTGGGGCGAGATTTCCAGAGGTCCTTTCCAGCCCCACCTATTCTGTTCTTCTTGTGGTTCATGCTGGGGGGTAAGCAAGGTGTAATGTGAACTCTCTGTCTGCCATATTAATTGCTGATGTATTTATTTTTAGAAGCAAATTGGAAATTAAATAATCTGCTCCAAGACCAAGCTACAAGCAAACAGTGTCTAGCTCCAGCTGAATCCAACATGGCACTGTGCCACCCAGAAACTGAGACAGATGACCTACATAGTATAGTCATGGCATTATAGTAAATTACTTAAGAGTGCTCTAAATGCCTTGTGCAAACATTTCACCCTATACTTACATCTATACTTGTCTCGCAGCCAAAGTGCTTTCCTGTATGCTTATTTGTATTAGTTGCTTCTGAATATTTTCCTCTACTAAAATATTCCCTTGGTAATAGCATGAAACATAACACAATCAATGTGAATCAATCATACAGTAAAACTGCCTGAAATTAAAGCATTCTTTTATAAGATATAAGCAGTCCTGCTTGCTAACAGTAGCTAAAGGTGTTTTGTAACCTTAACTCATAGAAAAGGGACAAAAAGTAGAAACTTTTTTTTTTCTTATTACAAGATGAATCTGTTGCTCAGAATGGGACAGAATCTGATACTATGCTGCACTGTCATGTTTTTATTTTGAGCTGTACCCAACTATCACTTCATTAAGTAAACTGCTGCATGATGAGAAACAATTTAAAAAATTTTTTTTGAGTTTGTTTTGCAGCAGTGGGAAAATATCTCTGACTGAATCTACCTTTCTGCAGTATCTGAGAGACTGCATTGCCTGCAGGAGCCCCACCTGCTCTGGGAGCTGTAGCTTCAGGAGAGCAATTGCTGACTTCTCTCTTGCCTTTATATACGACAGAGGCTTCATATTCCTGCTGAGCTCTAGGCTCAGTAGCCTCCACCTCTGCACTGCCCCTCACCAGTGGGCCAGTAGGCCACTGTGCAGAGAGGAGCTCCTCTTTTCTACAAGAGCAAAAACACCATCAGCCAACTCCGCCTTGCTATCAGGATATGATCACCCTATTTCACTGCAGCTTCGGCACTTGTGCCTGCCAGCAAGCAGATTCAGGAGAGTAACCAAATCCTGTCATTTTGTGTTATTAACCTGAAGTGCAATGTCTGCGCTTTCCTTTTTGTGCTTCAAGTTTAGCACCAGAATCAAAGCCTCAGTGACTTGAAAATACGTGGGAGTATTTTGTCCATTCCCAAGGAACTTAAGGAGGCATAGAAATAGAGAAAAATTGCTCAAATCCACATCAGAATATAAGTTCACACTTTAAGAAGTCAGAGTAAGCATTGGCTAGTGTTAGTAAATCCTGTGAAAGTATGGAAGTTAACTTTCTTTAACTGCTTCATTGTTAAATTAAACACATTCAGAGTGTCCAGTCTTTCAAAACATTAATTTGTTTGGCTGTTGATGCTTTAGAGAGTACAAGATGTAAATAACTGGAGGAGGCAGTCAAATCTGTTTGCACATTTGTAAGTGCTCATGCATCACATCAAATAGTAAACTGCCAATCGTTAACTTGGGTAGAGAGTATTTTGGAGGAGATGCATCCCTGAGCACACAGCAATGAGATGTTTTCCTGCATCTCCCCAGCAGGACATTAACCTATCCACTGAAATCTGCCCCTTGCCAGTAATTTGGCCCTGCCTTTAGAGCAAATGTATTCATTGAACTACCTCTGAATGATGTAGCTATTATCCAAGAATAATTTAAGAAATATATCATGGCTGCACCATGTGCATTAGGTAAACAGCACAATAGGAACTGGGTTTCTAAATCTGCAGCACAGCACAAGTGTAAATTACGTATCTACCAGAGCAAATTACAGAACACAGTTCTGTGAGAAGAAATTTGCAAAATCAAGAACTTGAGCTCTAGGAATTCCTAATCATAGATGACCATTCATTCACAGTTCACTAGTTTATTACTGATCTTGGGTAGGTATTGCCACACAGGCTTTACATTCATGACAGACAGGGTATAGCTTTGCTTTTGTTTTGGCAAGCAAGACAACCTTTATGTATAACCTTTAGCTATCTGCAAAGCAAGGGCAGCAACTGATAACAAAGTTGTTATGCGCTCTATTGATCAGGTGAGTTGAAATATGCTATTTGACAGTCAATTTCCCCACAGTTTAATGACACCCAAGAAATGGCTATAGATTCAGCAATCTCAGGTTCACTTCTAGCTCCATAAAAGTATATGTTTTTTCAGGCATTAACCATTCTGTTTGTTCCTCCAAACATAAAAACCTTCCTTCTGAGAAGTTGTCCCTAGTTCTGATCTGTCTCTATCTCAAACCTTTTTAGAGCACTCCATTTTCTAATCCAAAGCACTAATTGCCATTCCGTGCTGTGCAAGCCCAGTTCCAGTGACCTTAGTGAAAAATTTAGCACTTTTTGTGGTTATTTCTAAGTGAAATATACTCAAAACTTTTCTATTTCTATAAATCACAGCACACTTTGTCAGGAAGGAAATACCACTAAGACAGCACAGAGGCAACACGGCACTTACTGAACTCTCTAGTGGAATTGTAATCATTACAAAGCTAAGTAAAAGGTAGTAACACAAAATACGATACATTAATAAAGCCCATAGTAATCAGTTGTTAGTGTTACAGTGCAAACATTTTATTCTATTCAATTCAATTCGAATATCATATCTTTTCTCAATGACAGTCTTATACGACTGCTTAGCACGAGTTAAAGGTCCAGATGTTTTCTATGGTGAAGACTTTCTTCCCATCTCATGTGGAACATCCTCGCCTCTCTGCCTTTTTTTTTTTTTTTTAAATGAAATGTGTTTTAGGAAATGCAGAGACAACACAATCGAGACTTTTTTCCTGTGCTACATCTCTAATGATTTGTGATCTGTCCTTCTGCTACCAAGCCAGGGGATTAAGAAAGTAAATATACAGGTCTTCTGAGAAGAAAATAAGTTATCTCCTCTTTCTCCTGAAGAATCATCTCCTGGTCCCTATGGCAGTCAGCAGAAATTAAATTTTATGGAATAAATAAGGAAACATTGAAATTGGTAATGGATCTCATCTTAAGATGACATAGCTTTCTTCTGCTTGCATATATTATGTCAATATTGGTGTAAGAACATCAAGCTCTATAGTTTGATTCCAAAACCTTTCTTGAAGACAGATAAAAACCCTAGTTTCAAAGTATCACAGTATCTCTGATATGGAGTTTGTGGCTGACTCATTCCCCTTCAGTTGGCTGAAGTAAAGCCCTGCATCCGAACAGAGCTGAGAGGCACAGACTGCCCGTGCACTGCAGCCACATCTCTGGATTCCATTGAAGGCAGAGGGGAACTCTAATTCCTGCACCCATGTCTTGGTATGTGGCTAAAGGAAGGGCTGATTCTCAAATCTTTCCTATAAAATATATATTTGTCATCCTAAGGCTCACATGTACTTTCGTCGGGTAAATATTTTTTTCCTATGCTAGGATGCAATAACAGGGCGGCACGCTGAGAGGAGAGCGTGGGAAAAATGCTCTCTTCCTGTGAGTCAAAGCGGAGCTGTGCGAATGGCCCGTGGCGCGCGCAGCATGCAGGCTCCCAGCACCCCATCCTCCACCTCCCTGCTCCTGCTCACAGCGGGACTCAGTGGCCTTTGGCTGGGCCACATCCTCTCCCCTCACCCCCACCAAGCACGGCTGGCTCTGCAGCGCTAAGCAGCTTACACTGGAAAAGGCCCTGGAAACACCAGCCTCCTCCCAGCACAGCAGCAATTCAAGCTGCTACTGCTAAGGTTGAGTTAAAGGTACTTCCAGCGCACTACAGCCATCCCCTTGTGCACAACGCCTTGTTTCACCTGCTTTTTTGTTTGAGAATTCCTGCTTCTGATAGTGAAGTGACACAACCGTGACAGCACTGGTGATCCAGCTACATGGGTGAGGAAGCAATCGGAGCAGGGGGGTGCTGCAGTAAAGACAAGCAGAAAAACAAAAGCAACCCAAAACATCTGGAAAATGTTCTCACACTTCTAAAGGCATATATTTTAAATACATTATTTCCTTTTTCCTATATTTGCGGTCTGCAAACACACAGTATGCTAATGATCATTGTAAGAGGAAAGGAGAAAATAACTGTATAAGCTATTATCAGAACTGTTTCTGACTTTTTTAAGATTTAAAAATTGTCCTGAGGATGCAGAGCATTCATGGCAGTCAGCAGGAAGTATATGAAAAGATCACTGTTTTGCCCTTAGTCAATGAAATGTACATTAGAATCCACAGAAGGAGAAACACTGTGGTTCTAAAATACAAAGCAGCTGTCAATATGTCCATTTACTGATTCTTTCACAACACCTACTTACAGCTGATTCTCTCAGATGATCAAGACTAGTAACTTTACTCATTGGAGCAGACCTATAATTTTGAGTGTTTGCAAAACAGATTTTATTATTTCATAGATCGAAAATGTTTTTATAGGAACAAGGAAAGTAAAAATGTATCGCAATTATTCTGCTCTAATACAATTGAAAACTATTTACTTCTTTTCTCATCGCATTTTTCATTAACCTAGTCTACATTGCATCTTTTATAATAAATGAAAAAATAAGCTGTCTAAAAATACCAAATTTCTAAAGCATACCTTTGATGTATTTTCTGGGTTATCTGTGAAGCATCTGCTTGATGTAAAAACAATTGTACAGCTTTTCAAAGATGCTCATGCTACATGTACTTACAAATGCATATATTCATTTAATTGAAGTTGAATATGTATAATTGTTTACACAATTGACACATGAGTTTACACAAATAGCACTTATTGTTTTCCCAAAGATACCAGAACGTTGTAGAGCGATATAAAACATTGACTGTAGTGTCTGATGACAGTGCATATGGTTAAATGTTTCCTTTGTCATTGGCATTATTTTCATAGATTTAAATTACAATGAACAGCAAGTTTTGGGAATAAGGGAGGACTAAAAGTTTCCCAGAACTCTGCAGAACCTCTGAGAATAGTTTGAAAACCTTGTTCATGAAAAGCAGAGTTTTCATTAGATTCCATCTGCAGAATTTTCTGACTTGAAATTTGTCACCTACCACTTCTTTTTATAGTGTCCAAAGTACAATTCTCACACTGGAAATCACTGACAACTGCCTTTCATGTTTATTCATAGTTAAGCACTCATGCCAATTCCCACTGAAATTAATAGCAGCTTTCTGGATATAGTAGAGTTTGGACTAGACCCTACTAGTCTTGCCAGTGTTATCATAGCAATACTCATTTTTGAAGCAAAATGCACCTTGACTTCTTACATTCTGGGTTTTTGCATGTAGGTGTGTAGACGATATGGTAAGTGGAAAATTGAATTAGAATTAAATTCAGTTAGAATTTCAGATTCTAGGAAAGTTATATGCTAGTTTGCACAGGAAACTAATAAGAGGAATTTTTAACTAGAGAGGATGGTTTAACCTGTGTCAGCAAGGACATGACCTTGTAATTTTTCTAACGAGTTAAAAAAAACCTGAGAAAACGGATTGAAGAGGGGATTCAACCAATATAAATGGCTAAAGATGTGTTTCCATAGCCATCATGCAGCTACTCATAGTGCTTGGTGTAGAGCCCAGGGAAAGGAGCTGCTCTGAAGGACAGACACGTTCTCTTCCACGGTATCTTCACTGTTGGACCAGCAGGCACCAGATTAGCAATCCGTCCCTTTGATTAAGTGGTTATACATGGTTTCTGCTACATGACATGGTTAAAATAATTTAAATTGCTAGTTTGATCACTTGCACAGTATATTGGTGCCTTCATTTTTTAATTTCATTGATTGCCTGTTACTTTTCACACAATGGCAGCTATAGTTCTTCAGAGCCCAACGTTTTTCAAAATCTGCTGATTTTAGGAAGGATTTGGCTACAGATCTAAAGGCTATAGCCACACCTTGTGGGCCTGAATCCTCTTAAGAACACAGTCCAGTACTGATTTCATTGTTGAGCTGCCTCATTTAGTTGACTTTTAATACTCTTCTGGAAAATGGAGGGAATAATGATAAAATCAGAGAAAGCTGAATAAGTATGTTAATTTACGTTGTATTTAAATTTACTTTAATAATGAAGCAAAGTAGAGTTGAGATGTTTCATGAAATACTGGGATGCTTAATGTCTCACACACGTGGTATTAAGAGACTATCATTAATTAGTCACAGTAAGTATGCACTTAACAGCTAACGTTAACCTTCAGTGAATGTATTCCACTTCTGTAAAAACTGGAAGTTAAATAATTTGAGAGTTAAATCTTGGCATCCTGTGGAAACCTGAACTTCTCTGATGTTTTTTATTGTCTCCAGTGCAGTTGCTGCAGTTCTCACAGCTGCTGATCTTTCAGATCTTTCCATTCCATATACTCTGGTTTTCTCTTAACCATATGAAAAATTCAAATGTCACAGTGTGTTTCTCAGATGACTTCTGCCCAGGAAAAGTTAGCACATGCAAATGACAGCAGCAGGCAGAAGGCACACAAGACTAATCCAGGGCTAATTGCTGTGTTCCCCCCTTGTTCTATACAGAGCTTCCCCTTGGCATCCGCAGGAGTTTGGTATAGAGACTGAGGTGAAAATGTGGTTCTGAGGAACCAGTGTGCTGAAAATACACAGAGGTGGCAATTCAGCTCTGATAACAGCAGAAACTTACTTAAATCAGGCCTAGCAATCGAATCGTGGAAGGATGAGGCACGTGAAGATACGTGACATATGTGCTCCTTTCTCAAACTTTCAGATGTCTCGAAAAATAGACAAAAGACCTACCCTAATTCTAAATCTGAAAAATATTCTCAAACACTAGAAGCTCAGTGCTGCCTTTTTGGCTACAAACCCAGACTTATTTACAAACATCTAGTAGGTTCCAAACATGCGCTACACCAATTCAAGTGTGTTATTTGTTGAATTGCACTTTGTTGTAGCAATACCAAGTTTGACTATTTAATCCGCAGAAATAATTTAGAATGGAAATTTCACCCAGTCCTTTCAAAACTTTAATTTCTGCTTAAAATCTGTTAGTGACAGATTGTCAGGTACAGACTGGCAAGAAACATAGCTTAGTGCAGCTTGAAAAGTTTCCCAGAGTGCCTTTGTGGCAAGCAATTCCATGCTGTCCTGAGCAAGTATGCTGCCCTGAGCTGGAGATGGAGTAGACAATCTCTAATAGGGATATACCAAACAGTCATGCTTCTAAATTAATTATGGGAATAAACAAAATGTAATTTAAATATAAAGTTTCCCTTGCTACTTTTCCCACAAGTATTTGTGACTTTCTGGGCAAGTCTCTGAGGTTTTTCTTCCGCTGGTAAAATGTAGATAATTATTTCATAACTCAGAAAGGTAGTTTCACTAAAGGCTTCAGATTTTCCAAAAGACTATAATCATATAACTAGTTCTTAGCAAGAGATATGTTTGCCAATGTGTTTCTATGATACAGAACCTGAACTTTGTATATATAGTGTAAACCACAGGGTAAGATTCCTAGAGCCATTCAGTACAGAAGTATGTAGAACTGTCTGTAGTTCTTGATATCACATACAATGATGTTAACATCACTGTAAATCTAAGAAAGTGTGAAGGTTCAAAACTCTGCTCCATTTTTCAGATAGCATACCTTTTCTCCCTTCTCTAGAGCTGGACATTTCATATGTTATTTTCTAGTATTTTATTTTAAACTACATTGATTTCTAAGCTAAAGGCAAGGTCTACATTGTTACTGATCTAAAGTTTCAAAGATTTACATTTTATTCTTTAAAGATATGTTACTTAGTTTTTCCATAAGGAACCTCTTTCCTCTCTCTATCAGGCTTTCTGGGATAACATTTAGTACTGCACATGCCTCGGAGATCCCAGGATGGAAGCACATGTTTTCCTTCAAGATTTTGATTTCCACTCCATCAAGGCAGCCTGAGCCTGCTCTACCATCAGCAATTACCTTCCTGCACCACAGAAGGTAGGAGGCTTTAAGAGCGCTTGCTTTTTTGTCAAGATCTGGTAACTTAGGCTTTAACGATAGCATGTTTGGGGTTTTGGTTCCAAAGCAAAACATGCAAGGAACAAAGCTTGAGATCTAGGTATGGACATACCACTGCTGAACACCTGTTTTTTCATTATACTAAGGAACTATGATGATTTTAATAATCTTACCAACCTAGAGAATGAAATAGTAAGCTCATGTCGATCTGAAGCTTTGTTATTAAAGACCAAAGTGGTTCAGGGAGCTGTCACTGACTTTCCTAGGTACTTATGCCAGGGCATAGCTGGTAAGCACCAGTCCAAGGCAGAAACTTTTTTAAAATAACCCATACTAGGATGTCACAGACTTGCAGTGTTGCTTTATTGACTCATACTGGTGCTCTGAATAGTAGCAGCTCCAAAACAGCAGGAAAAATAGCACAGTTGTTTCTGAGGGTAAAGGGCAAGGAGACGGAACTGTGGGAGAAAACTCTAAAAACTGAAATCAAATCCTGGCACTAGCAAGTCCATACGTACTCAGAACACATCAGCTTTGAATATCACTTGAATATTATCTGGAAAAGAAGTGCTCCTTGGTTTGAAATTTTGAAGTTAGTTTTATTGTGCTTTCAAGACATATATGAAATGTCACAACAAAAAGGTTGACAGATGATGTGTGTAACTGTAGTGGAGGGAAGGGATGAGAGGCATGGCCTAAGCTTGAGTTTTACTAGAGGATAAAATAGAGACCTAACATTGAGGATAATGAGAAGCAGTACTTCTTTCACAAACAACTTCCTCTCTAAACTCCAGATACCATCTTTTTTAAAAAAGCTTTTTGGTATACAGGGGCATCTGGAAGCATCAATGATCTTGTGAAAGATACACAGTCTGCAGATTGATAAATGGGGTGGAAGTTTGCTATAGCATGTACAGTCTTCCTGTGCACGGGGTCAGGAACCTTTGACATTTTTGCTTGAAGTTTAGGTGATACTGAAAATTCAAAACACTTGTTTCAAATGTTTTTACATGGCAATTTCTAATGAGAAAATAGCTCTAATTTTCCCAGTACCCTGTGACAACAAAGAAATAAATTTCTCACAGCATTAGCAGTTTCTTTATAGGATGTTCATATCCTAAACCTTTGTTCTGAATTTTCAACTCTGTTTATAACAGACAACTAAATTGCGCATTGCCCATAATACATCAAACTGACAACACGATTGCACTCCTGAAGTAATGCAGTGCCTCTGCTAGAAGCCAAGCTACGAAGCCAAAGTTTAGCATTAAAGATCTCAATGCAAATATTAATATTTGATTGAAAATTATAAGTGTTTTCCAGAGTTGTAGAATCAGAGTTGTGGGGGGGAAAAAAAAAAAAAAAGAGTGACGAACCGTTACATATATACCTGTATAAGAACTCTATTTCTTTCATATTTCAGCCAGTGTTAGATTGACCAACCATTTTCTACATAATACATTATAGCATCTCCAATAAAACTCTAGCTATATCTTTTACTAAACGGTATCAACATCACAAGGAGCTTCTCTGAAACTGCTGCTCTCAAATTTTCTCTCCTTTTTCTTCTATTTTATTAATTTATTGTTAACCAAAATCTGCACTCAGATAGAGCAAGGATGGATGCTCTGTTAAAGCTTTTGCTACATAGAGGAAACATAATCCTTTATCTTTCCCTCTGTTTCTTCTTGCTCTTTACTGATTCAAGTCCTATTT
Source organism: Eudromia elegans (assembly GCA_003342815.1). Taxonomy (NCBI): domain Eukaryota; kingdom Metazoa; phylum Chordata; class Aves; order Tinamiformes; family Tinamidae; genus Eudromia; species Eudromia elegans. Next base: position 2,615,138 of record PTEX01000062.1, on the reverse strand, counting down.
GAAAAGATTCTTTTACCTTTAAAAAATCCTCTCCTATATTGTTTAAATCTATTTCTGTATTCCTTAGAACTGCATATCATTTTCTGAGAGAGTCTGGAGAGAAGATATAATGAAACCATATTTCATATACTATATTAATCAACAGTAAAAACATGCGCATATTTTCTAGTGCCAGTGTCTGCTCTTCTAAGAGAATAATATTTACTCTGTCAAAATGCCCACCATTATCTCAAGCACAAGACACTTGCACATTTCCAACTCTGACTAAGCCATGTCTCCCTTGTTTCTAAAATTTGCCATGTTTAGGGGCAATTAGTTATCCTACTCAGTTAACATGCTGCGTCTCTCACAGACCTGGAGCATGCAACATGCAGAGTAAGTGCAGGGCTCAGCTAAGCTGATGCTCATTTTCAGGTCAGCTGAAGCTTTTCAGTGTCAGACTACAAAGAGAGTTTCTCCCCATGAGCTCTACTAAAAAAATATTTTGCAAGCCATGCCTAACTCATGACTGAAAGATTGATCTCCTCTGTGTTATTTTATTTCCTGCACACAAGTGAATGCTTTTGGCTGGAAAAGGAACTACTGAATTACTTCTTAGCAACCATGTAGGCCACCGTTCAATCAGTGAGATTGCTACTTGGTCAACATATAAAAATTCTTTTGCAGCCTTTGCTTAAAGTGAAATATTCTTGTTTAACCTTCTGTCTGGTGTAATTTATGCTTCTTGGACACGTTGCTCACATGAGAAACTGTGATAATATTATTTTGAATTTTGCTGGAGCTAGTGTTTCTTCTCTATGGCCATTGCTAGGTGTATTATTTGTTTTAACTTCTCCAAAGGCCAAAACTATTGTTGAGACCATATGAAAATATATACTAAAGTACAGTGTTTGACCTGAAGGACTTAGCATCTGAATAGCTAAGACAGAAAAATGGGATATGAAAGGAAATGCCACTCTGACTCTTTTAGAAGTGGGGAAATGAGGCACACTGAGATCACAGAGGGAAGACTACAGCAGAGCTAAAACTCAGTTCAGATTTATTGAATAGACTTGCACAAGTCTTTTGGACATAAATTTATTAGATCTGAATGATTTACAAAATCAAGTAAAATCTCACTAATATTTGTAGCCAGAGTTTAAATATAAGCTTTAGAACAAATCACTTGCACATATCTACAAGTGAAAAGTAAATAATTTTTGCATTCTTGCAGGGATCCTCAGCCTGTGGCTTTGTGCCTAACTTTCACCAGCGTTAACTTCATTCTCTCTTCATTGCATCAAGGCCCTCTATTTTCATTTAAGAGCAAAGCATTTCCTGTTGGTTGGTTTTATTAATACCATATAACCAGTTAGGGAAGCCTTATCTTTAATGGCATCAATTAAAGTATTTTATTTAACGAAGATTAATTGTAATTATTCCTGTTGGGTTTTCCTGAAAACCACAAGGAGAAAATAGGTTACACATTAACCAAAACCCTTACTAACTTTCTTAAGCCACAAAACTATCCTTCCCTTCAGATCATTCTTCTTTGGAAATGTTAAAATTCTACTTCTAAATATACTTCTTCGGACTGAGGCTGTTTTCACCAAAATTTGAACAATGTTTCATTCCACCATTTTTTTTTTCTTCAACCCAGGCAAGTAGATTCTGCTCTCCAGTGCAAATAGACAACCATGAAGACAATTTAGGCAAGCGGAAAAAAAAAAAAAAAAAAAAAATTAAAAATTAGATTGATATGTGCTTTCTCCAAAGACGTGGAAATTTGGCCATTTTTAGCAGTGCTATTTAAAACTGGAACTACAAAGAGTATTTTAGGCTGTAGGGTGCCTGCAGTGAGGACTCAGGAGCCACATAGCTACAGTGTAAGCAGCCCCCTCCCTGTGGACGAGAAGGCAGCAGCTGGCCAGCTGGTCTTGTATTTTCAAATCATAAAAATAATTATGGGCAAATGAAAAAACATTATTTCTTTTTCCAGGCAGCAAGCTGGAAGGCTTGCTGAGGTGTTGTGCGGTTGAAGGCAGCCGTTTGCTGATGCTCTGTGGTGTGTGAAGGGTTTCTGCGCTTGCTGAAGAGGGAAATGGGCTCTCCCCGAACAGCTTTTGTCAGTTCCCATCTGCATCAAGTGCCAAGTGAAACACAAGGTTAAAATGAAATTAAACACGTGTTTACCTTGGTCAGCACTAGACAGGCTGTTGTCTCTATACAACACATTGCTGCCTAACACACCATAGAGAAATGTGTACCTGAGATCTCAAAAACCATTGTGCTAGCATAATTGGGGAGGTTAGCAGCTACCACAGTGTGTGGTATCCCAGAAACCATAAATTTTTCTACCTCCTGCAGTCTGTGACATTATGACATTACACTGGCATTACTAGATCCACCAGGAGGATTCCCACAAAGCATATTTCCCCAAAAGAATCAGATGTTTTTGTTCTGAGTATCTTTAGAATGTGCTTAATGAATAGATTCTCATCATAAGTATATATTTATTTCAATTTCCAATGGAGGGGAAAATAAGTGAAGGATTTTGGAATGGTGCCTTATAGCAAGTCATTTTTACGCACGCTGAAACAGCTGGATGACTTGTATCTCGGTAGTGCAAGTATCTGTCTGAGGGCTAGATTCCAGAGTGCTTGATAAAATCTTTGGCCTGCCTCCATCCCCCTCCACCACAATGCCCACACCCTGCCTTCTAGATTACAAGTCACGCAATTAAAGCACTGCATGGCTGACCTATTTTCTATACGGACTGAGCTGAAACAATCAATGGGCACAGCTACATATAACGCTCAAACTATGGGCAGTCCCAAGACAGAGTGCAGACAGCTGTGAGCTCCAGAGCCCCTTGCTGGGACGCAGCTCACCAGGTATTCCCCAGAGATTTCTCCTCTTACTCTAGGACAGAAAAGTGGCTATGGTGCACATGGGGGACAGTACCACCTCCTCAGCGCAGCCAGGCAAGCACATGGGCATGGGAAGTACATCCAAGAGACTCACAAGAGAAGCAATCCCTCAGAAATAGTAGCTAAGGTCACAACATTCCTCTCACACTTGTATCCTCAAGGCCTACTTTATGCCTACACAAAATGTGCTCACTGGTGCTGACTTGTGTGCAGGGGTGCCTTGCTTGAATACTTCTGTTAGCAGGACACCATTCATTTCAGAACAACTACTTCTAGGGTGAATACACAGTTAAAGAAAAATAATCCACAATGTCTCTTTAAGTAAGATAAAAGAGCTAGTATAAGGAGTAAGACCAGCCAGATCAAGAGTGATGGTTAGCACATTACAAGAGGTTCAAGGAGGAGTTTGCCCAGAAGCAGCAGCAAGACTCCAAGCTGTAGAAGCAGACAGGGGAACATTAGTCCAAAGACCCTGCAGCTAAATGTGAAAGCCGTAATATTCTTAGCAGGGACATTGATTCCACTTAATAAAACTATTACCTCACCAGAAATGTGAATAAAAACTAAGTGCAAGTGAACACCACAAAAGAAATGTGCTCCAATGGAGTGAGGTTCTCCCAAAGGCTGAAGGCCAGTAGAAGCTCTAAAACTGAGATCTGAGGCAATGAAGAGGGCTTGGAGAGGTCTCTCTGGGGTTAAGGAAAACTAATTCCCAGAGAATATCTTTGCTCCAACTTGGGTCAACTGACAGCAGTGGCATCTGCACCCCTTGGCAAAACACCACAAAGGGAGTAGGTATCAGCTCGCTCAGAGCACTGATCCAAGAGTGGTATCACCTGAATAGGGGGGCAAAGGACTGGAGGAAAAGCAAGTTACCAGATCAATAGAAATCCATGCTTGTTTTACAGGCAGAAGGCTCCACTGGGGGTATTAATGTGGTCTTTTCAATTGTTTCATTTCAAGTTACTCAGCAAACAAAACCCTAATCAAGAAGCTGCTCTCTGTCTAGCAAATTTGCTGTCTTTATTACAACAAAATTACAGGCTTAAGCCCTAGCCCAAGAAGTACATATACATACACACACTTAAAACCTATTGGATTGTTAAGATTAAATTCTGTCTTGAACATTGTTGCTTTCTTGGATGAAGGTGTAATCTCCAAACATAGACCTAAAGATATCCTATCAATACAGTGACAAATTTGATTCCCTACCACAGATCCATCTGTGTCATTGAAGTCTTACTGAATATAGGTCATATAGCTACAACTTAAATATTCAAAACACGCCGGAAGTAATCATCAAAATAATGTCACATCATCTGAGACCTGGCTTACTTAAGTGCTAAGAATCTTAAATGCAGTGCTAAGATTCTTGAATAAATGAAGTAAATTTTAATTAACCTGTAGACAGTAAAGATATTAAAAGAGAAGATACTACAAAATGCTCAAGGAATTCCAGCAAAGAAACTCTAAGGGCAGCTGTGAACATCTCAGTTTTCATTTATTCCTAAAATCAATTATGCAATGTGCCACTTAATGATTTCTAGATATCATCACAGTAAAATTTCCTAAATTATAACCTATACTTTCCAATTGCTATTTTAAACACTTAGTTTTACCCCCACTGAAACATTCTTGTACAAATTTGTATGCAAAATGCAAACTGCTGTGTATCTACACAGTAGATACAAAATAGTGCCAAACACCTTGTAATATGTGTTTCCTTTTAAATAAGACATAATTTGCAAAATCTTTTGATCTTAACAACCTTAGTTAAAGGAAAAATAATCATGTTTGCTATAGACAATCCTGTGATGGGACTGCTTGTTTTGCTTCCTTGCCTTATTTTTGCATTTTGGATAGATGGCAAATATCTTCATAATGCCTATGATATTTTACCTACTATTATATGAAATAATGAGGTTTGGATTGTGTTGCTGATGCTTGGAGTATTATATTTATTATGAACTCCCTCTTATGTTTTGATTTCACTATGGGATCTGTTTTGAAACTGGCTAACATAGAGTAGTTAGATTATTTAAAAAACATTAATCAGAATTAGACAAACATTCAAGAGTTTTTTTCCTTTATGTATTTACATTTTATGAATACGATACAAATATTGACTTTGGGTTCTCATTTTTAATGGTGTTTTTCATCAAAAACTTAATTGCATAATTTAAATGAATACACAGGCAGCAACTGCACCAGCGGCAGAATGGACAGTGAGCCATTTTCTTGATTATGTCAGAACAGGGTAAAAAGCACTTTCGAGCAAACTTCCTCACTTTCTCCTGTGACGTTTGCTTCATGTTTCTGCACCGTCATGACTCATAGTAGCTGTAGGCTACAAAACAAATACAAACAAGAGATCTCAAGACGTGATTTCCTTCTCTTCTCCTTTCTCACTTATGATGGCTCAGCAAGATCTCAAGAGTTGCTTTTCCCTGGTGACAACGGGCAGCCCAGCAATCTGCATTGCCATTACACTACTGCTCAGGCTTCGCTCTTGCTCTTCACCAGGGGAGCTGCAGAACCTCCTCCCTTTGGCAGGGCCCTGAAGCTGCTCTCTCCAAGGAGGAAACTTCCTTGCAATTCGGAGGGCTTCTCCTGATTGCATTTACAGCCTGTTTGCACATACTCCCTGGTTGCTTAAATGGCTTAAATTCTCTCAAGGCTAATTATTAAAACTATTCCATCACTGGAATCCACTTCCAGCCTAGGCTGTCACCACCTTTTGTCCCCAACCCTAGAAATGCAGTTAAAAACGGACCGACACATTTATGTGATTTAAAGTGCATATCTCTTTGTTTCTGCATTTTTTGATTTGGAAACAAAATTTTGCTCTACCCGAACTACAAGAAAAGGGAGTGGCTCCACTGGGAGTTTTGCCGTAAGAAAAACTGTAAGGTTTTCTTAAACCACTTCCAAATAAGTAAAACACTTAGTTCTACTAATGGAAAGATAATTAACACCCACACTTGTTTTATTACAAATTAAGCATTCTTGGCGGGGTGGGGGAAGTGCCCCATTAAATGCTCTGAAACGCGCAGGTTTCAGAATGGACAGTGTGAGAACATGAAGATTCCTTTTCTTCCGACCGGCACTGCAGCTCGCGGGATTCTTCCCGCGCCTGCTCKGGGCAGCCCGGGCTCGGCAGAGCGGAACCTGCAGCTCCGCGAGAGGCCGCGGAGGCAACGCAGCATCGCGGAGCGGCTCCCTGCCCTGCCCTGCGCGGCGATGCCCARTTCTGCTCCTGCTGCCCCTCGGCTTTGCCTTCTGCGAGTTCATCCTTTGTGCTCAGAAAGGCACCTCGCTACACGCACCTCCTCGGAAAACACAGCCATTTTAGGCGCAGAGATAGATCCCCCGGGTAGAGCACGGGAGCTATGCAAAAGTACATCCTAACGGCAGAGAGGAGCTGCTCGAGCATCTCAGACGCTTATAGAGGCAGAGGATCTCCACCGGGGCCGCCAGGCCCGCGCTAGCGACGCTTCCCGAACTCGCCCCGCGCCCCGCACAGGAACCGCGGGCGGGGGCTGCGGGCAGCGCGGAGACCCGCGAGGCGCGCCAAGGCGGATGCCGAGGCGCGGCGGGGCGGCCCTCCCGGTGCGGCAGGCACGGGGCAGGC
>PTEX01000062.1:2527003-2608183 GCA_003342815.1 Eudromia elegans | reverse complement strand
GGTGCGCGTGCGCTGGCGCGGCTTGGGGAGCGCGGGGCGGGCGGCGGCTGTGGGGCTCGGCGTGGGCTGCAGGGAGGCACGGAGAGAGAGCTGCGGAGAAGGACCGAGCACAGGAGGGACATGCCCAGGACTCACCTAAGACTCCTAACTCTTGAATGCCACCAGCAAAATCAAAGGGGGAGATCCCCAGTAGTTTTAAATCACCACAAGTACTGTAGCATCATCACAGGTACAGTGGCATATTCACAATGGGAAGGCATTGGGAGACCCGGAGTCAGAAATATTTTATCGGGCTGGGACAGCTGACACCACCCTTGCAGAGAGACTAGCTGGAAGCTGCGTGGAAACCTGCAAGATTTCACCTGGAAAGAGAGCGGTTATTGGCTGGAGTCTGGGTCTGGAGGAGCATCCTAGCTCCTTGAAAAGGAAAGGTGCCCTGTAGCATCTCTTGTAATTCGCCAGTGCAGCTTACCAGCCTTGTGCTGGGTGACAGGTGAGATCCACCAAAATGAGCAACAGATCTCCATGTGACTCTGACAGGAGCAGCATTACGCAGGAGAGAGTCAAAGCTCAAGGTGTGAATGATCTCCTCCTCTAGTGCCACAGTGGAAAAACAATTTAATAAGTATGCCTGCCTCATACCATGCTTCCCTCCCTGCAAAATGTAAAGCCATAAGACAGAATAAAGCAGTTTATGAATTCCTTTAACTGCAAGGTGCTTAGTATGACAAAAATAATGTGCCAAAGTCCAATCTGTCGCCATGTCTGAAATTCTTGATGGGCAGTGTGAAGCTTAGTTAAATAGTCTGGGGCATGGTGTACCTCAGGTAATGGCTGTACTGATGGACAGCTTCGCTTCCAGAAATGCAGATTGGTCTCCAGGTGAGCCGTAGTTTTGCTAATGTTTGTCTTTATCTGCCAGTTAGCCTGGTGCTTGCTGTTCAGCTTCCATTTTCTGACTGCAGGGAGCCAGCTCTTTTCCAGAAGATACAGGATTGTCTTTGCCACCTGGATGCCTCCAGGCAACTGGTATAAATAGGTATAAATAACTTCTGGCATCAACCTGCCGAACCAGAAAGGAGCGCAAGCCTGTGCTGCTGAGAGAAGGCCTATCCCAGCACGCGCTGTGCGAGTCTCGAGATGATGTTCACTGCAAYGTAAACCTGCTGCGCCCAGTCCAACACATTTATGCCAGACAACTGCAGCAGAGGGGAGTTCAGACATCTGGTGAGTAGCTGGATCACTAGTGCCTAAAAGCTAATGAAGTGACACTATCACATCAACGGTTATCTATGCACTAGTTATCATGCTGGCACATGAATCTGGACTAAGTAAAAGACTAAGAAAAGCCTTATGTACGAGATCTTTGCAGTAAGGATTTGAAAGAAGAAAATATTTCAAATAATATCTTTGGAAATATTAATCTAAGGCAGTATTCATTTTACCTCACTGTACCTGTTGAAAAGTTAGTTCTCCAAAGAAAATTAGATAGGTTACATTTCTTTGATAGGTTATTACAAATACTAAAAAATATCGTGATTCCATCTTGAAACAGGTAAGTACACTTTAAAATGGCTGTAGTTTCTTCTTTAAATTAAAGGTCTCTTTTTGACCAGTAGACATGTGAAGATTATGTTAAATGTATTTATCATCAAATACAAGAACATTATCTTTCAGAGCATAATTAGCAATCCCAAGATGCCATTCGCCGGCATCTCCTATATTCAACGGGAGCTCTCTGAGCCAGATGCCATCAAAGAAGCACCTCTGGAATTTGTTCCCTGTGGCTCCCCTGTGGCAGCTGAAGTCTCTATCAGTCACTGAGTGAAGGCCCCGGATGCTGCAGCACAGACCTGCAGACCTGGGTGCCTTCTGCAGGCCTCGGGGCTCCAGGCACCACCAGCACAGCCAGGCCGCCAGGTTGCAGGTTGCTGAGCTGCTGAGGTTGGAAGGGACCTCTGGAGATCATGTGGGCCAGCCCCCTGCCAGTTAGATTTGTCTTCTTTCTCAGAATTCTTGTTTTCAGTCAGAAAATAGGTGTAATACTTCCTTGTATGTATCAATTATTAATACTGCTTTTTAAATCAAGAAGCAGCAACAGYTGGCCAGAGGACAAGTTTCATTCACTTTTTGAGTCATATTTTTAGGAAGCTCTCTGCTTAAAATACAAGTTCCAGCTTGGGTAATTCCAAACTCCATGCATCTTCCTCTGACTTAAATTGTTATAGCATCCTTCCTGCCCTGAGTTAGTTGTTATGAAATCCTTGTCATGCATTCTGCTAAACATTGGCTATGTCTCTGCTGTGTGATCCACAGCTATTTCCAGCTCCCAGGCCCAGGTGCATGCCCTGACGGCCCTGACGACCCTGACTTCATTTTGGATGAGCTCTGCTTCTCTCATGCCTGGGTTTCCATTTGAGGGAAACCTCAGCAGGCAGGGAGCTGCACGGTGCTCCCACAGGGAGGACAGTGCTCAGGGAATTAGGACTGCAAAGAGCAACCTCAAAGGTACATTTACGCTACAATAGTTTCAGTCTTTTTCATGTCTTGTTTTCTGGTTCACAGCATGATCCTTATAGGTACAGGTAGTTATTCTAGCCTATAAAAAGTTTCGGTATCTATTTAGGTGAAACTTGATATATAAAAGTTGATTCAGTGCATCTACTCAATGCATTTTTTACAGCCAAGGAACAACGCCAGTGGAAATAAAAGCATTAGATACTGGTGAAAAATGTACTGAGGCAATGCAGCTACTCCAAATTGATTTTTCCATCTTTTAGCAGCCTTTCACTGATATTGTAGCTAAGTTATTATACAGAAAAAAATAAACACTTCTTCATGATTAGTACTGAGAAACATACATAATGAAAAACMTGCTACTTTAATGTGACCCTTCCTAAGGTCCACGAATATCAGCCTAAAGATTCCAAATCTTAAGTGTATTGCTGCATGATGGAAAAATTGTGTACAGATTGGCACTCACATCTGAGTTGCTCATTTTGTCTGCTGTCTTAGCGTTATTGAAAATCAGATCAAGGATTTTTCTAGTGCACAACAGGTGTTCTCATTCAATATTTCAGTGTCTGATCTTCTAAGTGTAGTCTCATGGCTACACCGTTACAGAATTTACTTGTTCACTCTTTGTTGAGAGTCTGTTTGCATTATGTCAAGTGCGGTGGGTTCCAGTCATTTCTTATGTTTGGATGCTGTGAGAGTACAAATGTATGCCGAGAAGATCCAACTTCCTAGATAAATAATCTCTCAATTTCATTCAGATACAATCACTCACGAAAACATTCTTGAGCAATGTCACAAAGCTTCTTTTTTGGATGCTGTTTTGCAAACATCTGTATTTACTCTCGAATTTGTGGGAAACTAGCATGAGTAGATAAAGTGACTTTATTCCACAAACTGTCCTGTGGCAAAAGAAAATGGAACACAATACTAAATCATTGTCGTTTAGAAAGCAAGAGCTTTAGTTGCAATAGAATTAGGTTGACCACAGTTCTGCAAACACTGGTTTGTTCAGATAAGGGTTCTTCCTTGCTGTAGTTACCAACCATGACTGACTATATTACAAACAGGATAGGGTTTCTTATGTCAGGGTTTGCTCTTGCATTCTCTAATCTTTTGAGTTTAATCTCTCCTGTCTTGGTTCACAAAAAATTAAAGTGAGTGGACTTATGTAGAAARGAAATCATCACCAGGAGAACCTTGGTCATTGAATGCTGAAAGTGTCTGAATAGTCTTGATGTGTTTGTGCCAAAAAGAATATACTGGTCTTCACTTTCTAATTCATCAGAAAAATCCTGCAAAGATCCAAGTTAAATTGTGTGGTTTAATTTTAGTAAATGTGAGCACATTCTGAGCTAGAGTGACCTCAGCAACCTCAGTACATGTAGTCAGAGAAATCATGGACCAATAATGGGGGCCTAGCTCAAAATTTATATGGAGAAAAAGAAAATCAAAATTCAGTTTTTTCCATTTTGTTTCCTGGCAATAGTGCAGGCTATTTTCAGGCAACTTTCCTCTTTTTCTTTTCTTTTTTTTTTTTTTTTTTTTTTTGTGGTAAGGTGTAATGCATTTATTGTATAGAGGTGATGAAAACAGAGTGGCTAACAGCGAGCTGACAAAGGAACTGCCATGTGCAGTGCAGGAGCAGAGCACTTCCTATAGAATGATTACAGGAAAAAAAAATCCACTCTTCTTTATGAAGCCCTCTGCATCACTTCATCTGAGCAATAATCCTATACATACCATGATATGCCTCTAAAAGGCACATCTCAGTCAGTTCAAGACTGACTACAGATGAAAGTATATCATCATCTGTGYATTTTCTGAATTTGATACAGTAAGCACATTAAGCTTTGACTTTCTATAATATAAAAAGTTTTTTTCTCATACATATATACACATATATATGTGTATCACTCATACATATAGACACATATATAAAGTATTTTTCCTCACTCAAAGAATTTCCAAAGTAATTTTTATCTTGTTCCATATTTCTGTAAAAAGTGTCTTTTTTGTTTTTATCAGGCATGAACCTTTACCTTACAGCTGCATTTATAAAAGAAAAAAAAAATAGCTCTCTGCAGTACACATTGTCCTGTGATGAGCTTGACATTCCYTTTGTGTTGGAGACCTTCTTGTGCACCAGTTAGAATAAATCTGAACAGATGCTTAGTATAGAATCAGTACAAAGTAACACACCCTCAATTTTGAATAATTAAATGTAGCAATAAGAAGACAAAAAAAAGGAAATCTGAAATTGAGTTCATACAATGACTAATAATGAGGAGAAAAGAGAAGCAAGTTCTGAAAAGCCAGAAGAGGTAGTACTTGATAACAGATAAAAATACAGGTGAACAAAGACTGTGAATAGCAGAAAGAGAGCAGTATCACTCGAGTGGTTTCATTCTTCTACTTCTGGATTTCACCTTGCATATACATTAAGTGTTCTATGGAAACCTCCACTGCTCAGTTGCAACAAATGCAAAGGCACTTTCTACTAGGAAAAAATATATCCCTGTCCTGCCCAGGCTTGTACTCTCCAAATTGCTACTCACAAAGGTTTGGGGAAGAGATTCCAAAAAGAAGAAAATAGAAGACACGGGCTGAAAGATGAAAGGCTTTTATTGATCCCTTGATCATCATCCTTAAGGAGTGTTTGACTGGCCTGTGTTGCATTGCTCTGCCTACTCTGTCTATAGGTGAGACTGATGGAGGAGACCGGGGATTGATCTGAGTTGTATCAGTGTGCAGATATAGCTCAATGTCTCATTTTCATCAAGACTCAGGCATTACTTCTAATTTCCTTGTCTGACCTTGGGTTTTAATGGCAGAATATTTCATCATTTGCAGAGACTAGACAGTTTTGTAGTTTGATTATCTCCAAAATATGCAGGATTGAGATGAAAACTGCAGAATAGTGATAGATAAGCTCTACACTTGACAAGGCTTAAAGCACAGAAAGGTCAGTGTACTGTTTGTTCAAAAGCTGGAGAGATTTTATAGACTATATTCTTGCTATTCAAGAGCACAGAAATCATAGCTGAATATATCCGAGATAGAAGTTTCTTCAGGTGAAAGATCTTTTTACAACAGTCAACAGCTTATAATAGAAATGTTTAGACCATGGACAACAGAATTACTCAGAATTTGGGAAAAATATGGCCATGGTGGATTGAAGAATACACTGGTGCACTAGAGTGATATAATCTATAAAGATGGCAATCTTCACACAGTGAGAGCATCTTTACAGTATTCAGGAGAAGAAAATAAAATAGTGAAGTGTTACACCTAAGAATGATTTAACTTAACATTATAAAGAAAACTAAGATAGCCAAGGACAAAACAAGTAGCTTGTTACCATATTAAGAAGTAATATTTTTAGTCTTGGATAGGTAGCTATACCTTCTGAACTGTATTCTGCAATCTCTAGATCTAAAGTAATTTTGAAACTCTTATTGAAAATAATGGAAGGTACAGAGATCTTTTTCTAATCAAGTCAAGCAGAGACAGAGTTGAGCAAATTAACTCCATAAAGCTTCAACAGTGTTATTTTGGTATTATTAATCTTTATGATAACTAGCTTCGAAAGTGTTTTTTAATATTGTTAATTTTTTACTATAACTGGCTTGCATGGAAGAGGTCCTGAAAAGTGCTTTAGAGCAATTTTGCACAGTTCAGTCATATGTCCTTCAAAYTGAGGCAAGAAAATCCTTCACCCAGTAAGCTAAAACCTTTGCCCTGTTGGTTGTGGGTTTCAGTGCCTGGGTAGGAGGCTGGAGAGCAAGTTGACCTGYCCACAGGACTAGGAAATGAACCCCCTGCTCAGCTATCATAGGCAGAGTTACTAGGGACTGAGTTAGCCTGAAAGCCTACTAGGTTGAGTTGGACTGGATGATCTTTAGAAGTCCCTTCCAACCTCAACTATTCTGCGATTCTGTGTGATTTCTTGGTCCAAAGACTTATTAATAAGCCTTCCAGCATACATACAAATACATAAATGAGTCTCAGAAGCAGGGAGAAAATGCTCAAAAAGAATGCTTACCTGCTCTCTCTTTTTTTAAAAAGCACTTAATTTAGCAAGTTCTGGAAAGAAGAAATCACTTCTGATGTTGTGGAGGTGGTGATTCCTCTCCTTCAGCAGCTGCAAGAGTGGCARCTTTACGTTGTCATGCACGACATGAATACCAGGCAGCAATTTCATGTTCATTTTTCATTTTTTGAGGTGTAATAAAACTTCAAGTATAATTGGAAAATAACAGTTTAATTTTGTTCATATCTGTAAATACAATTGTCCTGAATACAATTTTCCTAAAATGTCCATTTCTGCATTTTCTAAAAAAAAAAAAATTATACYGATAAGAGAGAGCTGGTAAAAGCATGAAGAGGTATGGATAGGTAGCATGCAATGAACTGGATGCTAACATTTCCAAATAGGAAGGCAGTTGCTTTACAAATCTGCCATTTGTTCCTCCTCCTGATTCATCCTCAGCCTCAGGCAGGTAATTCTTTGATGAGAGTAATTTTTTTGCAGCRCAGAGCAAAGTGAGTTTTCCCGGTTCAAACAGAGTTGAACGAGGCAACCCTGCAAGTCAACCTACTAGGTAACATTTATTAGTGCATGGCAGAATTATGTCTAGAATCAGATAATCTCTTAAAAAGCCAGCATATTCTCCTACCCACAAGGCAAAAAAACTGGCAACATCTGCTTTCCCTCTACATCTTGCTAGCTATGTAGCTTGCTATGATCCTTCACTCACCTGCACAGATAGGTGATCCAGTTTGGGATAAAGTCTGTAGTGAATGGATTATTTGTAACTGTTCATAAAAGTTCATGTGGAAAAAATAATCTCACCTTTTATCAAGAATTGCCTGAAAGAGAGAACTTTCTTTCTTTCTTTCTTTCTTTCTTTTCCTTTTTTTTCTTATTTTCTTTTTTTTTATTTTTTCTTTCTTTTTTTTTTTTAGGACTTTACCGTGATCTTTTTTTTTTCCTAGTAGCCACAATCAAAACTGAGATGCTTAACTTAAGTTTCTTTTATTCATAATGCTAGCATTGAGTTTATAGTAAGGAAGAGATCTCATGACAAGACAGTTTATGTACATGAGACATTCCTCTAAGCAGGGGTGAAGCTTCCTCGATGTGCTTTAATTCTACTCCAGCTATAATACATTACCTCAGTTTATAACCYGCTGCTCTCCCCCAGGTCATTTTGTCATTGGTACTGCAAAAGAGCTTTTTTTTTTTTTTTTAGTCTCTCTCTAACAGTGCTAGTTTGCAGTTCGTGGTGTCATGTTGTAGAAATCCATAAATGTGAAACTTCAGAAATAGATCTCTAGACTAGACTACACTGTGCAATTTTGCTGCCTGCCTCTCGCCGAGGGTAAGGAGCTGTAAAGAAATAGCCRAAATTGCTAAGTGACTTTCCAGCARGAATCTGAAAGCATCCAATTTCCTGCCTTGAGTCCAAGCATGACATGGACCTATTCATGCATCCAGTAATACCAGGGACAATTCACAGATGAGCATATTTAAAATAACACATTCACAGATGGGTGAATTTGAGATAAAGAAGCAAAAGATGTTTGATGACTTGAAAAATCACAGACAAATGTATGCAATTTAAAAGCTAGGTCCCTAATTTTAGATGTTAATATAGGAGGAGGGAAAAATCCAACAATGGCTGTTCTTAATTATCTCATTATTTATGATCTTATGTGAGTACTTGAGACACTGCAGAAAATAGCCATTATCCCTTGATAATGAACTGAAATGGATGAGAGAGTATTAGTTGTCTTCTAATCAAGGTGTAAGACATCTATTTATTTTAGACAGCATCATTCTGCAAAAGGTTGGTGGGAGACACACAAGTCACTTCATTATCCAGGGCATTTTGCCAACACTTTGAGTGGTAGGATCCAGTGTTCAGATTAATGCAACTGAAACAAACTGGGAGCCATGCTCAGCGTGGACTGTCTGTGGCTGTGGAGCCACAAACTGGGAGCCATGCTCAGTGTGGACTGTCTGTGGCTGTGGAGAGTAGGATATGTGTGTGGAAGGGATACCTTCAATAATAGTTTTCTAAATAATGTACAGACATCCAGCAAAATACAAAAAATTTGTATTTCCTGTTTTACTTCTTGCTGTGCCGATGGAATCAGTCAGAAAAGAAGGACACTGAATAACTGTTAGATTTATGTTATGGAATTCCTTGCTACTTGCTTGGTTATTTGTTCCTTTAAGTTCAGGAAACACTAAATTGAGAATTATAAGTTCAACAACRAAACCAACAAGAACCCTGCTCCCCCAAAATGCCCTGATCTGCCTGTTTCTAATTTTGGAAAATGTCAATATGTCCCTGATCACAGAGAGGGGAAAGAGGGCCACAAAATATTTTTAAATAATCACCCCATATGTAGGGGAGACTAAGTAAATGACAAATGAAGAAAACAACAAGTTCTYACAAATAAAGAGTTTAAAAAAAATCCCTGTCATGGCATAATTKTTCCATACAATGCAACTTTCAATCCTATGCTATTTTAAATATTAAGTAAGGTTGTCATCACCTTTTTGTGATAATTGCTAACTGATCTGTCAGAAACTGGTATTCAGACTAAATGTCAGATTTCTATCTATGCTTTTTTTTTTATGTGTGTAATATTTGCATATTAAATCAACCAGGCAGTTCTATTCATGCCCTGAATCAGACCCAGCAAAAATGTTTTAATGCCTTGATAAAAGCAAAAGCAGAACTTGAGCTAGCTCACTGTAGCCAATGGAAGAAGGATAAAAACAAATGCAAATAAATCTATGAAAATACAAAATTAAATATATAAAAATATGACAGATATAATTATACAAATAGTATTCTTGGAGCAATTTTTCAGACAAGAAAGGGACAAAAWTATTGAGATTTTCAAGGAAATGTAGCAGCTTTTACTAGGAATGCATCGACATGAAATGACAGGAAAATGTATTTCAGGCAGATGAAGTCAGCAACCCCAAGGTGCACCAGCTCACTYTGTTTACATGCAGCTTCCATGCCTCTTGCCCCCAAAACTGTCACCTGAATCTTAGAATGATGAATTAGTTTATTAACTTTGGYTTTGGTTCAGTGAATATATTTTTCTGTGTTCAATTGTAATGGATTTTATGGTTGAGAATAGATTTTTTTTTCTTAGTTAAAAGAAAATAAATCCAGTAGAAAAGTACATTTAAAAATGTAATTATGCTCTTTTGTGGGAAATATATTGCTTTGTGAGATAGACAATTTAATATACTAATTGAACTGAAGCACTGATGGGTCCCATTTGAAAGCTTATTGTGCAATTTCAAAAGGGACTCTATTGAAAGAGAGATAAAGGCTTTTAGTCATCAGGAAAAAAACTTTTTTTTTCTTTATCACYTTGGCTGCCAGCACTTTTTCGTACCTGTCATACTCCCATCTSTACTTCAGAGAGCATTGCACAAAATACCCAGCTTAGCACAGTGCGACTAGCTCCTTCATGAATGTTAGCGAGACACCTTGAGACGAACACAGCACGTGACTGYGAGGAACCCTCTGGAATCTCCATCCATTTAGCTTCTTTAAGTRATATTTCGGAGCGTCACGCAGTTTTGTGACTTTGGCCGCAAACATCTAGCTACGCCTATTCACAAATGTCAGGTTTAAAATAGGATTTGAAGAGACTGCCAGTGTAGAAGTTCAAATCATGACTCTTGCCTAATAAGCCCAAATTTTGGCTTTCACTGAAGCTCCTAGAGAAATAAAAAAGCTAATTGTTGTGATCATCAAGTCTATTGGTAGTATTGCTGRTCTCATACATTAAAAAGAAGGATTTAAATTTCAAATATTTATTATTAGCTGAATAAGAAAAGTATTTTAAATAGCATTAAAAATTTATTGGATTATTCTGTTTTTCAGTTGGAAAGTGAGATTTTGGTGTAATCTTTGACTCTAGAATGACAGACTAAAAGAAAATTTAAAAATACCAAAACACTGTGGAAATTTATCAGTAAATTTTGATTAGAGGTCTTGGCATGTGTACCTGTTGATTGCTGAAATGCCATGAACTTTATCTGTGTTGCCTATGAAAGATAAATACATTTCATAGAAGTTAACTGCATGATCTTTGGGCCATTGCTTCTATTTGTGCAATTAACAGAAATTCTTGACCTGTAGAATCCTTATTATCAACAATAAACCATAAAAAAATGTAAGAATGGCAGAGCTTTGGCTGAATTTACAAGGTCATAAATTTACTAGAAACTTCCAAAATAAATATTAAACAGAACTGACAGAAAGCAAACTATGTGCAAGGGAAGGARAATGAAATAATTCTGAATATTTTTGGTTCTGCTCTTTGACCTCCTCTCTGTCACCAGTAGAATAATCACATACAAAATTTCACAGAAGGAGGGAAGCAAACCTGAGTTAAAAAAAGACACAATGTTCAGAGGGGGTTTATTCTTTCTGCTGCTTCTTGTGCTTAATCATGCRCAGAGATCTTTTGAAAGGCTTTGGAGAAATGGCTGCTCAGTACAGTATTCTGATCAGTGAACTTCTTGTTCASTGGAAAAGCTCCAGCTTTAGCCTCCTGAGGGAATAGCACATAGGCAAGCTGTTTTTTAAACATGATCAGGGAAATATGCTCAATATTGTCATAAAAGTTTAGCAAATGTAACCATTTGCATAGCCGGGGAAAATTCCATCATTTGGCAACGCAGCGGCTTGGACCAGCGCTAATGCCCAACTGCCTCATCTGTGACCCATCTTTTCTGCTCCTGCCCTCCCATGCCCTGGACCTCCCAGGGCTTCCACCCGCCAGAGGGAAAGTCACCAGATGTTCTGCGTTACTGACCTGCCATATGGTGTGTCCTTTCAGACACGACTTACACAATAAATTGCACAAGCTGCTCCTCCAACTTACATCTGTGCAGACCTTTTGCTTCCCATCTGCAGCTGCTTCAGGTACCTGTGGCAATTGTTCGCACAGCAAAGCAGCTTTCGGAAAGCATGCTGTGTATTTCCAGTTGTCTTGCAACGGAGCAAGGGGCTAGAAAAGACGAGTAGGTCACATCATTAGGTCAGCCTGGTATCTACAAGGTTCCAGCAAGCACTGCAGAGCCCTAGGATTCCTAAGGTATAACCTATGAATTCTGATCTAGTGATCTACCCACAAGGGACTTTGGGGGCAATTTGGGGAATAGCAGCCTGCATTCAATGGGAAGCTAGCTTTGATATGGAAGAAAGTAGTCCTTGGTGTGCTGGGGATGATTAGAGAAATCCTTGCTGAAGATTGTGCCAAAAGTAAACTAGTTATGTAGGAAAGAGTGAAACATCCTGCCAAGCCATTTCTTACTGCGTCTGTGTTACTTGGATGATGAAGAATGGCTCTTCTCCACAGCCTCCCTTGGAGAAGCAGGGTATGGGGCAGCACAGTGCTTGCTCCGCAACASAGCGTACTGTGTCTCAAGTCCAAGTGAACTAATTATTGCCATACTACTTCTCTCCTAAAAGCTGATRCACTGTCCTAGTCCGGTAGACACAGAATTGGAGCCATGAATGAAAATGCACACTGTGACATCCATAATGAATGACCTGTGTTTTTCCATGTAAATGAATATTTCACAGGATTAAATGAGGTTTGCAAGAATTGACTAAAATTATTTAACATTTCTGTCCCTGAATGATATCAGAATAATGAGTTTATTTATTTTCTTGAAGGAAAAAATTGCACAGCGGCTGTCCATAAGGGARATAAAACCTTGGGTTTATGATATAAAATAGTAATAACTTGAACCGTATTTGGAGTACTTGTGCTCATATTGCTTGATACTTCATTATACAGCTAATATACATGAAGTGCTTTGGTATTCTTGGTGTGTGGGTGGGGTATTTACAGCTCTGGCACAGGCTGAGTCATGTCACAACTAAGCACTAACCTTGTTTTATCTATCTTAAGTCATAAAAAAAATAAAATTCTACTCAGAATTGTTCGGGCTGCTTTCCCACCACTTCTCAAAACAAGCAGGATATCTGAACAYTATTCAGCAGTCAATATATACTGTATTGCTATAATTATCTCATTAGAGGTGATCTGTAGTCACTGCATCGTACTATGAAAGGCAATACTCTTAAGAAAGTACACCATTTAGTTTCTCTCATGATATACTCAACATTTTTATAATGTTTTTTTCTTGTGAATTTTTGTTAAGAAAAAGACCCAGCGCAACAAAAGTTTGCCTGTTTCTGCGATTTTTGGTCTTTATGAACTTCACATCCAGATAGTTATATCTCTTACTTGGAATGATAGAGACTGTCCGATGTCATTCATTTATGTCGTCTTCTCTCAAGCAGCCATTCCAGGCATTGCAGGCACACTAAATACAGTTTATATATTTCATTTCTTACTATTTTTTGGGAAAAAAAAATGTGTTAGATGTGAAGAGCCATTGGTTATGGACTGGTTCCACAACTCACCACCCATCAGCACTATATCCAAAARAGACTGGCACAAGAAACTGAAGTGCAATCCTCTTTCCACAGTGCTGAGATACTAGGTTCAAGACCAGCCCTGGCAAACATGGAAATTTACACGCAAACRCGGAAAGTTAATATCTGATCACTATTTTGTGACTGAATGTCATTCTTCGCTGACTTCGGTAGTGCCACTCCTGAGATAGGTCGATGGTAWGTGTGAAAAAAGACCCATTTGTTCACTTGTCTTCAGAATTTTAGCTGTTGAGATGAGAAACATAAACTGTCAGGGGCACAATATCTCTGAGCCTGCTGTTCCACACCAGAGTAACTTGTAKCACCCTGTGAGTCAAGCAGCCGGGTTTGCAGGGATGGGGCTCAGGGGGCTCYCTCAGACTGTCTCCTCTTCCTGAACAGCAAGGAATGCCCGCAGAGGCACCGCTCCGGAGCACCTGTACCTCAGTACGCCTAGCCTGGAGAGCGAGCAGCCAACCAGTTTTCTGAGTTTTCTGCATAGTTACATTACTGACAGCAAATAAAGCTGAAGACAAAAGGAAGCTTGATTATATTTTTTCTTGTATTTGTGGTTATAAACACCCAGTTATGATCAGCACAGCTCTTTTCTGATATACTTTTCTTTAAAATATTATTTCTTAAGCTATAGCTTGGTGCTGCAGTTCATTCCTTTCTTTATACAGTTGGTGTTTTCATTTTTTTTCATTTTCATTGCAGCAGGGCTGTGTTTTCACAATTGTTTAGACAATACTAACGAAAGCTCTTGACTATTGCTAACAAGGAAAGTAGCTGCCTGTCTTATGTGACAAGCTTTAGTACGCAGCTTTTTTCTCTAAGGCCCAGCAAGTGTCTAATTGTGTAGCAAATCCTTAGCATTCCTCTTTTAGACGGTTCATATGCATTTATTCAATAGGTCTTTACAGCCTTTTGCCTTATATGTTGCTTAAGAAAAAAAGCTGTTGCAAATAGTAGAGAAATCATTCTTCTCAAAGTGAATATGAAAATGAATCATTTTGTATATTTGATATGTTCCACTTATGCAAACTTGTGCAATCAATTGAATTTATGCAATCAAAATTTTGTTTTATCTGCTTTGTCTATACTAATTTATTATTTCATTGATTAATCTGTATTTTGATGATTGTAAGAATATTGATGAGTGTAGATATGTTAGGCCATAATATCTATCAATCTCATTAGGCCTTGAAGGCCTGGACTTAGGAAACAGACCCTCTTCCTGCTGGCTTTTATCTGTTCTTCCCTGTTGACAAAAGTCAGCACAACTTCTTGTGAGCATTTGGCCTGCATTTGGCCAGCATTGCTGGTGCTGTGCCGCGGAGCATTTAGCAGCTTATGTGGAGGGTCTATCTTGGACCATCTTGCTGTCCCACAATGAAATGTGACCTGACGGCAGAGGAGTGTCCCCAGTGTGGGGCCTGATGCAGAGCTGCAGGGGACATAGTTGTAACACCCAGTGTGTCAAGGTCATGCAAAGTGCCATGGAATGTCACTTCTGTCAGGCATTTATAACTTACAGAATCCAAATGACTCACATTGCAATTAAAACACATAGCGCTTATTTTCATGTCCATCAGCAAGACAGGTTATACCCAGTGGTAGGATGAAACTCTTTATTGTAAATCTGCAGAAGTACAGGCTTTAAACCAGCTCTAAAGTAAAAAATGAAGCATAGTATGTGTTTTCTGAAGCCAAAGAGGCATCCATGAAGGATGCCCAGCCTACTAGCATTTTCACCCTGACTTTGAAAGGCCAAATTTATAGTCAGAACTGTGAGAAAGAGACTGCTGTACCGTGAGGACAGTCACAGTGGAGGCTGTGCCATCTCCATCTGCAGAGGTTTTTCAAGATCTGGTTAACCAAAGCTCCTAGCAGCCTGGTCTGAGCTCATAGCTGACCCTGTTTTGAATAGGAAATTGGACTAGGGACCTCCTGAGTTCCCYTCCAGCCTGAATTATCCCATGATTCTRTGAAAGATTAAGAAGGAGGTAGATCCTCATCCAACCTCAGGATGTAATAAATGCTCTYGTCATTTATCGATAGTGTGTTTATGTTCTGAATCATGGAGAGGACACACTTKCACCAAGACATTCTTAGCACTAAGCTACACTCCAATACTCAGCCATCCTTTGACCCACTTGTRTCTGTTGTTCTGGTTGTCCACTTTCCACAGGTGTCAACAGCTGAATGCAGGAGCACGAGTGAGCATGTAGTGCGAGCACAAGACGGAGAGGATGCTTTGCTCAGGCCACCGGACTGGCTACAGAGTGGTAAGTGAGAGATGGCTTGTTTGGTTAATARTGCATAAGGCAGGCATTGCATGGATGGACATTCACCTGCTGAGCCTGTAGAACGCTTTCCCCACACTTAGCCACTTCTCAGGTATCAGGGAGTGAGTTATCTCTGGTCAAATTTCTGTAATCAGTCCCTGTCAAATACAATGAGCAGTTAATCATTTGTGTCSTGGGCTCAGCCGTTCGGCCAGCCCGCCCTGACAGTGCCCTGTGAGTGAAGYTTCCTTGCTGCCAAGCTGGCTCGCAGTCTGACAGGCAACATATTCACGTCCAGCCCATGAATTCCCCCATCAGAGAAGCAAACCCACCACATGCTGACAGCAGTCTGGGTTGAGACTGGTCTTCGCCATCTCCTTATTGTCCGCCTGCCTTCTTTCCACTGGAAATGGAAGTTGCAGCATGYTCCACGGCAGCCCTGCGCCGCATGCTTGGTAACAAGATACACTTCAGGCTGCTTATGTATTCGTGTTTCTTCAGGGCTCAGACAGGAGAAAAAGATAATCCTACCCATTTCTTTGTATGACCACACCAGACAGGCTACACTTTTTTTCCCTCATAAAAAGCTTAGTATTCTGTGTTTTAATTTCCAAGAGACCTCTAAATGCAACATTTCCCATGTAAACAAGGGCCAAGTAATTATATCAAGGCCTGCATTAATAAATAAATAAATAAATAATCCACACAAATATAGATGTAGAAAATTTCACCTAGTGGTGTAGGCACTGAGCAATATTCAATTTATTAACCTGTTTTGTAAGGAGAGGAGACAACCTGCCTGCACCAGGTTCTAGTATGATGCCATCAATGTGACACCATCAGTGTGAGTGATGCTTAGCACCACTTGAGGACAYTTTCTGTTTGAGGCTGCTGGTTTCAGTTAGATAGAAACTTACAGTCACCAAGAGCTGCCTCATTTGCTATGGTTGGCTAGGCTTAGGGTCCTAACCTAGCCCTGCTGAAGCTGATGCTAATGAGACCAAGGTCGAACCACTGCAAGGTAGCTAGGTTTCAACAACACAATTGAAAAAAAATTGTTTGTTTTTAAAGCAGAAGGAAACAAGGTTGAGATAACTGCAGTTTTATGTGTTCAGGAATATACACTCCCCCTTTACTTGATTGCTCAGTCAAAAGTGATTAACTTCAATGTTTATTTTGCATAATCTCACCAACTTTAATGAGCTGATTTGGCATTAATACAGGTGCTAAAAGGTCTATCAATTCTAATTGCCCCTGCATGGTGGACTCCACATGACTTTTACCAGCATCAAATCAGATTTGGCAGCTCCAACATGTGCACCAGATTCCTGTCTGTTCTAGGGGGTGAAGGGACCTCTGAGCAACTAATCACCACCCTGAGAGATATCCCAGCCCCGCCAGCAGAGAAAGCCAAAAGCTTCTCCAGCTGAATCCTTGTCATTGCCAGCTAGCTGCCTTCACACAGCTTATCTTATATATCGTTGTGTCACTCAAGCAAAGTAACAGTAAGTTGCATAAGCTTTCCTTAAGYTGTGAAACCTAGAGAAAAAAGGGATTTGGTCATCCTTTTGCAAAAGCCCTGTCTAGAAGGCAGGTTATAAATAGGATGCCTGTCATTCCCCTTGTTTCCAAAACAGGCTGCCCCAAAATGTCWGATGAACCCAGTGAACCCTGAGCAGAACTGGAGAGTGTTAGTCCAAGCTGAGGAACGTGCTGGCTTGACTGTCTGCACTACCCTGCACTGCCCCATTTTGTACTTCCCGCTACTTCCCGGAGAAGGAAATAAATCAGAGGGGGGAATGTCAAGAAAACTATCACATGTAAAAGTATCACATTTAAAATCCCAGTGTCACAGGTGCTATATTCTCCTTCCCTTTTGAGCATTTGGAAAGTATTAAATAGCAAACATTTATAAAAGATAGCTCACATTACTAAGGGAGAGGGAAAAGAAGGACAAAAGATATTAGATACTGTATTAGTATCTATGTCTGTTAAGCCTCCTGTAAAGCTTCAGGGATTGGAACTAAAAAAGGAGGCCTTTTATTTCCTTCTTTTGGAACAATGGAAACATCTTTTGCCAATCTGGTAAAATAAAAAGAAATAATAAAATGAAAGCAGAAGATTAAGAAAAAAATACCACTTCCCTGACTATTGTGATCCATTTATGGTTATCCAATTTTTAGTATAAAGGAGAGGAATAGTAGAGATGTATTATGTAATAGAATTATTCTGGCTCTACATTGTTTCTTTTTTTCTGCAATGAGTAACATACATGTTGCTAGGAAAAAAGACGGAGACAGTAGTTCAGATTGTCTTATGTGTGCCAGTGGTACTGAAATAAACCTTACATTTTATTCTTCTTATATCCTCTTCAAACAAATCTTTATTAATCCTCTGTTTAAAATARAACACATTGTGTGTCCTCATAATGGGCCATATCCTGCTATCAATATTTTAACAGATCCTCCATGGACTGTAATGTGGAGTCTGCTAAAAAATTGATGGCACTATTTCGTTCAACTGCAAGTATAGTTATAATTAAATTATTTTTGTTAGTATTCATTCAACTTTCTGTTCATGAGAAGCAAAAGTGCACACGTTTGATTAGTTGTGAACACATGTTTTGTTTATATTGGTGATGTTTGCTTTGGTTTGAAAACTGTTGTGCATGTTCATGCTCTCCTGTTATGGATTAACACACTGAAAATCAACAGCTTAGTAGAGATTTAGAAGATTGCAAAAGTCTTTTGCCATAATTTAGGAAGTGATTATTGTAATGAAGTGTATTATATGTACCAGTAGACCCTTGTTGAATAAAGCTGCATATTAGGAAGAAAGGAAGAACAGAAACTGCAAGACAGTAAGTCTATAGTAAAAACCAAAATACAGGATTATTCTAAAGAAACCTATCATTTATCTTTGGCCTGCAGGCTTTTATCTGTGTTTGCTTAGGGAAAATTGTTTCTGAAATTTTGGCAAATTGCTATGAAATCTCCACTCAAGKGCTGTCTGCTCTGGAAAAAAAATAATCCCCATGCCATTTAAATTTAAGCATATAGATGAACTGTGAAAATATATGGAACATTTATATTTTTTTAAAAAACAGGAGTATCTTTCTGGTATAGGAGAAAGAGCAGGGTTTATTTCTGGGTTTTACTACATTGGAGGAAACCCTTTAGCTATTTAGCTGTTTAGCTTTTTTGACTAGCTGAGGTAAATTTTTATCATTAATTATTTGCTACCAGGGAGTGCTGGAAATAATTTCTTGCTAGCTCTATTCAGTGTTTTCCTTTTTTTCTCTCTGTTGTTCTCTCTGTTTCTCTTGGTTTGTTTTTGTCTCTTTCTTTCCTTCTCTTTGGTGCTCTATATTATGTTTGAACACAGTATTTGAACATTTCAAACTCATTTAATACACTCACTTTGAGAAAATGTCTGAAAGAAAAGGAGCAACTGGGTTATTATACATGCATATTAATACACAGATGATCAAAACCCCTGTGAACATATTCTTTGATTTTTTACATGATTTCTGCTAAATATAATAAAGATTTCTAGCCCTTCACATTTCAGAAATACGTATATATAGCTGTTTCTAAAAGGAAGTTTTCACGTGTCTAAAACAGTGTTTCGTTTTACTCGGCATGTATACCCAGATACCCAGGTTTTATGTGTGTATGTATGCGTGTATGTATAAAGCAGCTAATYTGAATGACTGTAGTATTCTGTATCTCTGCTTGTTCAGCCCATAGCAGAAGGCAGGATAAAACAACCACGGAAAGTGGAGGAGAAGAGAGAGAACGTGCTGCTTTGCCCTCCTGCMGCCTTTTAGAGAAGGCAGGAAGGATTAGGCCTGGCTCTCCGCGTGCCGAGTCCCTCKCACACAGATGCCACAGGGAGCAAGAGGCTCTGGGCATCCAGATTCTAAACAGAAAATCTCATCTTTCTGKCAGAGATTCTAACACGAATGGAAAATGGCAGGTTATGAATGCCAGTTTTTATTATATGAGTGGAAACTGGTATGGTCCAAGCTTAGTCTCCTCACCATATTAAAGCCAGGCTTTCGTGTCTGTTCTTGGGTGCAGCAGGAAGCGCCCTGTTTTCTTCATGCTGCACTGCCTGCCAGCGCTAGCTGAGCCGCTGTCACCTGCAGGAGCTGCTCCAGTGCTGGCACGAGCTTTCAGCAGGGATCATCCGTACTGCGACGCGCTGTGCATACAGGGATCAGGCTGGCAAGTGGTTTGCAGAGCTGTTTGCTCCCCAGACCAGATCCTACCTCTGTATGGCAACCAGCTTATTAATTCACAAGATAACCGAAGCAAAGCAAAATTTTCGTATCATCAGTAAATCAAAATAAGCATGCAAGTCTGGGGACTGTTTTCCTGGCTTCGTACAATGCTAGAGGATCAGAGCAGTGAAAGCCATGTTGAACTGTTCAGTGTATCTAACCAAGGAAGAAACACAGAAATTTAAAAACAGCTTTCTTAATTATTGATTGATTGATTGATATAATGAGTAAATATACATATGTGTGTGTGTATGCAAATTATTTATAAATAGAAAATCATCTAATTGGTTTATCCCAAGTCAGAAATTAAATTTCTGCCAAATTAAAGAATTGAAAATGCCTTTTTAAGGAAGCCATAAGGAAAGCTGCTGCTCTTTACAGTTACACTAGCAAGGGCATCAGTTGCTGGAAATAGGCAGGAAGAASATGAAATAATCTTTCTCTGTTGCTCGCGTGGATGCTGCATGTGGAGTACTGCAGTGTGGGTGTGCACTCTTGCCATGTATTTTTGGACCACCAGGATGACACATGCATCTCAGTTACAAAAATATTTGCAGCCAGGTCTTTTTTTCTGGAATTTCTATCTTTACATTCCTCTTCCAGTCTGTTAGTTGGTAAAAAAGCTACAATATGAGAAAATCTTTTGGAAAAATAGCTACATACCATTTCAAGTAATGTGTTATACACGTAGACCTGAATTTACACAACACGATGCATGTGAACATGCCCAGTCTGGTTTGCTTTTAGTTATTTTCAACAGATCTGCTTTCAGCTGCCCTATGCTGGTATGTCTTACCAGTAAGAAGTGGTACAATAATAATCAGAGTATGCAGAATTATTTGTGGTTATTACAGACTTGAGCTTAACATTGTCCCCTTTTGTAATTACAGCTTAAAGATGATCCTCCCTGATATTTATGCTTCAACATAAATAAATAAACATTAAGTAGATCGTCAAGCCTAATTACAACTTTCAAAGTCCAGTCCTTATGCTGTTGAGATGCAGGCTTTGCACACATGTCAATTTTGTACTAAAATGCTAAAATACATGGAGCAAAGTCTTTAATATTATTTAAGGACCTTATGCATTTTACATTACATGCCTTACTTTAACAAAAGTACTAAGTTTCTTCATCCTTTTGGCTATGCTATAAGCTTATTTTGGTATCATGTTAATGAACATAAATGATAATTAAAAATTGACGTCCAAACACCTGTCCTAGATGACTACAGTGTGAAGGCAACAAATAAACATACCTTYTGTGGAATAAAATTAAAACCACTATAATCTATCCAAACCCTATGACTGTACCAGCAAAACTGTGGAAAAAGGATTATCAGATAATTTTGTGAGCTTTGCTGTGGTGCACACAGCATGACATCCACAGCTCATGGTTCAGATTTACCCTTGGAGTAAAGTCAAAGGAACTGGTTCTGCTTCTTACCTGGCCCTCTATCCCAAACAAGTCCAGGTAGACATATCTTGCACTCTTCTGATGYCTTATGCTGAGGAAGCGTGCAGAGGAGGACACAAATAAAGCCCTCCATGTTTCTGGCATTTGCAGCCCCACCTATGGTAAAGGTCCTGAGATGAATTTTTGTCATTTTGAAATAAAAGTTCATGTTCCAGATGTGGGTAAAGTAGAAAATTTTCTAACTGCCTTGATTGGTTATAGGAAAGCTAAGACCAATCACATAGCATTAACTTACCACTAGCAGCATGCACTTACCCTTTTACTGCACCTTGGCAGGAAATATTGGAAATTTCAGTGGGAAAAAAGTCTTTGTAAGAATCTGACACAGATTTTATCCATCAGTCATGTCTTAAAAAATGAATCCATCTAATCAAAGGCTTGCATTCCCTTTGTCATCTGTTACTCAAATCTTAGCTTTAAAGCAACGCGGCAGAACCACCTTTGTTCTGAACTCAGTGGGATGTGAAATGACAGTATAGCAAGAGAAAAGCATTTCTCCACGTAGAGGCAGACTATCAAAGATGTCAAGATTAATTAGAAAATGGGCTATTACAGGAACTGTCTGCACTGGGGAAACAGATAGCAGACAGGCTTGAAAACGTAAGTAACATGCATTTTTTTTGAGCACTAAGCATAAGCTATAAGTTCAWTTCTGTGCCATGAGCCAGAAGCTATGCCATCTGAAAGGGAAAGGAGGCCCTACACTTTCTACTTACAGTGAGTAGAGTGGGCTCTGCCAAGAGGATGTCTATACAGCACCTTGCAGCACAATGCAGAGTTGCCTGAGTTATTTATGAAAGTAGAAGCTTGAATACTGGAAGTAGTAAAACCACAATAGCACGGAAGTCTGCTTAGATTAGAATATCCTGCTTTATTTATGCATTAAAAGTGCCGATCGGATTAGCTTCAGTAGAAATGTTGATATATTGCTTCTGATATCCAGTCTAGTGCCAGTGTGATGCTCGTAAAACAGCTGGGATATCCAAAGCCAGATTGTGTAGACACAGTTAATACACATCATTACCTTGAAAACACACTACTCCCATTAGTCATGAGTCAAGTTATTCCTGTGCTAGTAATCTCAAGAAKCTATGGCTTGCCAAAAGCCCAGGTTAGGAATGTTAAAAAGAGATTACCAAGACAGTTTCTCACTGCTGCCCTTGGATTCTTACCCTTGTGGGCGCCGATGATTTTGCCAAGAAAGATGCTGAGCATATCCAGAGTGCCTGAAGGGCCTTGGATGCCCAGTGCTGTTCTCTATCCAATCAACAAAGGCCTGAGGTTTGAGTAGGAGGAGACATGTCTTGTGGGTCATCATTTACCTGTCTGTAGCTGTCTGGCAGGTGTCAAAAGCAGGATTTGGCTTTTGTAYTGATGGCCCATCTCAATTGCTTGTATGTAGACCCATGCTGCATGGGAAGCAACAGGAGGAATTAGAAGTTCATGCACGTTTGCAGAGCTGTGTCACTGGGAYGACAAGCTCACATGCCTGGAGTGCTGAAATGGAGGGATACAGGGTCCTTAGGAAGCCCAGTCGGGGGACAAGGAAAGGGAGTTATTCTGTGCACGGAAAAGCAGCTCCTATGCACAGAGCTCTACAATGGGAAATGCAAAGGGAGAGATGACAGAGATGAGCATTTATGGGTCAGGATGAGAGAGCATGCCAAGGTGTGTGTCTTGCGGTGGGCATCAGCTATGAACTGTCCCAATGGCAAAGGCCTTCAAGCAACTGGTGGATGCCTAATGGCTGCTGGTTCTCAGGGAGAACATCAACCACTTCACCTGCTGCAAGGGCATATCGTAAGGTGCAAGCTGTCTAGATTTAAGGTGTATGATTGATGTGCAACTGGTACATGCAATGACTAGGGGAGGTTTAAATTCTTCATTAAAGATCTGAGCGGTGGAATGGAAAGCACCTGAGAAGTTAACAGCACTAASCTGGGGGAAACAGTTGAGATACTGCCCACTTTTGATCAGCCATTGCTCAAATGACAGCCTTACCTTCTCTTTAGTCATTATTTTTGATATGATCACACCAATGAAGCTAAATTATGGAGTTAATAAGATGTGATCTTCTATGTGAATTTATGCTATCTGTCTGATGTACAAAACATCTGAATGCTTGCTATAATGTTTCAACTCCATAGACTGACTTTCTGTTATCAGAATATAAAAATGAATTGGCTAAGTGCCCTAGGAATATAATTAATTTCTACCTAGCTGGAAATAGCTGTTCAGGTCAGGAATGTTTAGAATTTGTCTCAATTGGAAAAAAAGAATGTGAGGTTTAATGTAATTATATGATTTTGTGGTCTTTCTAAGGCTGACTGGATTTGAACAAGTATTGTCTAAACAGAAAGAGCGGTGATTCATTTTGTTTGCAATACAAAGGCCTTTGGTACAAAATATTTATCCACCAACTGGTTTGAAAGGCTCCTTTCTGTTTTTTAGTTGTCATGGAGCCAAATTCTGCTTTCAGATCGAAGCATGTGGTTACTCTGCAGTCAGCAGATATGAAGTCATTGGAACCTGTATGTAAATGTGTAATGGTACAATTTGACCTGAACTTCGTGCTGCTGCCCAATGTGCTTCAGCAAGTTATTAAGTAATATAAATGTGGTGATTTATTCTATAGGCTGTTTGATACATTCCGTGCAGCTGACTGGTGCTGAACATGAAACAGTAATGACTGGCTGACCTCGCAGCGTGATCAGTAATCAATTTCTCTGAGTCGAAAAGCTCTTGGGGCCAAGTCTTCCAAAATGCCTAGCATTATGATTTCAGTTCTACAAAGTGGTTTGACATGTACTTGATCTTAAGTGTCTGAATCCGCTCCTAGGAGTACTGATGCTTCTATTCAGAGAGGAGCACATGCTTCTCAGGGTACAGCACATCTCTCCCCCCAGGAATGCCTCCTGTTCTAGGTGCTCATGAATAAGCATCCAGTTGGCTGCCACTCTAGTAGACTATGATATTACTCTTACCAGAAGGGTTGGCAGTAATTTGGAAAATACGGATTGCAATACTTGTCGGGATTTTATATTACTATTTGCTGAGTAAATTAAAGAGGTCATAAGCACAATTGGTATTCATGTACATGCAAAATAAATTGTCTACATTGTAGTTTCATGCAGCAGCAATCAAGTCAGAGTGCATTTCCTGTGGGCTCATAACTAGCTGAGAGTCTAAGCCCATTAACAGTTATAATGAGAAAGATAAAKTGTGATTTTAATAGTGTGACAGCTACTGTGCTATTAGCTTGCAATATCCAGAGCAATGCTACAAAATAGAAGCTGGGTGGAAGTAGCATTCGCTCTCAAAGCTGAACAKCGAGAGCTGCTTCTCAGGTCCAGCTCAAGGCAAAGGGGAGCTTCTATTCTGGAATGCACTGAAGCACTTGCCATATTTTGGAGTTTGCCTGGAGCCAAGTTGTCCTTCTCCTGTTTTTCTCAGGAGATGCACAGCATCACATTCAGGCAAACCGCTTCTTAGACTAAAGTAACAGCAGACCTTACACTGTGTTGTATTATTTGCTTCTTTTATTGCAGACTTTAAATGTAAACCACATAATCACTTTCCATCAGAGCAGTTTATTTTATAAACCCACCCTGGCTTTGCATACGATGACCTTCAAGTAACTACGCAAAGGCTGCTTTTTTCCTTACATATTTCCAACCAACAGTGATTTAGAACCTATTGCTGGTTTATTCTGCAATCTCTTCCATGGAGCTAAAGACAAATGCATGTTTTCAGCTGCTGTTGTTCAGGGTGCTTCTGTGCCCTCTTTCGTCAGGGCTGGTTGGATGTCCAGCATTGCCAGCTAGGTTACTGCCCTCACTCCTCCTTCATGGCATGACTAGCAGATAGGCCATGCAGACTTGCTGAGGATGCTACATAATGATGCATTTTCAAATTTGAGATTTGAAGAACATAGTAATGAATTAGTGTATTAACTATTGAAAAGATTACCAAATGATATCTGGCAAATCCCAGATCTTTACTGCTGATTCCAGCATTAAGGAAATGCTTGATCTCTCTCTGTCAATTCAAAGCACTCTGTRGGAAAGAGAAGTTCCAGTTGAAATTTAAACCAAGTAAAACAGACGGGAAAAATGTTACTTTCTGTGAACTGAAAAAGTGAGTTGAAAGATTGCATAGATAAAGGGGTCTCTGGTGGGTTAATCTTTTGAAATCCTTCTTACTGTTTGGCAAATGTCTAAAAATAGCAGTGAACTTAGGGCTTCAAATGATGGGGTTTGATAGATCTGTAGAGAAATTGCTAAAAATCTGCAACAGAAACAGTGCAGTACAGTAGTTATGATATGACATACTGAATGATCCACACTCAGAACRTTTTTGGCATGATCTACAGTTTTTAATTGCTTTGCCTAGTTTTATATCAGACTTCAGGGGTAGAAAAATGAAAAATAATTATAGTGCACAAATCATCTGATGATGTTGCTTATGGACACATTGCATTGCTCTGTGTATATAGTATAAAGTAACCTAAAGGCAAGTCTATGATTTAGATCTGTGATTTCTTTTTATAGTAAATGTAAACAAGCAAATATAGGTGGGCAAGGAATTCAGACTTTGTTGCTATGCATATAGGGTCGTAAGGGCAAGGTCAGCAGTGGGGGCTTCTTAAGAGGACCCAGAGAGCACAACAWGGAAATCATACACAGAAAGACTGCCTTTTATGGCTGTTTTTAGTTTTCATCAAATTTATGTCTTGGGGGGCAATGTCTTTCTGTTGTTCTCTAGGCTGAACTATGTCTCTCCTCAGTAAGCTACGTGCAGTTTACTTTTGGTCTGAACATGCAAGYGCAGGGGAGAGTCAACACGGCTGCCTCTGGACCACGCGAGTTGATGAGGTTTTAACTTGCATACCCCTTGACTGCTCAAGGGGCCGTGACTGGGTGGATGTTAACATACCAACTTCAGTACTGATAAAATGTGGCCTTGGCAGCAAGTAACTCAGTACAGGTTGACAAACGGAGTAAATACCTGGGAGCCAGTATAAGCACAGTTTGTGTTGCCATGACTGTGTGCGCTGCCATTTGCTAAAGCTGCTGCCATTATTTTAGTCCTTTGTTACTGTCTGCAATGGAATGAACTGCAAATAATAACAAAAAGTAAATTTTGTTCCACATGCTGCTTATACTCTGATTCATAAGAAGTTAGGGAAGTATAAATTATCTAAAAAAATCAGCACACAAGGAACAAAAATGCCAGAGGCAATTTCCACTCTTGCTTGAATTGTATCATTGATTTATTTTAGATTCTCATACAGTCTGTCTTGGGTAAAACTGACTTTTTCACTTGCAGCTATTCAAACATGGCAAGATTATATATAATAGGAGTAAAATTTAACCCACATAAAAATAGACATAATTTGACAAGATGCTAGCTAAACCTTATTAGTCCTTTTGACAGACCAAGCAAGACTCTCCAGAAGATTTCTTAAGACATTGTTTAATATTTTTTAAAAAAACTATTAAAAAAAAAAAAAAAGAGAATTTACACTACCTGATGGAGTAATTGCAGAATAACATAAAGGTTTGCTGGCAAGGTGGGAAAATATAAAAATGTACAATTGATGATAAAAATGTGGAAGAGAATGGGCTTTTAGGCTGCTTCTAAAGTGTCAGGTTTAAACCATTGATGCAGAGATCTGGAAAGAAACTACGAAAGGAAATAAAAAAATTTATTGTTTCTATGGGACAGCTGYCATCATTTGCCTGCGTAGATTGAACTGTATTGGTTAATCTATCCCAAAAGCATGAGGTCTGGCTAGGAAAGCAACAACCTATTACTASAGCACAAAAATGAGGGACATATGGTAAGCATTTTGCCTTTCTGCAAGCACTGAAAATGGGGCATTCCTCCTACAGCAGCAGTGCTCTGCAACAAAAGAATAGATTATTACCTGAATAATCCAGAATTAGAAGCATAGATTTTATCTCGTTTATTAATAGTGTTTTTCTAACAATTCAATTATAATTATAATTATAAAGGAAAAATGATATGAACTTCTCAAGGGAAAAAAAGTCAAAGTTCCTTCTGGAGCTCTAGAATGTGTCTGATTTGCTATTTTGGTGTCTGTCCATCTCTTAATTAGTGTATCAAGCCTCAATAATAAGGATTATTTCATTCCATAAATTCCAGGGCTGAGGACCATGATTTGTGGAGAGAATACCAATCAGGATACATTTAAGAGCTGAGAATAAAACAAAGAAACAACCATGAAATCAAATCTACTGAGCTATTTAGATACAACCAAAGATACCATGTCACCAGAGATGCCAGTATCTCATYCAAGCACAAGCCTTGTGGTGACACTGGAAGGAATCACATATTTATGTAACTCTTTTCAAACTTTATGGAAAATCCAGTGAAGTTTTCTGAAATTTTGCTGTGATTCATGCTGGGGTTTGGATCTTCAAACCATGCTCCTATTTCCTAGGCTACTGTCTTCTTGTAGAAAACAACTCAGATGAACCAAAACTAAAATCCAGCCAATGTTTCCACAAGCCTGCTGGCCTATGAAGTATGCAATGCAATGTTGCTTTTTTTTTTTTTTTATCAAAATAAGAAAAGGTGAATGATATTGTTAATACAAAACAGACTTTTCTTTTATCAAAATTTGGCTCAGAAATGCAACTCAGTTAATTTATTTGGCTCATGAACTCTTTAAGACCTTTATGTGACACCTACTTAGCTTCAACCAAGGTTTACCATAGTAGCTGTGCTGTTGGCCTGCCACAAGCATTTCCTATCCTAGCGACTATGTCTAAAGACTCTGTATTACATTAAAAAT
Organism: Eudromia elegans; assembly: GCA_003342815.1. Classification (NCBI taxonomy): domain Eukaryota; kingdom Metazoa; phylum Chordata; class Aves; order Tinamiformes; family Tinamidae; genus Eudromia; species Eudromia elegans. The sequence continues at coordinate 2,580,306 of PTEX01000062.1, read as the reverse complement.
TATGTAAATGAAACAGCTTAACAAGACTCAGAATTAGCTAACTAATTTCCGTGCAAAACTCTTTGTCTAATATTGTCTAAATGGTGATATATATATAATATATATATATGTAAATTAACCTAGCTTTATATTAGGAGGTGAATGTACCAAGTTAATTGTTCATAGATCAGAAATGTTTTGCATGGAGTAAATTTCATTCTCTACATAAAAAGTTTAATCCTGTGATTCATAGCAGCATAAAGGAAAATATTTATAATCTATTTGAATGGTACTGCATCATTGACAAGACCCCGTAGGTAAAAGAAAAGATTCTTGTTTTTAAATAGCACAGAGAATCTCTAATTTATAGCTCCATTTTCTGGTACAATTGCCCAGTATTTTGTAATACTTGCTTTACCATAAAAGGAACTTGAAATGCCATGACAATATATAACGTAGAATATACTTTAATAGCAACTATATAATTATGTGTTATGACAAATACATTTCTTCTGCTGATTTCATCTCTAAATCTGGTGTTAAATTGTGAATTTCCTAGCCTAGCAATAACTTAAAGCATTTCAAGACAATCAGCATCAGCAAAAAATTGAACTCAGGGAGGCAGTTTTTGTTCTGACTTTGACAGGGTTGTACAGACTATATGTCAGTTTAAAACTTGTCTTAAGAAAGTTCCAAATGTCATCTGGGGAATTTAAAATAACTGTAGTTGAACCAGAGAAGTGCTTTGATGGCAGCTATTATGACAAGTTATTTAAGTGAAAAAGTTACTGGTGAGAACTGAGGAAAGGTTCTCACGATAATTAGATATAATAATAGAAGTAGTTGGCAGAGCAACATAGCTGTTTAATTTCTCTGCGGTTATTTTTGAATGTAACCACCTCCCCCAAACAGATAATAGACAAATCTGATAAGCAGCCAGTGTTTCTCTTCAGAGACAAAGATGTGAAAATGGTCACTGTGTGTGTCTGCGGCTTGGGAGATTGCCCCCTTCTAGAGCAAGGAGTTTAAACCACAGTGCAAGGCACTGGGGCGGTGGTAGTTAAGACTAAATCCAGCCTCCTCCCTGTAATGACTCCCAACTGTTTCATGTAAGACTGACACTGTCTGCTCCTATGTAAATAAGCTTCCTGCGAACGGGGATTAAGTATCAGACTTAGTGTGGGTTTCCAGTTATTAATCAAATATATTTGAAAATATGAATCCCAGGAGTATTTGGTAGTTAAAATGTAATGTTTTCAGTCAATCAAAACCGTTAGTCAGAGAGAGCAGATTGGCTTTTAATGTATAAATTAATCAGCTGCAGCTCCATTCAAAAAGCAAAACAAAAAAAAAAAAAAAAAAAAAAGAAAAAAGAAAACCCCCAAAATCACAAAAAACAGTCCTGGAGGACTCCGGTAGTTGGCAAAGGGTGCATATACTCACATGGGCACCAAGTAACAGCTCCCTGGGAGAAAGGAGAGGCAGGCAGGAAGTTAGAACAGCCAAGAACATTCCATATTACCAGTCTGTGGGGAAGCAAACAGTGCTAACCCCTATTAACATCTTTTTTTTTCTTTTGGTTTACGCAAGATATAAGATTTTTATTTCCAGAGAATGAAGTTGAGGTTAACTGCAAAGAAACTTAGTGCAATAGACTTGGGAGCTCGGGGGAGCTGGAGCTGACTCCGCTCGCTGTGGGGTGCAACAGTCTGTCCCTCTTCCACTGGCCATTGCTGGGCATGACCAGAGTGCAGGGATAATGTTTCCAAATGTCAAGCCTTGAAAGAGCAGCAGTGAGACGACTCCTAGATCTGCTTCCATTGCCAGTGTAAATATTCTTCCTGAAGCTCACAGGACAAGGCACACATGGTAATATCAATGATCATGCTATTTGTCTATCAGTGACATTCCTCTGTCAGAAAACTAGAGGGTTACATTGGGTAGCAAGATGTGAAGGGTATATACTGTCATGTCTATATTTAAGAATATGCGACAGGGCATGCCAAAATTTCTCAGTTTTCATGTATTGTTTTGACATCACTAACAAGAAGTGGGTGTCTTACACAATTGCATGACAAACAACAGATGATGTTGCGTGGTCACTGTGGAAACTGTGCGTTGTAGAAAAAGAGGGATATATTTGCCCTTTCGCAAGGAAGAAAAAACAGTGACTTTTCAAAGTATCACCATTGCTATTTTGATGCTAGGTTGCCAGAGTTACAAGTGCAAGAAATAGGTGGGACGCCCAAAAGAAAGGCAGGGCTGCCAAGGGCTTGTGCTGTGGAGGCTGCGCAGCGTCCCACTGAGCGGCAGGGCTCACCAGCACCTTGCAGGGACGTGGGCTCACTTAGAGAGGCACTGAAGGACATAAGTGTCAAAGCATGGACCTCTGCAGTTCTGTTGGTGCTTGTGCACTGCGGGAGGAAAAGCACGCTTACGTAAGTGCTGCGGCTTCCCTCATGGTGCGCAGGAATCACKGGGTGGTCTTCAAAAGTGAAAGCTGAGAGCCTTAACCTGACTAGCTGGGTATTCGCTGACATAAATGGCCTATATTTCTAAAATTGTGTCTTTTTTCATGTTACTTGCTATTAGAGTTGCTCTAATCAGATGTMGTGACTCTGATCTTCCGCAGCATCCTCAGAAACTCATTCAGTTTGACAGAGGGTACAACAAGATCTCAGGCAAATAATAGCAAGATAGAAGAGGACTTTTATAGTTTTTGATTCTCTACAAACATCTGTCATTCGAAAAAAAGCCTATGGTGTAATAGATTTTTTTTCATATTGGTGGTGATTATTTGACACCTGCACCACGACCATTGATTAAACATTTTATTGGGTGTGAATTTGTCTRTTTGCAAGAAATCAGCATTTAAGAATCTGTATGGGAAAGGCTGAAAAGAGATATCCATTTTAATTAATGGTGTGGAGAGCTAGAGGAAATAAAGATACTTAGAGGACTTTAACCTAACAAATTATGCTCCTGCTGCTACACTGGATCTTAAGTGTAGTTCTGAAAATGACCTTCCATTAAAATTTTGTATTCTACTCAGTAAATATTCTATGTGTGTCATTGTACAGGGAGCATAAATTTCCCTGTATACTTCTCTTCCCATGGCCTGTGAGACTGAATAATCCTAGCATTAGTAATCATTTTAAACATATCTCCACTACCTCATTCTTGCTTAAGATTCATCTTGCCAAAGGCGGGGTCAGGGGGGAAGTGCGTTGGAATATATCAGCTAACAAAGATCTGAAGTAAGTCCAGCGCCGACCAGGCACTGTGTATTTTTAGTAAGCACCGCATGACACCTAGGAGTTGGATAATAAAACCCAGGGATGGGGGAGTAAATCTGAAGTGGAACATAGGCACATAAATTCTATTTAAATCCTAAAGCAGTATTTTCAGACAACTTGCTCAGTGCCTCAAATCCAATTGCATGTTGCTTTTGACGCTAAAATCCTTGCAGACAAAGCCATGTGCCTAGAAATAGAACAGATCCATCCTAGTTTTCAGCTCGGTCCCCAGTCACTACTTTCATGTAATGTGTGGCAAACAAAACATCTCCCTTTTAGAGCCAAACAGATAGCCCAGAAACTAGGCGCGCTGGTGTCAGACCTTCCTGACCAGGGGGACATCAAACTCAAACGCTGGGTCCTGCTGGGTCAGAAACGCYGGTGCAGCAGAGAGCCCCAGGGCGAGCACTGCTCTGTGTTAGGTGGACAGCAAGCTGCTCCGAGAGCAGGAGCCCGTAACCTAGATTAGGCCTGACACTAGTCATGCTTACAGGTATGTGAGCTTCTTGTTCCTGAACCTTGAGCTCAGATCCTGMTAAGCTTGAGCTTTTTTTAAAAAAGGAAAATCTTGAAATATACCAAGCCTGAATGGTCTCATTTTGCATTCAAAATTAGTGTTAACCTCTCGCAGTAAGTATCTGCTGAAAACAAAGTACTGGATGATTATATACTAAAGATTTTAGCAAAATGCCATTTCAGGTTTGSTAAGCACTGTGCACAGAAATTGCAGGCAGATTCCATCCTCCTGAAAGGATTTCAAAAATTGCTTTTTCCCCACACTGGAATGGGAGGTTGCCAGTTTTTTCATAGAACACCACCAACAACAAAAGATGTGTTATAACCGTTACTTCCTTACAGAGAATCACTGTCTTGTAAGACTCATTTGGACAATCCTGGATCTCAGATTTACTGATACTATTTGAAAGCATCTTTGAAACCTGAAATTTTAGGTGAGGTTGCAACTTTTGAAAGACCACAAAATGACATTTTCCAAACAACTCTGTCATTAGCAATAATTCGGATGTAATTCCTCATTTTAAAATTACCAGTAGATGATATGGTGGTGGGAGACAAAGAAATAATTTGGTGTATATTCATGCTTCTCTATTATGACTGTAGAATAGAGAGGATTAATCAACTGTAGCTGTGTCATGTTCTATCTGTAAACTCTGCCGTTGCTTGTGGACATATTGATTCACCCTGAGTCATTCCTTCTCCTTCTCCTTGCCAACAGCGATAATTACCCTGAAAACAAACAGAACTGTGATCAACTGTGATCAAACGTTTGCTTTATTCAGTGGTTTCTGAGAYGAGTGATCAGATGTTAGGAGATGTTCTAGGCCAGGATGTTTTGATTCTGATTTGTGGTGGGAGGACTAGAGATATGAGCATTTCTAACACATCTGATCCTTGCTGATACACTGCCAAAGAAGCCTAGAGTTGTAACAGAACCAAGGGACTGGAACTAAGGCTATTGTAAGCACATGGATTTATAATTCCTCTTATCTCAATCAATTTATGGGTCTTAAAACTAATTAAGAGTTTACTTTTTGCCTGGCACAGCTCTGACTGGAGAACTGCTCTTTGACTGTGCTACTCTAATGATTAGGAACCTTCTTCTGATTTCCATTCTGCAATAATTCAGAGCAAGTACTGGCTTTTTTAATATTCCCCTGCAGTTAACATCATTCTCAAATAACTTGAGTAGTTCTTTTTTTCCATGATATTAAGTAAAACACCTCAGGTGATATGTCTATAAACAGCAATTCAGCTTTTGTTTTGTGAAGTTGAAAGAAAAATTCTCTGCTTCTCTAGACAGTTTGGTGGGACGGGAWTGTGTCCTCCCAGTCCCTAATTGCATGCATGGTTCAATCAAAACTCATTCAGCCTCAAAATTACAGGACAGAACTGKACAACATTGACAGAAGTATAGATTCAGTAACAGCGAATTGCTTCCTTTTCCAATGATCTTTGTCTTAGTACTTTCAGAAGTTGGGTCACACCAGTGGTCAGTTTTCCCTGTAAGTATTTGCTGTTTCGTAAGCTTGCTCTCATATCCATCATATGCCAAACTCTCTGATTATCCAGCCACCCACAAATTGCTGTGCTCCGATTCATCAGGAAACTGAGGCACAAATGAAACATTATTCCAAGCTGCACCATGTGCTTAGGCACATTTCCCATCTGCTATCAAATAACATCAAGGACTCTTTTATTCCACTAAATGTAAAAAAGTTTTAGGTTTGCAGGAGAAATGTTCCTTTGGTTTAAACCATGGGACTCATTTTGCTGAATTTTTCTCTGAATCTGTTGATTYAGCCTGCAATCTGCTTGCATGAACTTTTGATATTCCTGTTGCTTGAAGAAAGACTTCAGACTTTGTCTAACTCCATTAATCTCTTTCTTTCATTACTTATAATCTTACCATTCAGTTTCAGAGGTTAGTTTTCTTTAAACAGAACCAATCTGGAAAGAAAGTACAAATATTAGAGAGTGTGGTTGACAAATGGGTTTCAGAACTGGCAACATTTTGCTGTCCTTGGGTGATGCATGTTCTAAAATGGTCATCARTGAGAAATTTGCACTTTATTATTGCAGTTCATGTAAGCTGTATATCTAGAAGAAGATAAAGCTGTGCTTTCTTTCTCTTCCATTTAAATAAAAACAGATATATATTATAGCTGTCAACAGAAAAAAGTATGACTGTGACATTAAGAGAGAACGTCATATCTGTAAGACATTCTCCTTATCAACAGTAGATCCACTTCATGGAAAAATCTTAAAGGATTTGAGATAGCAAAGCTAATACCTGTAATCAAATCTAAACATTCCCTTCAGATTTGCTCCATTTTTTCTTGAATTCTGTGCTCTCACTTTATAGATGCTATGCAGGCACGGCATGTAAGAATGTGCACATCTCTATAAATCTTTTTTTTTTTTTTTTTACTTAAATTGACTTCAGTCTCTACTTCTTGTACGAAAGTAATTACACTGTACTACCGCCAAACTTGCACAGAATATTGGCATTTTAACAAGTTAAATATTCATGATTAGGAAATTCAGTGAAGAATGCAAGCTGCTGTCTTTGACAGGATGGAATATATTCAAAGCCTGTCAAATGCAAAGCTAATGTAAAAGTCTTGATTCTTGAAAATACAGCAAGCTTGTAAATTTGGGTAGAGACATGTGAAAAGCTGCAATTACCTGAGTCTATTGCTAAGCATATAAATGCCTGTGGAGCTCTATGCCTGTGTTTCATGCACATTTTTCTTACAGTTCAGGTTAAATWCAGGAATGAAGAAGAAAGCTGTARAACACAGACTGATAGAGAAAATATTGGCTAGTGAAACCTGTGAAAAGGCTGAAACTTATCTGCTAAAGCATTAATTTTTCCACTTCTGTTTTCTTGTTGGAGAGTTGCAGACTTGGGCTGTGGAAAAAAAAGCTGAAAATGCTCTATAATAAATACCAGAACTTGGGAGTACATTGCCCAATAGGTTGTGGAGTTTCTGCCCTTGGATGTATACAAAACTCAGTGTGACAGCCTGTTCTAATTGACCCTGCTTGAGTGAAGCAGTTGGACTAGCTATGCTCCAGAGGTCCCTTCCAACCCCAGTTATTCTTCAGTTCTATGGAATGAACTAATATTCAGGAAGAGAACAAAATACAGAGGTGAATGGAGGTAATGTTGCTGATATAAAGTACTGATATAAAAATAATCCTACTAATTCTAACTGCAAAATAGAACAAAGCCTTTTTACGGAAACCTTGAGTCAGTGCAGGAAGTTCAGAGAGAAAAGGAAAGGGAATATGTGGAACACATGTGAAGGCTAATATTGCATGTGGTCATGGATTTCTCTGTTGCTCGAGAGGAGCCTGAGCTGTGGAGTTAYTACTGTGGTCATCAAGATAAAAACATGATTAAGAATCTATTGCTATGATAGTCAGAATCCAACGTATAACAGCTTAAGACATTAYTTGTAAAGTTACAATACCTTAGACCCAAGTCACTAAATCCGATTAGTAAAAGCTGATGAAAGTAAATTGATGAAAGTAATATGTTTGCACATGGAATAAATAGTATAGTATATAAAGTCTTAGTACGCATACTATAAACAAATATTTATTTTATCTATGCTAAATATGAAATAATATTTAATATTGCTTCTGGTTTTTGATTATGACGTGTAAGAGAGATTAGGGAGATTAGATAAATTTGGCACATGGGAGTTATACTTGTTCAGATCTCAAGATGTCCCACTCTGGACAACCAAATACCACTTGATGCTCTTTGCTATAGATTGCTATGAACAGCCCAATGCTTTGTGTGGCTGATGAATATTCTCARACCCGGGAAAAAAAGTGCCAGCATTTCTGATGTATAAAAGCGCACCTCTTTAATAAAAAGGCAAATAAACACAATCTCACACTTGAAACGCATGAAAGACAATGATACAAGATTAAAATAATCAAGTCTGGGGAAATTATTTTTTCCTAAGCATTACTGTCACACAAGGCACAGGCAGATCTTTGACTTCATGGAATAAACTTTGGATCAATGCCATTTATTAGTATTTTTGCTACATTGTTCACAGAGTGTCACTGTAAACAAAGTGGGATTCACTGCAGAGGGCATTTGAAATAGATTTTTTTCCAAAGAGAATGTGTTGCAGTTCTTTTTTTTTCTTCTTTTTTTTTGATATAAAGTATTTCTAGCACAACTGGTAAYGTATAGTTTCCAAGTGGGTATCTTTTAATTAGATAGCTCATTCTTTCTCCCATTATCTACTTACTTTGCCAGTGTCCAGCCAGGACACTTCATCCTCTAATACTGAAAATTGAAATACAKAAAGGTCATCTTCAGTGCTGTGCTCAAGACAAACCTTGATTTAAGTTGATTAGATTATTCACGGGTCAAATAATGCTGCTGTCTGATGCTCTACAAAATCACTTGTTTTCTGCTGTGCAGCTAGTTGCCCACAGTGGCAGGACTCGGGATGAACTCAAGAGCTTAAAAGTAAGTTTGTAGACACTGCTGGAGTTAGACCTTCCATAAGGAGAACTAGGACTTCTGAGTGCAATTTCAGTTAACGTTCATTTTTTTTTCCCAAGTCAAAGAAGGAACAAGACTTCCTTTCTTTTTCTAAGATAACAAGGTAAGACTGTGGACAGTCTTGCACATCTGGATGAAAGGTAAGGTCACAGAAGCTCTTTCTATGGCAGAAGGACCAGGAGGAGTTGGCACCCAGTTACTCGGTCCATTTTGTTTAGTGTTTTACAAATGGGTGGTATGTGGCCAGGACGCTGTTCTCAGCTGTCAGTGTGCTCTTTTCTGACAAAGGAGATCAGATGTTACTGGATTTTCTTTCTTTTTTTTCTTTTATAAATATCAGTAATATTTGCTGTATAAGGATGTGTTCCCCCTTTTGCCACGTCAGCACCACTCTTGTCACTGTCATTCAGGAAAGTCATCAGACTCTCACCTTAGGTTAAGCTTCTGTAAAATGCTGAGGTACTGAGGTGAAAACACTGTTGTATGTCTGACAGTAAAATTTTAAAAAGCAAATGCTGTAAAATTGCCAGTTGTGAAGTTATGTTGCATCGTAACAATTTATCTGCTTTCTGCCATGCAGACAAATAACCAGATGCAGAGATCATATGATTATATTAAGTAATTGAACATGTCTTGATGTCTCTTCAGCCAGCAAATGTTCTCAGCTTTCATAAGATACCTAAAACAATTCCCAGTGATTACGAGGCAGAGTCTATCTGTATGTGCATGTCATTCAGGATGGAAAGAAACACATTAATAGAAGTAAAAATAGCTGTAGGAAATCACAAAAATTACTGCAAAATTTTACTTTGATACACTATTTCCACAAGGAATTGGGAAAAGTAGTGGTATGYATTTAACATATAGGGAGCAAGACAACTTTTGTGACTGAAATCATTGCAGAGGGTAGCAAAGTATTACGGAAAGCAACTTTATGTGTAAATTGACAGATATTCTGTCAAAATATCATAAAATTGAACAAGTGTAAATAAAAAAAGAATAGAAGGGAGGCTACATCTTCATTTGAGTTATACAGCATTCAGTATGGATTAACAGTTTAATTGCCAGAGCATACATATTCACTCCTCAAAGTTTTCTACTTAAATGAAGGACAGTTTCAAATATTGAATAAGAAAGGAATATAGTTTTTAGAAAACTGGTCCTGTGTATATAATGTGAGCATATTTTAAAAGTTACATATRATGAATTAGTTAAACAGGTACCTAATTAAGCAATGAGCAACAATATGGCAAGTACAATTCCCAGGGAGAACACAGCAATGGAAACAGTATCATTTTRTAATTGGCTATTGGACAGACTGACTAATTTCTATCTGGTTTTCTTCTCACTTGAAAAAGTGTTAGGATTTTTCACCAGATTTTGGTATTGTAAGTGGATTCTTTTCCTTGAATATTAGTAYAGAATATTTTTAACAAAAGCAGATTGAAAAAAATGTACATTTTATAGTTGTTTTAGTTTAGGAGAAGATAATCTATAATGCTATCAAGTTAAAAAGGTGAACAGTTTTTGTCCTCTGGAAGTAATCTGTTTAAGAAAGTAATGAAGCTGTAGTAGTATAAAACTGCTATTATTAAACAATAGAATGAGGCCAGCTATGTACATCCTGAGACTTTAATATATATGTGGCGGTACATTAGCGTTTGATCTCTGAGATATACAGTCATTCCTCTTGAAAAAAATATGCGTGTATGTCTGGGTAAACCTCATCTGATCTGCTTAGTAAATGCTAATACCTTACTGAACACAACTGGCTTTGAAAGCAGAGGTAGAAATGGAGAAATATCTCTTGAATGTGTTTGCTACAACTCAAGCTTACTAAGATACTTTAGGAGGCACTTTCTGGAGAAAGGAACTAACAAGAAGTTTCATGTAGACATACAATAATTTATTAGCCTGACCGTGTCTTTCAGCACTAAGCRTGTTATTGTCTTGCAGTTGCTTGCATTTTAAGGTAGGACTGGGGCATGAATATTGTGACTGATTAGTTTAATATTCCCAATGAACCATAAATKAAATGCTTCCTTGGGTCAATGTCATTGTATGAGCATTAAAACTAAGAGGATATGAATCAAGATTTTTAAAATATTGAAGACTGATGCATTTAAAAAAGAATAAAAAGGCTAAAATAAGAAAGATCATTTTAATGTTCACTTACCATATGCCATGGGAAAAGTACACTATTTGTTTTTTAAGTAAAGACAAAGACAAGGAGGAGGATGTTACTCACAAACTAAATAAACTTTCTCTCTAGGAAACTGCTTCTAGCCAAAGTTGATATTGGGAACTTTGGTAAGATTCAGCACTAGACTGGGCACCAATCAGTGTAGCTCTTTGCAAACAGCAGTAGGATTTAAGAGAAAAACAGCTGTGCAAATCGCCATTTGTAGGCAGGCTTTTCTAMGGAATTGAAGGGTAACAATCATACTCTGCTAATCATACTCCCTAGTCACTTTGAACCCAGTAGCCTACAAAATTGTCAAAGCATAAAATATTCCTTTCCTCTAAAATATGGAAGCTTTTGTTCAGAGTAGAGGAGAAGCACAATGTCCTATCCAAAATAAAACAAAACAAAGCTCTTCTTAGATATTAGAGTCCAGCAGGAAGACAGATATTATGAATGCTGAAAGCATTGGAAAAGCTTTTATCCAAATGACAAGGCAGGCTGCAACTTGACTCCTAAGTCAATGGTTCTCTTAAATAGATTCTGTGATGCTTAACAGCATGTGTTTATACACAGCAGAATTCAATCAAAAAGTTAATGTACCACAATACAAAATTCCTCTAAAAATCAGTCATTGGTAGTTGGAGAAAGTTGAGAAAGTACTTTTTTTTTTTTTTTTTTTTCAGTACGTGATCTGATTAGGAATTTCATCTTTCATTTGGAAACATTTTGTTTAAATATGTGGGGGGAAAAGAAAAGCATAGACAAGAGAGAGTGTTGACCTGAACTTTTCTATCACAGACACATTTTGCCTGGAGCGCTTCTGGAACTGCTGTGATGCAGGCAAGCTGCTACATGTAGCAGAGCTCAAAGTGTTGGGTTTTTTTTCCACTTTTCTTCCAAAGAGCAGTGAMGAAACATTAAAGTAACAATTAGCTGGAAAAACAATTTTCTTGAATTCTGTTCCTTAAATCAGGGTGAAGATTTGGGCTGGTCTGCTGAAGGTAGGCTGCAGTTCTAAGGAGAGGCATAGGTCTCAGAGACTTACGCTGTTACACAGCGTAAGGATTTGATACCTTGAAGGTACCCTGAGGCCATGGGATGGTCCATGACGATGGAGTCACTGTGCCATGTGTCCCCTTCAATTTTTTGTGCCTGCAACCAGTGTCAAAACAACAAAATCACTTTGTTCCAGGTCTGCTTGTTTTGTGGGTGATTTGGGATGAAATCTCGACTTACTGCTTATGTACAGCACTAGAGTAGATCCAYGGTCTGCACAGACACAGACAATAGTGCAGATTGGAGTTTAGACAGCTTGTCCACCTTCAAAGAGCAACTAAGAAGACAGAACACGACTATTGATGCTCACCACCAAATTCAAGCCAACCATATGAATGTTACTTATCTGCAGGGTGGTTATTTTCATTTCTTCAGCATGATGTTCTATCCGATATCTGATATTGTATCATGGCTTGTTGTCTTTTTTTAGTTGGTTGGTTGGTTTTTACTGAAAATGAAATCATGAGGAGAGTCAAGGAAAGCGAAGGAGTACTAGCATAAAGCMAATCTCACTGAACCTACATCCCGTTCATCTCAGGGCCTGCATCTCAGCCCTGCAGCTTGTGCTTTGAAGAGGTCCCAGGTTAACATATAACTTGCAGGATCAGTGAAATTGCAGGRTATCTGTTTGCATGTTTAGGACCTTTTAAAATCTGTCAGAAAATRCATGCTTACAAAGAACACTTAGTTGGCCTGTATATCTTGACTTTTTCTGATAWATAGTGAGTCTTGAAGGGCTGTGAAAAAAGGAGGGGGGATCAGCCTTCCTTCTGACACTTTTAATATTTTTCGCTACTTTCTGCCCACTTGATGCCTGAAGTTGGAGTAGGCTGCTATCTTTCCTTGCAGTGTTCTCTTCCTAAAATTTCTAGCCTTATAAGAAAAACATCTGATAATARTAGGCTAGAATTCAGCCAGGAAAATGAATTTCTTTTTGAGTAATTTGCAACATGGACAGAGGAGTTCTGCCATGGTATGGGAGGAATTGCTGAGGCTCTAAGACTGTCTTTCAAAGGACAGCATCCAAGCGAAAGCTCTATATCCAAGTGAGCAGGACTGTCACCCCACTGCCCTTGAGATGGGACAGGAAGAAACCCTCCAGCTTGCAGGAATGTGTTAATTTTGGCATGAATTCCTGCATTCTTCTGGGATATGGTGAGTGCTGCATGGGGWGCCTTATGGTCTCACCTATTGCTCCAGGAGAGGGACTAGTTGCCTAGCAGAGCTGCAAGCTAAAAGCTAAAATAGCTTGCGTATTTGAGCACCAGGGTTAAATGCTCCAGTTCCAAGTATTTTGTGCGGCTGTCAGTGGATTCCAGTGTGTTCTGTGGTTGTGAGCTGCCAGAAACCAGTCAGAGGGGCAGTCTGTTTGCAATTGCTCCTGCTGGGTTTGTATACAGTTAGTAAGTCCTTGGTGTGATGCTGTTTCTCTCTCGGATGCAAGAGAAGTTTGTTATCATTTTTGTGAAGAGAGATGCAACAAAGCTGGTAAATGTTTACAGGCAAACTTGCACCAGTTAAAATAAACTGCCTTAACATCACATCTTTCCTTAGATTGCTGCTACTCCTCTGTATACAAGTTCCCACTCGTATATTTGTAGGAAAGTGAAGATTCTCTATAAAATTAATTCTCTTCACTGTTCCTTATAAACATTAGAGAGACATAAGAGGAAACCAGTAACGAGGTCAAGTTGACCCTGTTAAACAAGTAGCGTTTATCACAGGAAAACTTGAGGGGATATTCTCTTATTATCCATGTAAACAGATTTGAAATGATCTCAAAAGCGCCTGACTATTAGAGAACTTGATGACACTCAGCTGCCTTCAGAGCAATATGTACTATTCAGCAAACACTAATGTCCTGTAAAATCCTAAACTGTTCTGTCTTGCGCAGCCCAGATTGAGCCTGTGGTCCTGACTCCCCTTGTGAGCCAGTTACTCTSTACGTTTTGACCTCGTATCTAGGTGACACGGGAGCTGTTCTGTATGCCCTGCTCTGCGGGAAAGAAGATGGGAAGGATGCCACAGTGCGGGTTAACCTATTGCCTATGCGAGTGAATCACAGACTGGTTGAAGCTGGAAGGAACCCTTAGAGATCATCTAGTCCAACCCCTCTGTGCAAGYAGGGACACCCAGAGCACGGCTGAGGGTTCTGGGATGCACCAAGAGGTGACTATCCCTCCAGTTTAGCCCGTGGGTTAGYGCCCTTCCCATCAGACATGTCTCTAATGTGGCAGACTGTGCTCCGTCAGACACCATACACTTATACACTTGCAAGGTTCGTGTTTCTGTGTTAAGTCCATCAAACTCCTCTCTGGATTCAGGATTCATCTTCCCTTGTCTCCTCTGCTTCCAAATATKCTGTCCACATTATTCATTTCTGTATGAAGGGAAAAACAGCTGTCCTCAGACGCTGCTGAAGTCAGCAAGCTGTAAAATCAAGCATATAAATTTATAACTAGCTAGTTATAGAAACTGGGAACTGAGCTACCTTCTGCCTTCCTTTTTCATATGGAAACTCACTGTGACAGAACAACAGAACAAGCTTCCATTTCTTCTCTTTTTTTTTTTTTTTTTTTTTTTTAATTTTCAGACAGTGTTAGTGTTGGGTACCAAAACTGTTTAATCTCACACCTTATTCCTCTCCTTTTTTTTCTATTTGTACTGGGAACTTCAGTGCTTTGCTTCAACTGGAAAGCAGGTGCTTAAGTATCTTTGTGTTGAAAAGTCAGTTGCGTTATAGTTTCCCGTATCAGAGGACTATGCATAGTAAGCACCACAGAATGCCTTGCTTSATTTCCTGCTTTAAAGACTTAGCCYCCAGTTGCACATTGCCTGCAATAAYAKAATCATGTAACAAACAGTGTAGAAGGTAGCCTTAGGYACAGCTCAGAAATTCTTCCTGTTTACTTGAAAAAAAAGAAAAAAAGAGGAGGAAGTCTGTTTATTTTTAGAATGTTTTGTTTTTATTTTTCAAACTTAATAAGCAGTAAAAATTGAGAAATTTTAAGAGCTTTCAAACACTTCAGTCTAATCAAGATATTATTGTRAGCTCTTGCTGAAGATGTCTAAATACTCTGAGATTACCATAATTATTATCTTGTTCCTTTTATCAGAGATTTCCAAAGCACAGAGGAAGCCTTAGCAGAATTACAAGAGTTTCTACTCTTCTGCTTTTACAGAGGTTTAGCAATTCTAACAACTTCCATAGCTGTTGTCCTAGCTGTCAGGAGCCCCATTTAATGTAAGTAGGGTGTGGTCTAGAAACGCTTCCTGGAAAATGACAATAAATTTTCACGTCGAGTACTTTGTCTTGTGTGGAAGCCAGATGGCTCAACTAGATCTTGGGAYGGCCCCGCTCATCCTAGAGTAGGACTACAGTTCCCAGCTGTCAGGAGCTGGTAGTTGGCAGCCCTGAGTCCCTTGGGGAGCTGCTGACCTGGCCTGGCTCACAGAACCCAAAGGGGCTCATGGAGCATTCAGTTGTGTGYGGGTAAGGTAGTACCTGTACTCTGTGTTCCTACAGTGTTTGAGAGTGATTATTTCACACACGAAAAATAACATTGAGAGAATATTCAGAGTCTAAAAGATGATATCTCCCTTTTAGATGCTCATGTGCTAGTAAGGGCTAAATCTCAGGGGGCAGACAGATTGAAGATAGAATTTAGAGCTTTTTTTTTTTTTCCCCATTATGATTTTCTTAAATTCTTCTGGTTGCTCAAAAACCTCCACAGAGATTTTTTCTTGCCTGCAGCAATGACCTAGACTGACCTATGCCTACAGGAGTATACAGCTACCAGTGAGGTGCCTCCACTACACATGAGCAAAAGCAAATTTTCAAAGGAGAAAGGAATATGCAGCTTTTTAAATGCACAAACACCATACACATTTTTGGCATAGGAAAGTATCGCTCAGGCAGTTCTAAATCCATATTGCCAGCGGTAGGTAAAAAAGCTGATTTTTTATTTGTTGTGCTCTTTTCTGCTTCATCTCAGATATATATTCCTTAAATATAAAATATTTAAGGAATTTATATATAATATAAATATAAATATAAATATAAATATAAATATAAATATAAATATAAATATAAATATAAATATAAATATAAATACATATATTTTTAATATAAAATTTATATATAAAATATAAAAATATTTTGCCCACAAGAAATTCTTTAGGTAGACCTTTCCTTAGAATTTATTGTCCAGCTACCATTTTCAGAAATAAACTAAACTGAGTCAAATTTCAAAAAGCAAAAGAAGCAGTCAGACCAGAGACACTTGAGTTTTCCAGTGCACTTGTTAGTTGCTTAAGTTTCTGCTCAACTGCTGTAAGTAGCTGAGGCTATAAGGTATAATTCTTAGATTTCTGCTGCTCTAGTGAAACTACTGGGCCAAAATTGGTGCTATACCAATGGGTATCAGCAGAGAATTCAGCCTAATATCCTCAAATAATTCTTTCAACAGCTTSACTTACATTTAATCAACACAAGGAAAACAGAGCAGACTTGTTTAATAAACAAATAGAACATTAATATTTTGAATAAAAATAATTTAGTTTTGTATTAAAACTAACATAATTGAGTCATGTCTGTTTACTAGATTTCTGCCAAAAAACATCAGGCAGTAGGATGCTTTACAGTAAAACAAGCATACAGGCAGCTTTAAGATGTCAAGGGTTTGGTGCAGTTACTCCACAGGGGATATTTATATAAATTAATTATGTGAAAYAATTTTTGCTATTAAAAAAAACCAGAATGCAGAGAAAACCTATCTCCTTTGCCTGCAGATTTATCATTATTAAAGCTGAAGAGAAATTCAATCTCCATTTCTTAGCTATAATGAAGAACATTTAGTCATCGAGAGGATTTTTTATGAAGAGACAAAGGCAKCTGTGAACAATAAAAATCCAAGCTCATATCTATAATGCAGTTTCCTCCTCCTCCTCATATGCCCTTAATTTACATCTTGATAGACTCAGGGATTCGTTGCTGACAGCTTTGTCTTCAAATATGAGTTTTACAGCAGGACAGAATTTCTGAGCCTTTTCCACCACTGGGGAGGAACTGTACTGGAATCTATTCTCAGTCAGAGGAGTTGTAGAAACTATGGTGGCTAAGTGGTCTTGAGAAGGCTTAGGCTTTAATAAAGTGGAGCTATGTTAAACAAGAGTATTCTTGAGCTCCTGAAGAAAATATCAACTTTATATAAACGACTGTGTTTGAAGTTCCTATCCATTTAAATTGGGTTTTACTAGGTTGAAACATTTTGTKCAAACAGGGAGAACACACACCACCTTAACAGGCCCTATCAAAATCAAGTCAACATTGAACTTGGTCCAGGCTGCTCAGGACCTTGTCCAGATGGACCTCAAGGCCTCCAAGGATGGCAATATYGCATCCTCTGTAGGCAGGAAACCTGCTCCAGGGCTTGACTGCCAGCATGGTGAAAACATTTGTCCTTTGTTTGGCCAGAATCTTCCCTGTTTTTATTTCTGACCTTTGTCTGACCATTCATCAACATAAAGAGCTTGGCACTGTCTTTTAAGTAATTTCCACTAAGATACTGGAAAACTAGCAAKAGGTAGTTAGGCACCTTTGGTAGACACTTTAGGGACCTAGCAAAAAGCTACTCAGTACTTCAGTATTATTTTAGCAGCCAAATGCTTCTTCTAATTTCTGTTCCCTAGCCAAATAATTTAACTCATGTAAAATATTTCTTCTCACTGTGATATTTTACCATTTATCTGTTGCTTAACTATGAAGTGTGATATTTGATTACTTTGTGAAATTTCATTATTTTGTGAAAACTCTCATTTAGTGAAAACACTGTGCCATACATCTACTGCTTCTGGCTTGTGCTGCTTCTGAGTAGCAGGTTGCAGTTTCAGCAAAGAGCAGGCTTTGCCTTATAGAGCTTTCCCACTAATGCAGTAAGAAAGACAGTTATTTAGGCTGAGCTTGCACAGGATGGTTCATTAAGAAGAAAGATAGTTTAAAAATAACAAAGAAATGTGTAAAAACAGTAAGGCACAACTCTATAGGCACAATTTATCATGAGTGAAAAAATGTCCTCATCACTATCTAGCATGAATTTGTATTTTGATACTACTGCACAAATGGAATGTGCAATTTTTCATATTTAAACAGTTTAATCTTTGAATTTTCATGGGTTTATTCTCCCCTTCACACAGATAAATGTTGTGCCTTCTATTTCTCCAGTAAACCTGTCAAAAATAACAGCCTTTGTTTTCAAAGACAAGTCTGTGTCTTTGCCACTCACCTTTCCAGTTGTAGTAACTGCAGTTATGTGGTCAGACCCTAGCTCTTGAGTTTTCATCATATTTGTAAGCCTGTCATCAGTTTGTATATCCAAAATTCTAATGGTAAGAAAAGCTATAATTCYCTATTATTTATCCTGCTGCATGAAAAGCACCAACTGTGCAGCCTTTACTTGCGCTATCGAAGTGATGATGACTAGTGAAGTTCCTAGTCGGAAAGTAATTTCCTAACAAAAATCTGTCTTCATTAATTCTCATTTTGTTTGCATTTTGTTTTCAGTTTGAAACAGGTAAAATCATAATTATCAAGTGTGTCAGACAGGGAATGGCTGTCCTGGGTCTGTCTCATGTATAGATGCTATTGAATTGTGTATGGAACACTGCCTTTACAGATGAGGGAGATTTTATCTTGTCCTGTTTAKGTATAGAAAAAGAAGAGGGATGCTGAATACTTCTTTATTTTCAATTTCTGCTGTAGAAAAGCCAGACAAAGAAACAGATAGTATMAGTCCAAGTCCTACAGTTCTGCAGTCCAAAGTAGGAACAGTAGGAGCAGATGCCTAGCTGGAGGAGGTMAAGGTACTGACCCACATCTGACCTGCTTTATCTGTTATCGTTTGGCAGCATGTAGTGTGGAAAGGGGATAACTGTAAATATTTATGCAATATTWTTGAAGAATTTCTTCAAGTACTGTCCTACCAGCCACGCCTGCCAGCCTGACGCAGGCTCAATGCCTTGGGGAGGCACACACCGATTATGCTCTTCCTCCCATTATGGGCCAGTGGGAAAAACAGGGCTTTGTCTTCCAGCTATAGAAACTAGTGGAAACAGGAAAAGAACATTAAACTTTTTTCTTACCTGTTGTTTCCGAAGGTGTTAGTAGAATTCCCTAATCCAAATATCAAGGACTATTAGAGAAGTAAGAAGAAGGGAGGATTGGATAGAGCTGACTTCATCCTTTTGCGATGTCTCTGCCTCTAGGGGAATAAAACCTGAGTTGTTACACACTCTTGTCTACAGCAAAAAAATATCCCTTCTTTCCTCCAGTCCTCTGGTTATTTCTGTGATGATGCCAGGGGAGAGACTGTGATCAGCAYGGCAGAAAATTCTCATGATACTTAAACAGACGTCCTCATTGTCATGAGAGGCTTAAGCAGTGCCGTCTTCTGGCTGTGTCCGTAGTTGACTAATATTAGAAACTGGTCAAAGAATAAAGTAGGCACACAGAACAAAGAGTTTAATGGTGGGACACAGAACATTTCCAAAAACTGGCCCTTCTAAAAATGATCTTTACTGAACACATTTCTTCTTCTCAGGCTGGTTATGGTTCTCCAAATGGTTGGTTGTACCCATGGACACAACTATGGCCGAAATACATAGTTGTAATCTCTCCACTCACTCCTGCAAGAAGTGCTATTTCTCCTATACATAAGATTCCAGCTACAGTGACTTGCAGAATTCTACAGAGTTGCAGTGCTGCTTAATTTCTGCTTTATTCCTTTTTTTTAAAAAAAAAGAAAGAAACTGACATCGCAACCTCGTCTGGTTCAGACAAGGGGAATGTGATATGTCTGAGTGCTCTCTCCCTTCCCTGTCCCTGCGTAACGGTTGCCCAGCTCTGCTGCATGCCATCACTGCCAACGCGCTGCCKCAGGTGGTGTGACAGACTTCACCCCGTAGCCATGGCCAGCAGTGCCAGCGTTTTGCAGGATCAGTGAGTCCCAAGCACAGCAGCAGCCTGTTCAGAAATGGCATTGCAGCCCTACATGGGCACATCAAACATGAGACTCCAGAGGTTACCCTAAACTACCAAAAACCTCTCTCTAAACTCCACAGCAGGGGAAATTCCACCTATGGGAGGAGGTTGTACAAGGGAGGTCAASCTACACTTTCGGATGGTGTTTACATATCATTTTCATAATGGTTATTTAAGGGCTTAAATAAACTTAAATTCAGTGGAAAGGATAGGATAACAAAAGATGTTGAAGACAAACTCCACAGACTTGCATGTCTAAGGCTGAAAATGTACATTTAAAATGCCATTTTTYCCTATAATTAATTCGTGCATATCTTAATCCTTGTGAACAGTTGTTGCTGTTAAGCCCATTAATGCCTTCCTCCTGTAGAGACAATGACAAAAGGGACCCTTCCTTCTTGTTTTTCTGATGATAACCCAAGAGGGATGCAAGTAAAGAGAAAAAGGCAAACTCTGCTTTAAGGCTGTGTTCTCAGTTGAAAAAGTAGGAAAGAAAAGCAGCCGTAGAAAAYATTCTTTCAAAAACATTCCTTTAAAAACATTAAAGATTCCTTTAAGAACAATAGGAGTGTATATTCACAAACCTCTGCACTGAACAGAGCATGACCTATTTTTTACCGTGTGATTTGTTCTTTTGCAATGTTGCAGAATATTTAGAAGTTTGSAGGCTGTATTGATGGATGTTTTTCCCTGAGATACTGTCTGTCTTGAAAAGCAACAGCTGCAAAGGTCACTCTGGCTTTTTTCATGCATAGGAGAGCAGAGACAGACAAGCTGTGTTGGTTAAATGGGAATTACTGATGTGTCAAAGGGCCACTTCAGATTCTGTGCTCTGACTTTTTATTGTACTTTAAAATACACATATATCTTCTGTGCGTTTTTCAGTCAGCTAAGTGGTCTGTTTCCTTTTTGGCATTTTGGGAGCTCCTTTGGTCTTGCTTATTTGGAAAGCCATAAAAACCTCTGCGTTGCCAAACCTCAATGAGAAGTAGGAGCTAAATTCTGTGGGTTAAGAGCAAAGAATTTGTGGTCACAGGCACTCATGAATATGGATTGCACTGAGTGCCCAGGACCTGGTGTGACTGGCTGGAGAGTCAGTGCTACACAGGAGACTTTCATATTGTTATCAAGGATCAGCAAAACACTGATCACTGAAACAGTATTTTGTGTGAAGTGCAGATGAATACGTTCAGTTTTAGAGGGCTAGTGTGAAGTGTAATGCAGAAATGTTCTAGATACTGCTTTAGTTCTCTGAGGTCYGACTGCCCTTGCTTCCTCCCCCCATCTTCTCTGGTTCTCGGAGAAACATCCTGGTTTGATCAGACATTTCCTAGCATGCACATTCGAATAATGTAGCCATACTTTTATTTAACTCCCCTTCCTTATTGGAAAATGGACTTTGTTGGAAGAAATATGCTATTAGTTTATGTCAAATAAATGGAGGTTTTTGAAGTTATGAAATGTGGGAAGCTTTCGTGCAGGAGGTGGGAGCTCTGCTTCAGTTAAGACATAGAGGTTATTCTATTAAGAAACTTTTTTTCTCCTTCCTTTTCCAAATAATATGTAAAGGCTAGAATGTTCATCAGTAACTCACTTGGTGTGGGTAGTAGAGGAGGAGATTTTTTTTCCAGGCAAGTATAACCTCCTACATACTGTATTACTAGGAAGGTTAAGTACACAGTGTCTTTCTGGGGACAAGGGAGCTAAAGAAGKAAAACTGTTTGCCATTTCAGAGTGGGCAGTTTGCTTTCACTTATGGGAATGAGGCATTCAAAGTTAGAAAAGCAGAAGTTCCTTTTCAGCTTCTCAGAGAAGATATTTGCTGTCAGGACAAGCACATCTCTTTTRACTGTGTTTAAGTCTCTTCCATTTGCCGTATTAAATGAGAACAATTGCCTTATATTTGTCTTGCTWATCAGTGCATCTTGTGGCTCCTAGTCACTGTATGACAGGCTGCATTTCTGCATGAAGGAAGCAGTGAGAGATGCTCTTCATTTCCATGAAGTAAAGACCTGCCAGCAATCCTGGTGCTCCCATGTGTGCTGCCATCCTGCTAACTATCCTTGGCTGCTTTTTGGTTGGCATATAGCACGGATATCCCAATGAATGCAAACTATTTATTAAAAAAAAAGAAAAGAAAGGAAAGAAAAAAAAGTATGCTTTTTTTYGCAAAAGGAAAACAGAATTTTCTAAATGTTTTTCATGGCATTCCCTTAGCATGTACCCAGAGATGACTGTGGCTGGCAGACAATGAGTAGTTTCATTATGCATGCAGCARAAGTAATACTATCATAGTTGCCACAAGCCTGAGCATGTACAGACTTCCAAAGTGATACAGACTGAGTTGATGATTAAGATAAAAGTAAGCATTTCTTTCTCTCTCTTTTTTTTAAGTGCTGATTGTTTTTCACAGGGTTAATTTCAGATGGATAAGAACTTAATGGATGCATATATTTGCATGTTTTCTGAGCAAAGAATGAAGACCATTARCTGAGTATATAAAAAAGAAAATGTATTCCACAAACTTCTACTGGAGGTGGAAAAGGGAGGTAGTTAAATTCTGCTTTATATTTAACTGTCTCATTTATTTCCTAAGATAACTATGAAATTGTGTGGGGTTTGGCTTGTGTTTAGTCTTTTCTTTCTGTCTGATTATCTTGTAGCAATTATAGCTTCACTAACTGCTATCATTGTCTTACTCAAATTAGATAACTGAAATCTGCTAATATTTGAGCTGTAACTTCATGAGACAAAATAAACATACCTTATATCTAGCAACAAATACAAAATGACCACACTTTGCARAATAGTATGAAACATCATCTAATTATATTATCACATTACTTTAACACTTACATAATTCCACAGGTTTTAAAGGGACTATTTTTACTACTCCCAAAGCAAGATCTCACTTAGCTCCAATATAGGCATAAATCGCAATTCACACGATCATGCTGTAGAATGTTTATACCAAAATATGTTAAAATGCAGAATATTTGCATTTTCTAGATTCATGCAGCTTTAGGATCCTTTACCTAATCACCATGCTTGGCAATAAATAGAAGACAAGCAGGCTGTGGGAATATTTTGCTTAAAGTGATTGAACAGCATTTTGAACTAGGAACACAAAATCCTTTCTAACCTGTTACCATTACATGTATTTRGGAATACTGAACTTTCCTGAGGAGAGTCTCTAATAGCATGAGGTTAGGGGGGCTTTTAACGGCTGGTTACAGAGATCCTATAATCTATCATTGTTTCATAGCTATGGAAAACTTTTCYGCACCAGCTGCATGGCTCAGCCTTTTGGACTAAGTGCTCTTGGTTCCACTCCTACCAAGTGGGGTTCACAACTTAACCAGTCCTTAGGAAGCAAAGCTGCCACTTCTTATCAAACTCACAGTGTTCAAATGGGTTTGAARTGGGATAAAACAAATGCACCTGCATCTGCTGGCGTGATACAAGGCAAGTGTACGTGGCTGAGGAGGAAGCCATTTCTTGTTATTGTTTCTCATGCCCGAAGCAGTCACGTCCACAAACTGAGGGCAAAAACTGTACTATCGCTGGRCAGTTAGGTAGATTAACCTAAGTTTAAGCATATTTTATTCTTCTTTCAGAGTTAATTTTCTTGCTACTCTTGCATTATCYTAAATGCACTGGCTATTCAGTGTCTAACAGTAGCACTTCGTTATCAACTTTTGACCTAACTACTTTCAGAGCTGTATATATCTGTTTACATTTTCAATGTCCTCCCGCCGATGCCATTCAGTCTCATATTTTTGTCAAATTTGCATGGAAAATCTCAAAGAGAGCAGCAGAAGAGAAGACGCCTGCTCTGCAAAAATTACAGCATTGTACTCGGTAGCATTGTACTCTGCTACCTACTGCAGCATAATAAGGGAGCTCAGAGCAAACTGCCAAAATGCCTCTCAAAATTGTATTCCTGTTTTTAGYGGGGCTGTTCTGGCAGTAGGTTTCAGAGAAGGATCCTACCTTTTCCTTGTTCCTCTACAGAGATTCATTGCAGTTTCTGGGCTGTTCGGAATCAATATAAATGTTTTTTAATTAGATTAGCTCATTTTTTTCTGAGTTTCAAAGCTTGACATCTTGGAACTTTGCATTTCATTTTATATTGAAAGATAATGTGAATTCAAGATCATCTTTAGCAGTTGCACAAAAGGAACACAACTTGAAAAGCTGCTCTACATAATCATTATCTTTCAAGAAAAAAAAAAGAGCCTTTTCTTTCCCTCCTCTGTAGAACAATCAAATTTTGCAGAACACACAGGAAAATCAAAGAATGTGCAACATATCAGAGGCAATGGGGCATCTAGAAATATTTCTCTATGAGCATTTTAAGGAAATTAATGCTCATAAACAAACCTTATAAAATATTGGGGTCAGCTCTCCTGTTGGGAAGGGGCAGAACCTGAGTCAATACAAAGAAAAGTCCAAGCAGGTGGAGCTGCCATGCTCAAGCTTATGCTTGATATAAGCACGTTCTCTCAAGTGTATTCAGCTCTCTTTGGTGCATTCAGTTGATTTCTGGGGTCAGTACAATTATTTGTGTGGATGAGGATCTGAGCCTAGAAAGCCTCATTTAGGAGCACAGACGGTTGTTTGTTATGGTCGCTGTCTGCATCCCGGGTACTCTACCGAATCAACCCTAATTGACAAGAGGAGGCTGATGCACATTAATGAGCGCTGGCTGTTGCCAGAGTGTTCCAAATCTTGATTAAATTAGGTTTAGGTGAGGCTGCTGCTCATGATAAAGATCCTCATTTACACTAGAGCTGACACAGCAATTTATAATCGTGATGTTATGTTGGTTACTGAAAGATTGCTTCTTCAAAAAATATATTTGTATACATATAAAACATTCCATTTAATGCTGGCTTTTTTTTTTTTTTTTTTTGGCATTCAGTAGATAATAGCATAACCTTTCGTAATGGGCACGGAAGCAGAATATGAAAAGATATTCCCCAARTGGCTTCTAGACAAGGAAAAATCACAGAATTATCTTTCTTGCTGAGCATTCTTTTTGGTGTATTCCCACAAACAAGAGAGACCAGGAGGTGACTATGATGTCGTATGATTCTGTCACAGCTGTGACACGAGGAAGCAGGAAGCAATGTATTGGTGTGATGCTGCAAGCCATGTGTGARTACGATAGCAGTTTTTGAAGTATTCCAGAATGTGTGAGTTTGTGGGTGGTGTAACAAGTTTCTGAGGGTCAAAACTCTGCCCCACTCCTTGGCCAACTCATTAAAAACACAACAAAGAAATCCTCACGGAATTTTCCCTCTCTCTAATCCTGTTCATCTTTGCTAAAATGAGAACAGTTGATCCAACCACCTTTTTTTTTTTTTTGTTTGAGACAAATATGAGGCTGCACGTTACCGAACTTGTCAAAAGGAATTTCCAGTGCAAATTTGGAAATTCAGCAGGATTTTGTCTTTAGGAAATGAGTACGTAGATTAATATTTGAGCCAAAGTGACTTTTTGAATGTCTTTTCTTCCTAGGCTTTCAGATATAATTATTTTATTCATTTTTCTTTTTTTTTTTTCTGAAGTCTGTGACCCATAAAGATGCCAAAACTTGAAGGAGCATTACGCTCAGAGGAAAAAGGAGGTCAGAATGAGAAACATTGCTGGGAATACACAGTGCAAGGATAGTGGAACAAACTTATTGAAAATATCTGAAATGCCTATCATCAATGGATTACTCTAGTGTATTACAATTAATGTATTACTTTACATATGAAGAAATATATTAGTGTGTCCATGGTGACTGTATGAAACACACATACCTGACCTCACAATTTTTCCTTTTTTAAAATATTTGTGGGTTTTTTTATGTGTAGTATTATTTAATATATATGCTTGATTTTCCCAGGTACCTAAAAAAGAAAAAAAAAAGATTGACTAATAATTAAAGTATATCCACTTAACAAGAACTACTGACAAATAGAAAACAATCATTTAGACTGAATATGCTTCTAATTCCAAAATAAAATGATAGGTATAATTACTGCAAAGTAATTATAATGAAAATGTTTACTATGGCATTTGAAAGCCTGGCAATAATATTGTGCAAGATGAGATATAATTATGTCTCTTGCTGTAAGAAAAAATTTTGTTTCAATAGACTGCTTGTATTGACGAGTTTCCTACAATATGGATGTTACCATGTTATTATGTCTTCATTTTAATTATCTTAGATTTAAAATCCAGTTCCAGGATTATCCTTACAAATGCAAGGAACATTGTAATCCATAAAATGCACTCTCACAGTTGAAGACCAGCGATGATTTCCCCAGCTAATTCTTTTAAGCAAAAACAAATGTTTGATGAAAATCTGTTCAACAAATGAAAAGAACTGTAGCAAATGAAAAGAATTCTACAGTATTGCAGAAGGGCATTTCTGCAATCTCTTTATATCTTATGCAAGTGAATAAGATTGTATGTAAAGGGGAAGATTTAATCCCTTAGTGCTTTCAAACCCTCAGTGGGATAGGAGAGAGGTGCTGCAGGAAACRTTAAGGTTTAAAGTTGCCTCATACAAGCTAGGACCCTGGGAGGAGCAGGTTCTGAAACGCTCTTTCTGCCACGCTCAAGGCCAAATGGAGTCAGAAAATAAAAGCTGAAATGCATGGTTGAGAAAATGAATTTCTTGGGAAATGGAAAAAAAAAGCTTTAGTAGCAAAGCAACTCTGTATGCAAATGGAATAAAGGCTTCATCTACAACATGGAACCTAGATGTTAATACTTAATTTCAAAAATTGTACAAGAAGCTTAAAAAYAAACAAGAAAAAACAACAACAACAAAAAGAGAAATGTAAGAAAAGCATCAGGCATGAAAGAAATTGTAATTGAAAGGATGGACCATCTGAGATTAAATTTAAGGCATTCTTCTAAATTTTCATGAAATGGGCAATCTAGAGTACGAAATGATTTGCAGGTACCATGGAGGCTATTTGAAGGCACTCTACTGGGAAATGCTCATCAGATGCTGGGCACCTGCTCCATAAGAAAAAAATCAGGCTAAATAACAGGAACAATATTAAAAATAAAAAGGCTGCCTTCGGCTTGGCTGCCCTGTCCAACTGGGAGGAACAGAAGAGCCAACAGAAACTGGCAGGTTAAGTGTAAAAGACATGCTGATGTAGATTTTAAGAAACAACTTGCAACGGCATAAAAATGAGTAATAAGTTYTTCTTCCAACACATCAAGAGCAGAAAGTGTGCCAGAGAATTCTGAGAGCCAATAGATAACCCAGGCATAGAAAYATTTGCTGTGGACAAGCTTAGGGAAAGTGCCACACTGAAGCCTTTCTTTTTGGAGCAGGTGTTAGAGAATTTGTATCTAACTGAAGTGTCAGTGGAATAGGTTACAGAACAAATCTGACAGAAYATGCAAACCACCAGGACTGGACGGCTTTTACTCAAGTTTTAAAGGAATGCAACTGGGAAATGGGTGACCAGAATTGTTAACTTCTCGCTTAAAACCAAAGGCAGTGATGGGAAATACAAAACAGCTTTTTAAAAATGGATCCAGGGTTCACTATCTAAAAATCTACACAATACAGAAGTTATGGGGAAGGACCTAAACTTTAGAGCATGAGATGCCACTATGCAGAAAGAAGAATGTTACAGAAAGCATCGAAGATTGATCTCCATCTTTTCCAATATGTGTATGAGAAGAAAACAGATTAAACTAGCGAGTAGCAGATTAAGAAGAAACAAAGAGAGTTCTTCAAACAATGTCTGTTTAAGCTGTGGAGCCCCTTGTCAGAGAGTTACATGAGCCCAGAATTTGTCCATGATGTTTGTTAAAAAAACAATACTGATCCGAGCATCTCGTAGTCAGATCCCTGGAGTCTAGGACATATTCCTACTACCTCTTTTCCTTGTTCTTACTTTTTACCAAARGTATTTGCTTATTGTCAGGAAGAAAAAAAAAGCTGGGGTGGGGGGGCTAGGAGGATCTGAAGTCTGGGTTTGTACCACTCTTRCATTCCGAAGAACACTCCAGAAGACAAAGTGAATGAAAAATGAGAGAATAATTCTTGTGAGGCCATAAGTTACATCCAGAGCATGCCTAAGGATGTCCTTCACTTGAACCCCTCTGGATATTAAKCTGGAATAGTATGTCTCTGTGCATGGCACGGAGAGCTAAAATCTCTTTGATTATGAGTCACTTGGTTTTAAGATTATGTCTTCCATATTTTTGAGTCATCTGGTTTGGAGTGTAGAAGGCAGATTTAAAAATCTGCTTTGCAAAGTCTTAAAAATCACCCAAACTAATTGKGGACAGAGTCAGGCTATCCCATTCACTCAGTTGCAGTGATACCYTTTTCTTTTGGACTAAAGACCTATTATTATCCCACTCCTTCAGAAGATGTGCAGGTGAAACATGTAAGAATTATACTGATTTATGACTTGATAATGTAGAACATAGAACCTCATGCCACTTGAGATGCCCTGCATGGCATCTACCAGAACTAACCAGTAGGATACAAGATCTGTAACAGCCCAATGGCTAGCTCAAGTGGTASCTAAAGACCAGTCACGATATCCCAGGTATCTGAATGGCAGTAATACCTACATATAATTAACTCAATTAAACCATGAGTAGTTTCCCAGTTTTTCACCTGCCTGTTACAATCATAGTTTCATCTCATTGTGACCATTTTCTACTTCATTACTGTTACTGCAACTTGACTCTCTAGCTACCGAATTATAACATCTTCTCAGACACAGATTAGATGTATCAAGTTTAATATGCTAAAAACTCTCACTGAAAAAGTGAACATGAAGTTCTTGTGAAAAAAAAAATACATTTTAATGATTTTCTTGACAATGTGGATTAAAAAAAAAAAAAAAAAAAAGCTTGCTGCAGAATTTTGGTTTTCCAAACCACCTTCTTACCCTTATTTCTTTTGCTCTGATTCTGCAGTCCTATTGTCATCCCTTCAGCTGTGCATAAGACATCTCTGAACTATTTGGCTCTGTTAATTGATAATGATGTATTTCACATGARAAGTTTATAGAGCTTATTTAGCCTGAAGAACACAGAGTGATATTTTATAAGAAATGCAAGACTTTACACCTACACAGAAARTACTGACTGCAGAAATACAGGATGTGAAATGAGTGAATAGAATAGCCTTATAGAAAAAGAAATAGGAAGCCGTACTAAAATGCAAGCTTAATCCACTTTGTTATGCTGCTTTGTRAAAAGCAAACAAAAGTATCATCCACAACAGATGTAAAATCATCTTTATGTAGGACTGGTAAGAATTGGAGCAGCTCTGTACCCATACTTGATACTTTGCACTCATTGTCAGGTCTTCACATGAGAAAAAAAGAGAAAGATGAGAGGCTAGGAGACAGGATTTACAAAAAAAAAAAAAAAAAATTGAAGTAATATTCTGAATAAAGAGAAGATGATTGAGGGAACACATAAATATCCAGATACCCCAAAGGCTGCTGCAAAGGGGAAAGAAATGATTGTTCTCTATGTTCGATGTGATCTGGCCATACTCTGATAAAGTAACCCAAATATTTCCATTGGACTCCCATCTCTTCACAGTCTCAGAGCTTTCAGCAAACTGAGAGTCACTTATTCAGTGCATGGTCCTACCTCCACAGCAAAGAGCGTGTGTTTTGATACACCAATTTTGACGTAGTTTTAGGAAAAAAAAGAGAATGTAAGAATGTCAATCAAAGTTTTCAAAATTTTGGACCAAGACTTTTTTGTTTTCCGTGCTGAAAATGCTAAAAAGGGTCTTATTTTAGGCCCCTAAGCAAAATAGCGTTACATTCAGATACCCTGGATTTGGCAGACAGCAGAAGACACACAAAAGATCTGTGGGTGCTGGGCACTGAAGCCATGCCAGGCTCTTCTAATCTAGGTGTCTAAATATGGATTTAGCTGCCTCCCTTGAGGCACCCAAATTTGAAAGCGATTGGCTGCAATCCCTGCCAAAGTGGGTCACACCATTCTCTACATGGTCTGTGTGCCATGGTTCTAGTAGTGGCTGTTTTAGTTGGAAGGAGTTTAGTTTTCATTTTGCTGTTGAGAAAACTGGCCAGTCCCAATTATGGAAACAAACCTTCATCATAAAACTTTTTAAAAAACCAGAAATTCTCCTGGGGAAGTCACAGGCAGGGCAGAGCTAGCTTTTCCAGAAGAGCTGATAGTTGTTTACATTTTAATGTGGAGGAATCCAGCAAGTCTGCAAGTTTATTTTTAGTAGTTGTAAACTCAGTTATTTAACTCCTTTTTTTCTGTAATCAGAGCTGGGACATAAAAGTGATTAATACAATGACAAACCAGTGCCTGACCTCATGCTGGATTTTGGATGGAGATGAATATTGCGTTAATCAGAAAGGAGTAGGATTCTTTCACATACTTTTTGCAGTGCCTCCTCTAAATATTTGTAATTTGACAGCCCCTGTGCTTAGAATAATTCTGCTTGCTACAAAAAAAATAGCCTGGGTTATTTTCTGTGAACAGGTTGAATCTGCTTCCCTCCTTGTGTGGCAAAAGCGGCAGAGAAAATATGGTTAGCAGTGCCCTGGCTTCATCTCTGCTAGCAGAAAAGCTGCCAGGTCGGTCAGTGAAAGCCGTGGCAGCTGCYCTGTCTGGGACTGAGTGAGCTGGGACGAGCCCACGGCCACAGGAGCCTCGCCATGAGAGGATGAGCAGACGCGGGCGGGAGACTCCTCCTCTGCCACGAGCTGGGCATGGCACAGAGTTCGGGAAGGGGCCCTGCGCCGGGCGAGTGCGCTCAGCACTGCTGCCCTGTGCCCAGGAGGCGGCTGAGGCAGATTCGCTCCCTTCTGTAACTCSGCACTAGACCCCTTGCAAAAGTGGTGTAAAATTGGGACTGCTTCAATTATAAGTCAATGCAGCAGCAGRGACTCAGCGTGGAGGCCACATTTTCTAGAAGAGCTGGGTTGCTCTTTCAAAACTACTGCCACAGACTGCATGCAAGAAATGGTCAGGTTGTAGAGTTTAAAAAATCTTCCACCTAGGGGTCATAATCACCAAATCACAGAATCACAGAATGGTTGAGGTTGAAAGGGACCTCTAGAGATCATCTAGTCCAACCCCCCACTCCAGCAGGGACACCCAGAGCATGTGGCACAGGATGGCATCCAGGCGGGTTTGGAAGATCTCCAGAGAAGGAGACTCCACAGCCTCTCTGGGCAGCCTGTTCCTGGGCTCCATCATCCTCACAGGAAGGATATTCCTCCTCACATGGAGATGGAATCCCTCATGTTTCAAGTTGCACCCATTACCTCTTTTTCTATAGCTGGCCATCACTGAGAAGACTTTGGCCTCCTCCTCCCTACATTTCCCCCGCAGGTACTTATACACATTGATCAGATCCCCTCTCAGTAACAGACGGGTGTGTTAAACTAAGCATACCAGAAGTAGTATTTCTAAGTGATGTACAGAAAGAAAAATACTCATCAGGTTTGGCTGTACAGCCATGTCTGTGGTCAAACAAACAGCTCTAATCCAAAGGAGAGTCTGCACTTTCTTTGGGAGTTGTAGGAGAGATTTAGTCATTTCCTCATTTCCAGTCAAAGGACACAGAGAAATGTGTCTGCTCCTTTGAGGTTCCATGCAAAAACCTTCACCAGGTGATGCATATTAAGAGATACCGCCTATATCATCACACAGGAAGTCACAGTAAGAAACTTTATCTTCTTAGTTTAGCAGGCTTTTTAACTGAAATATTCCATGCCCATTTTCTTTACTGGAGGTTAACTAAGGTCTTTGCAAGTGTTTGTGAGTCAAATAAGACAAATTAGTTTTCTCAAAAGATTGAGGTGAGTCTTGTCTGGAAGAGCAAGAAAGAGGACTCTGTGTCTCGGGAAGCTGTATGCAGTAAAGCTATCATCTTACCTTGAAAAGAGTCCCATGGTCTCCCTAATATAGTAATCATGGGTGACAAACAGTGAATATTAAGTTCTAAAAATAACCTGACAGATGGAATCTATACAATTAGATTTGACCCTGTATTAAAAAAATAATGACAGTACCAACTCTCAGATATAAGGCTACAATTAGCAGTAGAAAAATCACTTGTCTTAGCCTGAGCTAAGTAGCACTGAAAGATACTTACTCTTTGAAACACAAATTTAGCAGAACAATAAAAAGAGAGCATTACTGTGCACGCTTTGGAGTTTATCAGGTGACTCYTTAAATTGCAAGACAATGAGAAACAAATTACTAGAATATGGATCATATTCCTCATTGGACAGACTATTTTAGTCTCACAGAAAATATCACAAATGCACAAGATCAGAACTAACAAATTAATCCGGTGCTCTTTTTATATAAGAGGAGCATCCTTTGCACTCCTAGCTGTTTAATGTCTAATTATTGTCTTTTATAACTCATGTACTTTCAAGATGAGCTCACTTGATCCATAAAAAGTTTCTGGGATTAACCCTCCTTCTGCTACTTAGTGTACAGCTTGTACCTCATTAAAATACAGAGTATATATGTGCAAAAATGGTAGTCAAGACTTATTTTAACATGAAGGGGAGCAAATTCAGGCAATTTACAATGAGAAATGATTGATTTTGGTATTCACGTGTTCTGAAATCTAAATAGACACAGGAGGGAAGCAGTAGTCGAGGTGGGGCAGCAAGGTTATCGTTACATGTGGCCTGACTCACTGTTCAGAGAAGTGTGTAAGAAAAAATGTCAAGCAAAACCAGGGCAGAGTTTATGTGGTCCGGCACTGAGTAGCCTCAGCTAGCATGGTAGGAAAAATTAGACAAACTCCTAGACTCGCAAGCTGGAAGAGGAAGGGTCTGTGTACCAAAAAGCATCTCTGCCTCCTTTCAACTTTTGTTTCAGCTGGCCTGGTGATTTTAGTTCTACCCATAAAGCTTGTCATGGCCTTACACCATCAGACCTGGAAAAATGYAGTACCAGAGTACTTAGGGATTAAATAATATAATTAATAAGCCAGATAAGATGGATCCAGTAGGAATGGACTGGATCCTGCCCTGATTCCCTGTGGTAGCTAAGCCAGCCCATCCACCCCAGGCCCAGCCCCTATCTGCCCCAGGTAGTTTGTGCAGCAAGAGTCTCGTTTTACTGGGCAGCAGCAGAGGTGGGCAAATCCTTCAGAAGATTGGTCTCCTGCTTTCCATAAAGACGCTAGTTAGAGACCRTCATTCTTATGGCTAAGAAATTATTATTTTAGCTGTATATACAGAAAAAAATATAACTTTTAGTATAGATRTTTTTAACAGAAGAAAATGCAGTAAGTTGTTATTTACATCAGAGGTGAAACCAGTGATGATTTTTATTAGGGAGAAAGCTTCCTATACTACCATCCTGAGAGTTCACATTATGTTTACAGGCTGGGCATATTTGGGAATTTATTATTAAATATAATACAAAATCATTTTTCTATTTTCCATTTATTTTTTTTCTTTCTTTTCTTCATGTTTTAATGTCTGTAACTGAAAGGCCTACATGCCACAATAATACACCTAATGAATGTTAGAAAGTGATATTCTTTAATACCATATTCTAATATAACCTGCACTAGGGTTTACATGGGAGAATTACGTTTTTGACACAGAGAAATGCGACAAGACTCTTAATTGTCCTGSTAGGCTGTAAAGAAAGGCCAGGGGAAATGAACTATGGCAATGGAGATGTGAAAAAGAAAGATTCCTTTTTTCAACTACCATAATCCATAAGATTAAGAACATTTTACATTCTCTTTAATGTGACCTTTCTCCCTTTCTTCATTTTATGTGCTTGTGTAATGTGGCACGGTGAGGACAACTCTCTGTGATTTTTATTTTGAATCARTGATGTCAAAGTGAAGTATTGCCTTCTGGATCTTAAAAAAGATGACATTCTTAACCAATACATAATGCATGAATTTTTCATGACTCTGCAGCAAGTAATAGTGTCACATGCTGGCACTGCTAACAAGCAGCTTTATTTTTTATTTAAGTGTGTGGGCAACAATAAAGGTTCATCTGAGACAGAAGCWTCGTTTACTCCCCACTTTGTCTCTTAGTGATGAAGGAAAAGTGAAATGACTTCAGCGGGAGAGCTGGTTTGTTTTCTGCTCAAATCGTTCTGTTTCGCTAAAAGGGCAGGTGGCATCTTTCAAGCTGCAAAGTGCTGATGTGTGTCACTTGTCTGAGGAAAGGTGAAAAAAAMCAGTTCACTTTAATCACTGTGGTTGAGAGCACTTTAAAACAATCTGAATCTCTAATAGGCATAGTTTCTAAAAGAACGGACCACAAGGGAGATGGATGTGGAAGGAGTTACTGCATAGCCAGGTCCTGCCRCTTGCCTTTCTGTAGTGAGAATTGTGCTGTGCTCTTCAGCATACCCAGGTGTGGTATGCTGACACCACCAGGGCCATACATTCTAGGTAGGATCTTGGTGTGAGGATGTGTGCTCATCGCTCCCCTTCTCTTGCTGTCAGGAGGGGACACCGTCCCCATCCTCACTTTGAACAGCCTTGTGGCGCAGACGTGACACGAGAGCACATGCAGCCCTAGTTGGTGGCCAGAGATGGGGAATAGCAGAGGAGCRCTGATTTAGTGGAATTGAGCACAGTGCAAATTGAAAATGTAGCTGAGGCGCAAGGGATAAATTAATTCCTGGAATATATATTCAGAAATATAGGTCCTGAATTGTAAGTCCCACTGCAATGAGGACGAAATGATTCCTTATATGTAGTGCTCAATTTGTATTTATATATTTCATATTCTAAAGGTCCTCTCTGCCAAGTATATGAGCACTTTTAATTTTAAGAGCTATCAAATCTTTCAAGAGATTAAATATATGCTGCACATGATTTTCAATCTACTAAAAGATTTTAAAACATCTAAATCTGCCACCCTGTTCCATTTAACTTCCTGCTTATGCCCTAAGGATTACCTCCTTTTGGAGAATATGGACTTCTTGGGCCAGGTCAGCACAATAAAACAATCACYGAGTAAGCATCAGATGCTCTTGCTGATGAACCTTCCACCCCGAAAACACTGCAATGCTTTGAAACAACATAATTCTGGAGCTGAAAGCACACTAGGTGTGCCCTCTGCATCAGTAAAGCTAGCCAGGCTGGACGGAGAACCGTGCAGGGGTAGCTCTGCTGCCCCAGGACCAGAGCTAATACCAGGGTCTCTGAGATACTGGGATGAAGTCCGTGCTCTGTCCAAAATAAATGTCTAGGAGTCTAGGAGTACCAATATGGACCTYTCTGCAGTTAGGAAATGTCTGTTGCAAAACACTGATCTAAAAACWTAAGCTGTTTAAAAGAGATGTTAAAGTGACCATTGCAATCACTTATCAAAGTACCTCCAGTAAAGATTCTCCTTTACAATTTATATTGACTTAGTGTGTCTGCTAGAAGCAGACAATACACAGATCTACCGCCTGCCAKGTCTGCCCCTTGCCTGCAGAAGATCAGTCTCGGAGATTACTGAGCTCTCTTCTAGAAGTAAAACTGATTTTTCAGGAGTCTATCTGTGGCTGAATTTGCAATCAGATCTTCTTCTGTAGTCAAATACTTGGAAATGTAATAAATGAAGTGAGATTCTGCTAGGGGGAGCATGGTAAGACCAGTTTCCTACTCTGCGTGCYCTCACTGAGCACTAAAGACCTTTTCCACAGCCCCCACTTTGCACATAGAATCAGAAAAGTCTTTTTAGGGAAGAAGATGCTGTGAAATCGGCCTAAGAAAAAGCCGTAACACTATAGGTAAGGGGATAACGAGATACGCATTCCATGGATACACTTGCTAATAGTCTTTCACTCAGTTCACACCTGCCGTATGCTGTCTCCTTCAACACAAGGCTTCTCTCCTCAAGTACTGCCAGCGTGATGTTTGGGCTGGGCATCGGTGGGCCCTTCTCTAGCCCTCTAGGTGAGTACTCCCCTGGCTCTCTGCTGGTGCTTCTAATCATCAGGTCAAGTGATTTCTATGATACAGCTGCTAATTCATATTCAGAGCCACACCGTCATCCACTCGGCTTTATCRCTACAGCTTAAGCAAAGTGTTGCGTTCAGCACTTTTGCCCTCTGTGGTGCATAGTGTTTTTTGCAGCCTCTGTGAAGAAGGGCTTGCTGCACGTTGAACCTCTGAGCAAAATTCTTGATGTGTTATTTGCCTCTTTCCCTCCCTTCTCACCCTTCTACTCTTTTTCTTTCTCCCTCTCTCAGCTCAATGTCCTTTCCCAAACTATTTAGAGGCTGTGTAC
Organism: Eudromia elegans; assembly: GCA_003342815.1. Taxonomy (NCBI): domain Eukaryota; kingdom Metazoa; phylum Chordata; class Aves; order Tinamiformes; family Tinamidae; genus Eudromia; species Eudromia elegans. Next base: position 2,544,431 of record PTEX01000062.1, on the reverse strand, counting down.
ATTTATGATAAGTCCCCAAAGTGACACCAGGAATGAAGAAACCATGTGTCATTTAATTCTCTTAACTTTACTTATTCTTGACCACCAGGAGTATTTAAGAGAGCATGCCATGTCCTTTTGACCATCAGTTAATCCTGTATCGAGCTTGATCCTGGTCCATGATCCAGCATTTGCAGAAGCTGTTAAATCTTCTGCCTCTGTTCTCTTCAGTGAATGTTGAGGAAACTCRATGACGTGTGTGGCAGAAGCGAAATGGCAAAGTTAATGTTGGTGAGTGGTGATTKTGTCCTCCTCCTGCAGAACATTAGCAAAAGTTTTCCCCTTGCGAACCCAGGTCTTCACTGTTGCACGCTGAAAACACATTTGTTAATGATATTACTGAAACGGAATGACTGTAAGATCTTGCTTTGTGAATGTTCATCATCTTAACCCTTAATACTGCCAAGCTACTGCTTGGCATTCCTGAGCACAGAGAAATTGTAACAATTATGTGTAAAGACGGAATGAAAATCTCTCATGAGAATTTTTCCCTGACTGTGGCAAATGGTTAGAGGTATTAGACTATCAGTACRCTCCTGGGCTCCTGCAGAAGTGTGAATCAGCAGAGCCTCACTAATTGGAAAGGAGATAGACTGCTGTACACCACTGTGCTGTTTGCCAGATGATTTGGAAAACAGAAGGAAAGGAGAGAACATTTGAAACAAAGAGCCCTCTCTGGCAAGGTGATGGTTAACCCCTGCCCTCACTCCCTCACATCTTTTTCAATGCCAATCAAAGCCAATATTTCAAAACTAAACATTCCTGCAAAAGACWGATTTTTGGCACGACAAAGTTTAAATCAGGTACCCCATGAGGTTCTTTAAAGTTTTAGACTGCTTTATAAGATCATAGCATGCAAGTACATCTGATGTAAAAATCCAAAGGGAGAGCAAAAGCCTTGTGGATTGCATTTAGCTCTTTCCAATTTCTCCCCTTCTGTAGTTATGTCTGTTTGGGTTTTTCCTTTGGGRAGGGAAAAAGTGGGAAAGATACTTGTTTTCTTTCCCAGGAATGATTAAAGCACTATTTCCCTTCCTCTGTGTAGCAGGGGGTTGGCTTTTGGCTAAGGAAGGCCAAGTTCGATTCCCTCTTGGACATACAAAGTTCATTTTTTGAATGGCTCAGCACKGAGCTCTCAGAGTACCAGCTGCCATCTACGGCTTGCGTTTCATGGCTCTGCCACACTCTTCAGCCCAGAAGGTCTGGGAGCGTGGGACAAGTTCGAGACCTGAAACTGAACCCCTTCTGGGAAAGTGCATTGTGCCGGCTGAGAGAGACCCCTGGGACAATCCACTTTAAATAGCATTTGCTTCGAAGTGCTACAGTTCATGTGAAAATGCATGCAGCGCTAGTTCTTGCAAATGTTTCACCTCAGATTCGCCTCTATAAAAGAATGGTCTCAAGGAGCTGCTGGATTTACAGGATGCAGGCAGCAAGAAGGAGTAAACAAGCAAAATTCAGTGCTTGAAGGCACAGGTACGGAGGCTGGATTTTCCTTGTCTCCTAGTGCCCCCTCTCTCATTCAGGACTGCACAGGGGAGTGCCTGGGAGAAGACAGAGCTGCAGCTTCCCACAACACCCCAACTGAAGTTTGTCAGGCCAGTGGTGGCCATCAGAAGGATGTAACAATTAGTTGTTAGCTATATAAATAAACATGGACAAATTCCTCCCTATGTTTGCTTGGAGTGACTCTACTGCATTGCACACGCTTAGATCAATGCTCCACAGAAAAGAAAGAGCAATAGTATGTACTGAAAATTCTGCCATATTGCAAATGTAAGGTGAGAGAGATTTTGATTGGCTTTTGTATGTAAGTCAGGAAGAGTACAAAGACCATGTCTCCAAAGTGGGGGATTTTATTTTTTTTTGCGCAGTGTTCTTCCCCATATTAGCAGAATAGATGCTAAGGTCAAACCCTGTGGAAGCCTGTGCAGGAGACGTGGCCTCCTGTGTTGTTCTCAGTGCCTGCAGCAAAGGAGGCAGCAAGTAGGAGAGTTGCTGGCCAATAAATATGTTGTTTGCTCTGTTTTCCTTTCCCTCATGTTGCTTCCTACAACTTAGACTTTGTTCATTTGCAATTAAATAAACTCAGCTGAAGTGAATTTACAACCGTTCTAGCCCCTTTCAGAATAGAGTTGCATGTCCGGACATGGCATGTCTGGACATGGCACTTGGTATCAATATCTTTATTTCTGCAGAACACAGACATGGAAGAAAGAAAACAACCTTATATCTTGCTGGGAAAGACACTGAAGAGTTGACCTTGATCTAAGTCTTATTCTCTACAACTATCTTTTTAATTAAAGGACAGTCATTTTGTGGGCTCTTTTCTGCTTCTGTGCTTTATGGTTACTGGACACACTCCAAGGATTACAGTGAGGATACCCAAGGGACTGCRTATAAACTTTGTGCTTTGAAAGCAGTAAATTAATAGCACCATGGGGCAGAGTTTACTGGTGGTGGTGCAGAGCCACACTGACCTAATTTTGTGGCTTTCAGGCCAGCAGCCGGTGTCTCAGAAAGTGTTAGAGCACTGAAATGAGGACAGATTGCCCAAGCAGAATACCAGGCAACACTGCTTCTGGGATCTGGGCTGGCTGGCATGGACCCTGTGGAAGAGTCCCTGTGTGAAACCACAATTTATTACAGAGATGTGTTTGTTGTGCTATACAGATGAATCAGCTTGTTCAGAGCTAAATTTAGGCTCTAACACCCATTGCCAAACAGAGATAAGCCCTAAATCTCCCTTTCTTTATACCTAGGAGTATATCTGAGGCCATTACTCTGTAGCAGCCACAAGCAGACCCTGGCCTCCCCCAAAGATTTCAAACATACATCTCCTTTTTTTTCCCTGTCATATGAGGGAGCCTCAGCCTGGGGAATGTGGAGCTGAACATGCTTTTCAACACAAGAAGACATAGCAACAATGGAAGAAATGAGACTGCAACATCCTGCGGCTTTATTGCAAGTTGCTGAGTGCCAAGTTCAAACCAGCTGCTCTCGGACTTATTGCTTTTTATAGCAAAATCCTGGGGATGTCATTGGCCCATTGAAAATCCTTATCCCAGGAGAAGATTGCGTGTATCTTCTGTGAAGAAATCATGTTGGATTTCTTGTTGAATATAATGAGAAAGATCTGGTTTTGTGACCAACTGTTTAGGACTTCTCCTTGCTAGGGCTGTGATGTAGATCTTCATGATACAAGGTAGGGTCTAGAAAGGTTCCTGAGAAGAGTCCTTAGAAAGAGAAGTAGCAAGTCCTGCCAACTCAGAAACAGATTGTGATTAGTTGAATGGTATTACTTTATGTGTAATCTTTGCTCATTATGTGTGAGAACTTATCCTAAAACCAATAAATTGTCAACAGCAATTTATCTGAGAAAGTTAAATATTACTTGCCCAATGTTACAGAATGTTTTTGCCATTGTCCATGTATACATCACTCCTATCATGACCAAGAATTAGCAGGTTTCTTCACTGTTCATTAACTAGTCCTTTCAAGCTCCCAGATAAAGCAAAACAAAGCTGTTTTCAGGCTACGTTTTGCTCCAGGGAGCTTTTCCTTGTGTTCTTGTGGCAAGCAGAAATGGAGAGGCTGATAAAGATGGAAATTTTCCAAGGTGTTCCCAGTATTTGGAACTGTACCCTCACAGGAAGGACCATACTGCCAACTTTTTCGCACATTAGGGCTAACACAGTCTTTGTTGGTTGCCTCAAGAAGAATCATCTTCTCTAATTTGCAGCACTCACCAAAAGCTTATGCCACCTTYATGATCATGTCTGTTCTAAGCTATTATTTATGATTTCTATTTTTTTCTCTAGAATAAGCAATTCTTTCTGCTGTGCAAAAGCAAGGATATATAAATTACTAACCAACAAATCCAAAACAGCAATGAAAGTGTTTATGGAAATAAAAATTTATAGATAGTTGGTTGCTTTAGGTTTCCATGCAGTGCCACTTTTATAGAGGTTACTTGTGTAGAGATTAAAAGCTGTGTAAAATTACAGGTTTAAAATCTGAATGTTTGCATGAAGAAATCAGCCYTATGAAATACTTCTATAACAAGGATACTGATGATTAAACTCTGATGATGAGATCCTTAAATGAAGGAAACGGGAAAAGCATAGTAAAGATAATATTGCTGTTAATCAAGTTAGCAACTCGGCATAGATATTCAAAATTTCCCTAGTGAATTCCAGTCCTCTGKCTGGATTTAGCAAGAAAACCTGATTGACTGTAACCATGAAAAATATTTTACATAATCTGCAAATTTCAAAAATGATTGACAGATGTTGAAAGGAGRCACACTGTTCCTGAAGTCTAAACTTTTCCCAGTAATTATCCTGAGAAGGGATGAATAATTATGGTASTTAGTACTCTGTACAGTATACATAGCAGACAAATAAATGGGAGAGTTTTGATTTAGATGTTTTTCATTTGCTAGAAGGAGTCAGCCTATTTTTGGAAAGAGMCCTATGTGCCTGAAGGCTGTAGGCTGATAAAAGTCTTCATACTGCATTTTRTAAAATCAAAACATTTTCTGATTCTGCTCTAAGTCAGAGTCAAAGCTTTGGAAYTCAGTACATATTCAAAGCATAATTACATTATTATTAAAATTGCCATTACTTTAGTTCAGTACTGCAAGTGCTTGATGTGCAAAATACACGATGTAAGTCTTTATAAGACAATAGATAAGTAACATTCAGCAGAGGTTGAACATGGTAAGGCTGATGMGATTTCTTTTGCCTTCATATTATCATCTTCTTAAGCCAACATCTGGTTTTCAGGAATATCAATCACATGAAAAAGTATTGGTAGAAACCTCTTCCGTGCTCATAAATTAATTTGGTGCCTAAGTCACAAACTGAATTACCAACATCTGGTGTTGGTGAAGATTCACCAACATTTTTCTCCTGCAAAGAACATTCATCTTCCTGTATTCTTGCAGATGAACCAGCTCTCTTCTGCCTTTTATTGCTAACTTGCTCTTTTGCACTGTCTGACTACCTGCAAAGAGCATTTTTGTTTCTGAATGCTGGGAGAGGCCTGTATAATTGTTTGGCAGTGGTTTAACCTACAAAGATAACTGCTTCAGAAAGCAACTCCATGTTCTTTGCATTTATAATTATTTTAATTCCATCTGTTAATATTCCCCTCACCTAGACATTTCATGTTCATTTCCCAGGATTTGTTTGTTTGCTTGTTTTTCACTACTTCTGAGGGCTTTTTATTTAATTAATCAAGAATACATTGGCAATGAATTTAGAATTCAAGTGTAGATTTAACAGAGTATGACTGAATTCCGTCTATTACAATTCAGATAGCGTGCAGAATCAGGAGTTACTCTAATGTAGTCTATAAATCAGATTCTTTTCACTGGTTTTCTGACATTTTAAGCTACTTCTGCAGCCAAGTGATGAGTGAGAGGTGAAGCGTTTTGCATGTAACGAGGCCCTGCCCATGCACAGTGTTGCAGCGTGCCATGAAAGAGCTTCTCAGGTCCACCATAGGCCTGCATGTCTGGGGAAAGGCTGCTACAGAGCAACTTCCCTTCCCACAGAGCTTCAGGAGAAAATCAGAATAAAGGCAGAATCTGAAGCATCTCCAGATTGCCAATGAAAAGCCTACAGAAGCCATGGCAATTAACGTGGTTATTTTTGGAGCAGGGAAGTATTTTCCATATTTACATACTAGCTAAGGAAAAGCGACTCTTATTCGTTTAGAGAGTCTCATAGTCATATTTTTCTCATTGCGTTTTCATTTCTTACACATCAGTGAGACATTAGTTTTCATTTTTTTCTAGTGGCCTTTCAACTTATTCAAAGGCCTAGAATTTCAGTCAAAATCATGAGTTCACCAGCTGACCACTTTTGTCTTTGCTTTCCAGTCCCCAGAAAGGCATTCAGCAGAGCAAGAAACTCCTTATTGCAACCTTTTTTGCCTCTGAAATACTTTCTTGAAGAGGAAAATCAGAACGATGATTTCTTCCTCTAAAGAATGAAAATGAGTTTTCCTGTCTGCTCTGACTCCCTTGTTATGCATATATATGCATATATATGCACATACATATAATATTGATTGAAATATAACATAATATGCATGTAGCTGTAGTGTAATGCATTTTCTGTTCTATTTCAAATCTTGTTTTAAAAATGGCAATCTTGTCTTAAAAATGTACAAATCAGATGAAAGGATTTTGAAGCCTGTAGCAATATAGAGTGAACATCTTTCCCCTGAGCTGAAAAAATACAGCCTTTTAACAGGAAGCCAAATCACAGGGTTGGATTAAGTTCCAATTTGTCCCCAAATTCAGCAGGAATGAACCTGTTAGGACTGTAATTCAAATGTCTTTTGTAAATCATTCCCATGGGCATACACATTATCACACTAAGTCAACCTGAGCATGGCATCAGTGGAAATGGAAAGAGGCAAACCGTCTTTTCCTGCAGTAGGAATATTTGCCCCAGTCTTTAGCAGTCTTTAGTGATGGTACATGTAGACTGTTGACTTCAGTAAATCTCTGTTCATTGCCCCAGCAAAAGTTTGGATACATTTGTGCATTCCAGCTATTTTACCATTTTATGTTCTGGAGCACAGTGTATATGGAAAGCTTACAAACTTCATGACGACAACTACATTATTAATCACAAATTCATCTCACTTCATTTACACATGCTGTCTTTATCCACTTACTATGGCTATAGTATCTATTGGATTYGTTTCCTGCATTCAGTTGTTTCTTTGGCACATCTGCCAAACAATCAGCATTTTAACTATAACTTAAAGTTTAKATTGACCTGGGTCCTTTAGATAATTCTATTCTTCATTCATATTAAGACACCGTTGTTGGTTTTTCAATTTCAGTATAATTTAGAGAATGTTTATATTGTATTTGTTTAAAGTACTCCAAGTTGAAAACCTTCAAAGGAGGCTGTTTTTTGGCRTACCTATGTGGACTGGGTGTGGATGACATGCTCAAATTATCTTAGATATCTGGGTCAGCTGTTCTCAAGGGTTTACTTACATTAGGGAAAAGTTCTGCAGCACATTTTCAATAGCTTTCTTAGCAATTGTGTTAGCAATAGTGTAAATAACTCTGAGACTTGCCTACTGGGGTTAGTCAGTGCTGCTAATGTGGAAAAATCAATGTTTTTTGCCAAACATGATAAATCAGTCTATCATGYTTGCATATCTGTGGTTTGGCCCTGAGTATTTCTGCTTCTGATCCTTCTCACTCTCATTTTAGTGGATATTGGTTGCTGCCTTTAGCAGAAGCCATGGAAATTTTTTCTGTCTAGTGCATTAGACACGCTTCATAGATGTCCTATTTCTGTCCTTGAGATTTAAACCTTCCCAATAACTCCAAAGAGAACAATCCATTTATCAGCTGGCGAGTGTTTCAAGTGGCAGTTCACTCATACGTGGGYGAAGGTTCAGACCCAGCAAAGTGCCTGGGTATACACAGAAATTTAAACTTGTCGGCACTTTGTTAAACCATATGGATGTGATAAAAGCCACTTTGGCTGGGAATACCAAGGTCACTGTTCCTGTCTCAGATCTTTGACATATGAATGATCTAGGGGAAGTAAGGACCACAGAGGACTGGTAGTAGAAGTTTCCTTCTATTATCCAAAGARAGATAAATTATTTTTGCCCCTATTTCTAAGCTTTTCCATAAGCTTCCATTAGAAAACAGCAGTGAAGYTTCTGAGGCTGCGCTTTTCTTAGACTCAGTCATGTTATTTTTGAGATAATTCAGATTGACTCAGATGGAGTGTGCTATAAAGCCTGAGAAACTGCATTGAGTCTAAATGTGCTCAGGTGGGTGTAACCCTAGCAGGAGAGTTTGGCAGCACAGTTGTAAAAAGGACCCAGCAAAGAGGTTCACATGTAACCTGGGCAGCAGGGAGTGAGATGTGCAGACCCACTCCAGCCCGACACTTCCACCACTAGCTCATTCCCTCCAACTGGAGTTACGATACTGTGGGTAGAAAACCAAGTCCATCRGCACCTTGATACGACTTGATACAACACAATTTGTGTTGAGCWGGAGCACAGGCCCTCTCCCTCGCTGCAAAGTTCCTGTCCTTGCAATACAGTTAGCACGGTCTCCTCAAACAGCGAATGTTTCTGAGCTTGCTTTTTCCACTCCTTATCACAGCTAAAACTAGACTGTGTGGATCTGTTCCAGTCCTCTGGGAATTTGCTACTAGGGCTGATGATTGCCTTGGATCCAGAGGGATCCTGAAGATAAATGCCAGGTTCTTTTTCCTTATCAGTTTCTCAGCTCTAAGGAATCAGTGACATCTGGCTTCCCACTTCCTAAATTCTTCCCATTTAGTCTCCACCCACTGTTGTCAAGTTACTGGTCACCACATGCAGATCTCTGTTTATCCCAAGGTTCTGGGAGGTTTTTAGTGCAAACTCTGGTCYGTTCCCATGTGAGCAGTGCGGCAGTTCTCAGTGATGCAGGTAAGGAACATGCTATTATTTGTACCAAATAATTGATTTCTGGAGAATGAATCCAATGCTTTTATAGACCTCTATAAATAAAGCATTACCCAGTTCCAGGAAACTAAAACCATGACACTTCACTATTAGTTTGTAAAAAAAGAGCTAGGGAAAACATTCCCATAATATTAAGACAATTTTTTTTACCCTAAAGTCAAAAAATCAAAATAACTCTGTTTAGCATAGTAAGATTTTAGAAATTTACTTGTAAGAGCTATCACAATCTTTCTAAATTAAGTATATTATTTATCCTGCTGTTTTCAGTACTCTGGGGCTATACAGCCTGCTAGAAGAGGCCCAAATATGAAGCAGAGTGTGTCTGGAAAAAGAAGCTTTAAAATAGCACTTGGCATTTTCCAGTTTATTGCACTGAATGTTAATGCACATTGGGAATTCATAAACACAGAGGAATGATTTAGATTTCCCTTGCTCTATGCCACACATAGCAGGACAGAGAAGTGCAAAAACTAAACGTGAACACTTGCAACCCCACCTAGTTTCCAGCTCAGCGGCTCGGCTGCCCCTCCGAGCGCAGGCTGGGTGCAGTGCACGTGGGAGGGCTCAGGTGCCCCTTGTGCAGGTGCCAGGGTGCAACGTGCACGCAGGTGAGCGGGCAGAGGTGACCGTGTGGAGCGGAGCGCGGGCGCGTGGCAGCCCCGCAGTGTCTGCTGCTGGCCGTTCGCTAGCCCCGCGGTGCCGGTGCTAGTGCCAGCCAGCTCCCACGGGAAGCGCCTGGCACAGCACCGGCCAGCCGCGCCTCGCTGCTGGCCTCTGTTCTGGGAAATGGAGAAACGGGGCCACGCAGGCTCTGCTGCGACATTGCCCTCCGGGCCAGCAAACGGGCACAGCTGGGTCTAGTTGCAGGCCTAGCCCATGCAACCCTGTCTTAGCTACGTSAGCAAGAAGGACTGAGCTGATGAGGCTGCTGGCTGCAGTAGGGGCTCTATTCTGGGACGGAGAGGAAAGCTGTAACCTTGATTCACCTTCTTTTGGGCTGGCATCTTCATCTCCAGAAGGAAACATGACCAATGTGATGATGATCTATGTGCTGATGGCCACCTTGGCCTCTGCCATAACTGCATCAGACCACCTTGGCAGCACTTGTCAGTGAAATGTAAAGCAACCTTCTGCTTCAGGAAGACAAACTCCTTACACGAGAACACACATATGTGTATATATACACACACACACGCATACARATATATACGYACACATRAATACACATAYACACAYATATGTAATCTTATTCTTTCTCAGTCCTTTCGGTTCCCTTTCAGTTCCAGGGTAAGATAAGCAATAATCTCTCTTTTCATTTTCAGTCATGTTTTTGAAGAAACATTACAAAAAAAAAAAAAATCAGAAGTAGCTAATTTGTCATGGAGGTGGTTGTCTATCAGCCATTTTTCATAGAATTTTGGACCAAAGGTAAACCAGTATTTTTGACAGATGAACCATGTATATTCACCTAATGGGAAATCTCTATGGCTGTATGCACTGAACTGATTTCATCATAAAATCATTAAGGTTGGAARKGACCTTTGGAGATCATTTCATATGATTCTAGCTAATTAAACAATTTGAAAGACATTGCTAGCAGATGGGATAGAAAGCTATAATGCAAACAGAAGCAAACCCCTATGCTAAGCAAAAATACCATCTCTGTTGTCCCTCTGGCAAGGTCATGCTGCCCAGTCAAGTGACTGAAATTCCTAAGCGAGAGAGTTACTCCACAGCTTCCGTTTCACCAGCGGACCAGCACAAGGATAAGTGCCTTTTTAGTACAGATAAAACCACATACCGTCAAGCAAGGCTTCAAAATAATTCAAGGTAATTGAACCAGTTTTGTTATATAGCTCTAATCTTTTCGTTGTCTGTTTGTCTGTGACAAGACACTGTAGAAACRCTGGTTATTTCTACAGACATAACCAAAGAGAGCATTTGTCCTGGCAAATCAGGGCACCATCAGCCCATTTTAGTCATGTTTTGTAACTGAGAGCCATGCCTGCATTTGAGAGTGAATCCTGAGTGCCTAGGGCATTSCCTCCATTTCTGAGCTGCAACCTTTGCCAGGTCCAGCTTGCTTGCAACCTTAAATGTAATGCCACATTTTCAGTGGAAGAAAGTAGGATTTCACTTTAAGAATTTAGAGACAATACTTAGGTTATTTAGTTACTGAAACAAGATGCCTTTTTGCTATACACAAGGCTGCTTGCATTGAGAAAATAGGAACATGAAAATGAGTTTCTACTTAACACCCTTATGTGTAATGTTTTTTAATATTTTTAATTAAAAAAAACCAGAAGTGAAAGTCAGGTCACTCATGAATCTAAACCTAAAACAGAAACTTCTTTTTTGAAGATTTGTTTTAAAATTCACATCGTTCCCACAATTTTGCCTTAATTAAGATATTGGTTTACTATTTACAAAGCTTTTATTCAAAAAGCTGAAGAATCAAAGATARTACTGTAATAAGTAAAAATAATTGATTTCTGTGAGCTGTAGGTCAGTCAAAACCAGACATCATATTCCAGGGGTTAGTCACTTAATGAKACAGTTTTCCAAGATCCTCATCTTTAATCTGACACCTCGACACCAGTTATRGAAACATCCATGGTCTTCACTGTGCTAAGGCCTAGGGGCTACCGAAGAAACTTTTGAAAAATTATTTGAAGTTTGAGACCTGTGAGAGTCCAAAGCAGTGTTGTCCAGCATAAGGATGAAACCTAGAACGACCCACAGGTTTATGAAAAATGCTAAAAACTGTTGACTACCCAAAAGACACATGGGAGTTAGGGACTGGACTCTGGAATTGCCTAGTCCTGGTGGAGCAAAGTGCCACTCTGAGTAGAAATCAGTTAAAAGAAACTGGTTTTGACAAATTCACAACATTGAGCAGAAAGYGGTTCTTAAAAAAATTCTGCCTGTGACATTCAGTACTTGTCCCTTATTTCAGCTTTATAATAAATGCCAGAACGGGAAATTACATTAGTACAGTCCTATCTTCCTTCCCAGTCTGTCACTGCTTTTGAGTACATCATTTTTTTCCTGTGCTAAATAGTGGCATATGGCATATGGCATAAAACCAGGGCAGTCACTGGTCTGCTTCCTTTTGGCAGTWGGACTGTGRGAAAGAAAAAAAACAGGAAAAAAAAGCCACAAAAAAACCAGACTGATACACCTAGTGCCCTCAAAATCATTCACTATTTATTGTGACTGTATCTTCTTTTTCCTCTCTGTCTTCTCTACAAAGGACTTTTTCTTTCAACGAAAGTTTTCATGTTCGGTAGCATCATTCTGCAGATTTGATTTCACATGGGTTAGGAGCCTTCTGGGACCAAAGAGCCTTCTTGAAACACTGTGGGCAGAGCGAGTGACATAACACAAGCTCACATATAAGATTTAAGGTAGAAAGATCTGTATCATGAAAGAGATAAATAAATAATAGGATTTCAGCCCTGGAGACTCTTGTAGCAGGTGGGGATCTCCCACTGTAGACATCCGCCTGCCTGGATGAGCCTGCTRATGAACTCGGTGGACACAGTGTCCTTGGGGTGGCTGCATTCATTTTTCTTATTTATACATTCAAAGACCAAAAGCTTCTGAAGGGACGAAGTTTATTAAAAGCCTACTGCAGTTAAGCTTGTGGTTGGGCCGGAGATGTGTGCCAAGACCCCGAAACACCTCCGCCACGCTGAACAGAGCTGCTCGGAGCTGCTGCAGGCGTGGGCAGCCCCTCGACAGCATCCTCGAGCCGCTGGCTGAGGCAGCACGCGCGCCCAAGGCCGAAGCAGGGCCGGCACCTCCCTTAAGCACTGGCAGCATTTTCAAGCTCTGCACCCACGTGATAGCACCGAATTCACAGTGCGTTGGCCAGAGCCTTGCAGAGCGGGCGCCAATTTTCAGAGGCRCTCAGTGGTCTGAAAATGAGTGGATGATCAAGTCCCCTCTGCAGGGCATCTTATTTGTGTGTGAAGCTACAAAGGACACTTGTCTCAACCTGGGAGAGGCATTTCTTTAGTTTGGGAGGATTCTTTTCCCCGTTTTCCCTTTCGAATTAGGGGCCAGGACTTGCCTTGAGGAGGTAAAAAAAAAAAAAGGGGGGGCAGTTATTCCCAGCTGAGAAAAGTCCTCTGGAGAAATCACTATCAGAGATGCTCATGGAGCGAAAGGCTGCAAATGGATTTTCAAATCAACTGAATATTGCTTTGACAACTGTGAAATTGTTATTTATGTAAAACAAGATGAGCATGATGGTAATCCCATCTCATGCCATACACCTGTGGGSATTAGGAGAGCTTTCCTAAGCTGCCTCTCCCTCTTTTACAGAGCCTGAGTTTAATTTTCCTCGTATAGTAGCAGAGCTAGAACTGTAAAACTGCCTTGGCATGGCCAGTGAAACTGGGACCGGTTCAGCAAACTGCGCAATCTCTTTGAAACAGGGCCACAGCCCCAGGAAACTGGATCTGTGACGCTAYGAGAAGCAAGTAACGTACTCACGGGGAGACCTGCCTGCCCTGATTCTGAAGGTTTTGATCTGTTTCTTTGTGATGGCAAGAGTGGGAAAAGACAGGAAAACATTAATGTCTGGAGAATATCTATATGATGAAATAGTGGTAGGAAGTGTGTTCAGGAGACTAATACTTTAGTGAGACTCTCACTCTTTTTAGGTGTGATCCATCCATGTAGATAAAAAATCTATGTCCAGAGCTGCCTTATTCAATTTGCTAATACCCCAGTAAGATGMCTTTCTGAGTTTCCTAAACTACTGTATTTCCAATTTTCATTGTAGTGATGTTGACATTTTAGTAAAGCTAAGACATTGAATTTTTGCTTTTTCCAAGCATCACAAAAAATCTTAAGAGTATTTCAGTAAATGAAAAAGTAGAAAATGAATAAATAAATAAATCAGACTAATGGGATATGGCAGGCTGTAAGGCTTATAATCCTATGTTTAATTTAATTTCTGATTTTGTGAAGTAGAATTATTTTTAAATAAATGTGGGGKTTTTTTTTGTAGATTTCCTTTTGTATAGGTATTTTGAAAGTTCCTCTTTGTGCTCTCAATCAGAAGCTTTTTAAAATAAATTTCAATGTTTGTCACTGAAAACATTCATCTATTTAAACTGTCTTAAACTTTTTGACACATAAAAAAGACAGGAAACGGGGACATTTTCCACTACCTTTTGCCAGTATTTATTAGACTGTGTCACTAGTAGCCTACAGATCACATACAGTTCTTTTTCTCTTTGAGAAAAGAAGAGCTCTAGACTTGTTAATTCACAGACATTTCTTTTCAAGTTTTGCATATTTTTTTCCTGACACATGATTATTCTTTGGTATGTTCAAATGCAAGTCTCTCCTCTTTTGCTTTTCTATAATTTAAATAATTACCAGAATAAAGCCTGTGAATTATGGCTTTCACATTTCCCAGTTCAATCATGCTAATTTATCTTCTGGCAGAGAATTTCAAACAAAATTACTGTCTCGTTCTGAGGCACGATGTTAGTGAGGGATATTTATTACTTCTYAGAAGGCATAATGTTTAACGAGGCCACAAATTGAAAAAGAGGYTTGCGAGAAAAGAACAAGCTCTGCTTTAGCCCTCCCTCTCCGCACACAGAGAATTTCTCTCRCCCAGCATCAGGAACAAAAAAATGCCTTTTTGTTCTCGCTCTCATGGAAAGCCTTTCTGTTTCCTCTGTATCCTCACTGACCACTGGTGCCCTCACATTTTTAATGGCATCTAAGATACATTTACTTTTAAAATTCATCTTCCAACTCTGCAAAAGTGCAGAAAGATCKCTCGTGTCTGATCAAAGCAAATGGAGGAGGTAGACTATATTCTGCACAGTCTGAACATCAAGGAAACCCTTTCTTGTTTAGTTTCAAATACTACACTCTGCAGATAAGCCAGGCAATTTTAGCTAAAAAATTCATAGGAAAAGAACATGTAATAAAAAGCACTATGCAAAATAAAAAGCACTATGCAAAAGTGCATATCACAGGTTTTACACTGCTTGAATTTTTCGCCATTGAAAATTTCTTCAGGTTTACTTACGCCCATAGGTATGTATTTCAGAAAATGTGGTTGGATCAGGTATAAAAATTACATAGAAATCYCAAATTGCTGTTTTTGAGGCTTGCAAATTTGTTTCTACTTTCCTCTTGCTGGAGTTTTGGACTTGGAATATTTTTAGGATTCTTCAGCTTCCTGTCACAAAATGTTGTGCGTGTATAACTTGGAATCTTAATCCAAAAGTGTCCTTTCATAGGACCTCTAAGGGTGCTCACCTGAGTTAYGGAAAATCATTTTTAAAAGTTGTAGACAGAAAATAGGAAGTGGGTCTATTTGTGTGTACCGCAGGCAACACCATGGCTTGCACTAGCCAGAGCTATTAGCTTCATAATTAATTAACTTCAATTCATCTAAATGACAAAGAGCACTGTTCTGTTCACTTCCATCGCTTGGAAAAAAAAAATGTATACATATATATATAAAAAGCAAGTTTTGAATGCTGCAGCAATATTCTCCTCTAGCATGATGTTTTGAAATAGGGACAAAGGAGCTATTTTAAATCAATGTGGAGGAGATCAGGCTCACACTTTGTTGCCTCTGCTCTCCATGCAACTTACCCAATAGAATATYTGGCCTGCAGACCCCTCAGCAGCARTGCAAGAGGATTAATCACAGGCTGGTCCTCTTGCTATAAACAACAAGACAAGCAAAGTAATCAGCCTTTTTGGATAGTGTGATCCAAAGACACAAAGCAAACAGAATAGAGACAAAGATATTGTGCTTTCAAATGGCACCAAAGCAGCTTTCTACTCTGCAGTATAAATTCCAAATGGGGAGCAATATCAACCCCACTTGAATGTACCATCCTGTTTTCGTATTTCCAGGATTTTTAGCTTTACTATGAGGTGAGCGCCCAGGAATTCAACCTCTTATCCCACGTGTTTATGAACACTGTAAGCAGGTGTTAAGGACCAAATCAGKAAAAGCCTCACTGTGATCCCTGTTATCTTATATAAGCATACACTGCTGCACACATGCACTCTTGGCCAAAGGAATTTTCAAGCCACTGGACGTTGAATTTTTAGACTATTCAGTATCTTATCCCTATATACTAAATAACTACAGGGTAATAGTGTAGTTGATATAGCATTAAATTCTTCATCTCTAGTAAAGAGATGAATGAAAAAGAGCTATAGACCAAGGAACTCTATWCCTAATGGTGTGTCCCAAATGCAGAAATCCCATGTTCAGGATAAAAAGAAGTTTTGTCAAGTAGTGAAATACAGGCCAAAAGTGGGAAAGATGAACGAACCATTCCTTCCCACCTCTGGAGCAGCTCAAAAAATGGAAAATGGGCTACGAAGGAAATTGGAGCACTGGAGGCCACTGTRGTATAAAACCATTATAGACAGATCAATAGCATAAAATGTCACATGTATCTTCTTTCCAGCATTTTCAATAACAAAACACTGACCTTTATAAAAAAGTACSGAGCTGTGAGAAATAATCCAATTCATTTTGTCTAATGTTATAAACCTTAAAGGATCAAAGAGAAAAGTCAAGCGAGGAGGTTTTGCTTGAATTGTAAGTAAGCAAAAGAGTTTCCTTAACTGAAAACCTCTCTTTTTAGAAGAGCATCCAAGACTCCTGTGATCTATCTCAGGCAGTTCAAACTGCTGCTGGCATGGCTAGTTTCACACGTACACACATACATGGAAGTCTGCGTCAAATTTGCTATTGTGTCCATATCAAAGCATTTTGTGGAAATCTGAGGACCCGAATTTGCTTAATTTGAGGTTCAGATTGGGTCAGAGTATATGCTAGTCCTTAGGCTCACAAGGAATGTTCCTGTGAAGTTTAAATTCTTGCATAATGYCAAGCAGAGCAGTAGTTTGAGCAGTGGTTTCTCATTTCTCAACACCTATCTCCTGGTGACATGGAGGTGGAGCTCTCTGCTCTTCCTCCATGACCTCCAAATGGAGTCCTCCCCAAAATTTTGAAATCTCAACATTTTTCTGTGACCCAATTGTTATTTTCTTAGGCATCTCACTATTACTCTAAGTACCAAGAGCAGGAGTATAAAGATTAACGTGTCAGATTAAATGTTTCACCACTGTTTTCACTACTTTTATATGAAAATATTTGACAGAGACCAAAAMCACAGATAACTATAGCAGGGAGCAATAGGATTGTCCTACATTGTTAAAATTAGTGGTGTCTAATGTTAATTTTCTCTATTGACAATCTTTGTGTTTCTCTTTCTTGTATTTCTGTGGTTGAGAACCACAGCAGGCAAGTGAGAAGAAACAAGCAGCAGCTTTTTGTTTCCCTCTGACTGCAGTGCTTCAGTTAAAACCCCAGGCAGT
The DNA here is from genome assembly GCA_003342815.1 of Eudromia elegans. Taxonomy (NCBI): domain Eukaryota; kingdom Metazoa; phylum Chordata; class Aves; order Tinamiformes; family Tinamidae; genus Eudromia; species Eudromia elegans. The sequence continues at coordinate 2,527,499 of PTEX01000062.1, read as the reverse complement.
GCTTTAAGAAAAGCATGCTTTGTAAATAGCTGGTGCATTCAAAGGATTTAGAAAAGGATTTAGAAAACCATTTTTAAGTCAAGCACATTCCAGATAGATTTTGGATTTGTTTTTATGGGGGATTATTTATACTATTATTTTCAATCTATTATTCATGTATTAGTTTTCTATGTCATGAATACAGCCTCAGAGAAGAGCTRATCCCAGGTCTAAAAAATATGTACAAAGCTGGATATTCATCTGTGCAGAAGTCCAGCTGCTGGAGTTTAGAGTCACAGCATCTTTTTTTGCTGAATGTTTCCTGTGATTCCATATGTTATCGCACAGGACAGTGACAGAAAGCCTTAAAATTTAGCATGACTGCAAAAAATAGGAGCATTTTTTTAGCAAACTCTGATAAAACCAGGCTATTACTTTATGCAGAGTCGCACATAAACCAGGACTGAAATCCAGCTCAATAATTTCAAGGCTTTTAATTAAAAAAAAAAAAAAAAAA